>WFKH01011581.1:8762806-8813228 GCA_016163765.1 Magallana hongkongensis | reverse complement strand
TGCTTAATCTTAGCTTTATTTCAATTTTGCAAATCTTATATGGTATTTGTAAAGTCCGAATTTCTTACTTCAGTTAAACCAGAAGTTCAACTCAATGAGAAAACAATCAGTGCTGTAATTGGACAGCCTTTCTTCACGGACTGTCGAGCCACTGGGTTTCCCTCGCCACGTGTTCAGTGGACCGGAAACAACACAGTAGTTCCACAGATTCAAGTGTCTGATTTTTATTCTATCCTTGTTATTCAAAACGTCACTTCTGTTACATATGCCGTTTACACATGCTGGGCAAATGTGACCTCTGGAAGTTTAATTCTACAAGCAAATGAAAACTTTACACTGCAACCGTATGGTAGGTTTCTTCATTTTTCGCTGAGCACCAATTTTCGTGGATTTTGTTATTGAGTGGATCTATAAAATCAAATGTTAAAAAACAAAGTATGATATATGACAACAATTTCAATTATAGTGAAGCCAATGTCCATGCACACATTTACTTATCTTTAAAAGCGTGAGTTTAAAATTCCACGAATAGTGATGCCCACGAATATTTGAAACCATAGTACAGTTTTTTTGCATCGATATTTTTTTGGAATAAATACAGGTCCTCCAAACCCTCCTAGAAGCGTTTCGGTGACTGTTTCCTCCTCCCAGTCGGCAGAATTACGTTGGGTTGCAGATAAGGGAGTAAATCAACATTTTGTGAGCGCATACCACGTTTTGAATAGAAAGATATTTCATTACAATTCACCGGAATCAGAAATAAATGGAACTTATTACCAGAAACTAGGGGACCTTGAGGAGGGTACGGATTACGAAGCGTTTGTCTTTGCTCGAAATGACGCCGGTGATAGCAGGAAAGTGTTTGTAAAATTCAAAACTCCAGGTTAGTAAAATAGTACTAATACATATAGAAGGTTTCTCTCATTTTTCTTTAAATTAAGTGATAGAGAATAATTTTGTATTTTTTGAATCTATGTATTTGTACATTTACTTATACGTTTGTTTATTTATTTCTTTGTATTTTTTGTAACTCCAGAACAGCAGTTCTTTGAGAGTCTAGCCTACAAGTACGCCGTTTTTAGTTTGTCGATTTTCGTAGCGTTTTCTATGGTATTCCTCTTGACGATTGCCATTTTAAGAACAGGTAAGGATTTGGATATATTTATTCAATGATGTATTCTTATATCACAATCTTTATAAAAATTGTCGATCATTTGTTACTTTAAAACATACTAGTAAGATTCGTGTTCGGATAAACAAGAATTTGAAATTTTTTTCTAAAGTAACAAAGTAACAAATCACTAATTTGCGGAAATAAAATTTTATACATGATTTTTTCGAACTCTATTTGTTATTGAAAATATGGACGGACTATTTGAATACAATGTTGAAAAGGTGTTTAATTAGTTTACAAAATAAACATAAGAATCATTGTCTGACCTTGCACAAAATTTCCGTGTTTCTGTACGATCACAAATTAAGGGAAAAGTTTTTACAATTGCAGTTCAAAGAAGCCGCAGCATATGCATGGAGAAAATGCCAGAAACTTTAGAAATGGACCGAGTTCTTGAAAAGAGGAAGACGTCAGAAAGACATGCTGAAACTACCGAAGTGAAACAGGAAAAATGCTCTGAAGATCATCCAGACGATGAATGCTCAGAAAAACCTCCAGTCAAATCTCAGTATGAAAATCAATTCTATGTATACATGAACATCTGTACATGTAACTATGAATAACTTTTGAATCATTAATAATTTTCTTTGATTCTATTGGTTCTCCTCACGATCGAACTTGCATCCTCAAAGAATAAAGAAACTTAATCTTCTTACATTATGCATAGAAGAAAATCCACGAATTTACATCCCCATTAACTTGTAAAAAAAAACTATATAAATGGAATGATTAGAATATATAACTTCAGCGTTAATTATTTTAATTATTTGAAATTTTAGGTTTTTAGAAAGAAAAAAAACCTCATTAAATGTGAATTTACGTTATACGTTTGTAGACACAGTACGACTGGCGGAGATCCGCAGGCACATTCGCTGTACGAAGACATCACCGAGGATGTGATCATAAAAAATATACCCAAAATGCCAACCAAATGTAAGCTAATTCTTCTATTGGTAACGTGTTTTTTCTGTAAGGAACAAGAAATCATTCTTTGAGTATTATGAGGTGATCATTACGGACGGGGCGTGAACAAATCGTGATAAATTTGATCACGCCCCGGCTGTAATAATCACCTCATAATATAAAAAGAAGGATTCCGTGTTAATTATATTTATATAATTTTCAGCAATTGTACGAATAAATATTAAATTATATTGAATTATTGACATTTTACTACGTTATTTTCATTTTGTATGATTATGCAAACCCCGCTTACGCCCCCAACAGTACCTCATTTGACACATGTATCACACGTGGGTTGTACTTGACTAAAAAGAACACGCGTCGTTGATGAAATCATTGAACTATACGTTACAAATTAAATTCACAGTGTTATCACAGACTAAGACAGTATTTTTTCTTACATCGACCTTAGGTATAAAACTAATCTCTATTTTAGCCTCCAACATTAAAAAGATTCACAGTGAACCTGTACTCTCAAAAAACAAAAAGTATACCGACAAGACGGTGGCTAAAAGGAGAGATCCACCTCCAGAACCAAACGATGCCCCGATGTAAGCACAATTCACTGTTAATTTCGATTGAATGTAGCTAATGGTATTTTACCAAATACCTATTATTGTTCCTTAAATATTAACTTACTTTTAAGAAAAAATGATTGTTTTTAAAATTCAATCAAATTCAGAGGACGTTAAGTTTATGTTTAGGGAATACTCAAGTCTGAGAGCAAAGTCAGTAGGGCCTGCTCTATACGAGGAAATGACTATAGACCGGCCCAGTGGAGGGAAGGCCACGGTGATCATTAAAGGTCAGAAGTTTTTTTTTAAAAAATCATGGTAAAGCAATGAATCTTAAACGATTTTTAAAAAATTCAAACCACATATATCTTACGTCACATTGACAAGATTTGAGCTATAAAATTTGGACTTTTATCGATCAGTTTTAATGCTAGATTGATTACTTGGTTATTTCTAGTGCTTGACTAAAATTTGAAATTCAAAAGTAAAGATTAAAGTGATTTAAAACTTTAAACTTTTTTGATGTAAAAAGCTTCTGTCTTTTTTTTTTTACAAATAAGTGAAGGGATATCCTTTTATTTAAGATAATGATTTGTGAGTTCTGACATATTAGCAGAAGTGTTTCCTCGTGTTCATAAAAAAAATATAGACAGATAAAACACGATTTTAATGTTATTTTTTCCAGATTAAGACATATTTAATAAAAGACAAGGCTAGAGCTTTGTTTACAAATGAAAGAATTCCGAAAACTCTATATCTCTAAATTAATTCAATTTGGCTTTTTTACATTCAAAATTTGGAGAAGCTTTAGAAATGCCAATGTTAATCAATTGCGGCATTAAAATTGGTGAAAATTGAAAAATTTTGAGATCAAATCGTGTTTATGTCCATTTGAGGTATTTAGAAAAAGGTTCACTATTAGATCAAAGTTTTGATTTTTAAACTGAACAAACAATTTTGTTTATTCGTGCATTCTCTGGCATAATGATTAAGTAATCAATTATATGTTATTTAAATAAGATTCAGATGTCTACGCAAATACCATTCTTAGTGAGGAAAGGGATGAGCGACTTTAACTCCAGAGTACTTCGAAATCATCTAACACATGATAGGATACAATTATCACGCGTTGATAGCAGCCGCCATACATTGGGATCTAACTATTCTACATCAATATTAAACCATCATATATCATATACTGTGATCAAACCATTGAGATTAAGATTTTTTACGTTGGACTATAACAATTCTTTATTGAAATCAAGCGATTATACGTACATATCAATTTTCACATGATGACATTACCTATCATACATTGAGAGTGAATCATGGTTCGTTGAGTTCCAAACCATTTCTAGCATATTAACGTCTTGAATTTATAGATAGATAATATCTTCTAATATAACTATATAGTATATAAATCATTTACATATAAAATAAATATTTTAGAGTCATGTGCATGCGATACATATTTTATTTTTAACCAGTGTATTTATATTTTCATGTATATTATTTGAACTGTTTGGTTGAAAAACATTCGTTAAAATAATGGTTCATAATATATGATGAAACCGCACCCTATGGGTGTTGAAACACGGCAAAGTGCAATATCATATGGTAGAGAACGGGTAATACTACTGAGAATGGTGTATATAGTGTGTGCAACCAATGTGTTTCCTTGTTTCAAATGCTTTATTGTCACTTGACAAGAACAATTGCGAATTACAGTGATGTCATTATGCTTTCTAATGTCACACAATATTTAACGAGAAAAATGTTCTCGTTATTGCGACAATATAATATTTCTTAAAATTACGAGATAAGAAAATAATTAGAAAGATCTTAAACTAGAAACATAGAAGTGTTATTCCTTTCTCCAATGAAATGTTCAGCGTTTTCTTCTCACTAAGCTAACCTGCAAGTTTGTCAATTCAAATGAATCTTGTCTGTGACTTGGACATTGTGAAAAAGTTGAATAGGATACTCATACTTTAAAATATTATTGATTTTAAATATGAATAAATTTCATGTAAAATAAACAGGTTTAGCTAGGATAAGGATTTTTTTCAGCAACATCTTTTCATCTATTCTTTAAAATATAATATAAAAATTTCCATTCTACGAGTCCTTGGTTTTATTATACTCGGGTGATCCTCAATGACTCTGGGCCATGTTTGTATTTTAGTTAGCTTTTTCTTGTATTTATTTCATATTTTTTATATAAAGTAATAAAATTTATATCAATATTTGTCAAAGTAACTTCACTAATAAAATCACTGGTTTTAGATGTGTCTAAAGTTATATCAAAGATAATAAAGAGAAAATATCGAACACTATTTTTATTTTAAATAAATCAAAATAACTCTCTCTCTCTCTCTCTCTCTCTCTCTCTCTCTCTCTCTCTCCAAACACAAGCAAAAAGTCACAACACATTAATCTCTCTCTCTCAAAACACAAGCAAATAGTCACAACACATTAATAAAACAAAATTAACAAACAAGGAAATGATGAGTATGTCAGTATGAATCCCGTACACCCAAAACCTGGATGTTTCCCCTTGCAGCATCGCAACTCAAGTACCAACAATCTGAAACCAAACAAGAAATATTGAATGAAAATGTTCTATCCTATTGATTTTAAGTCAGGTTTCCAAAAATACTCCATTTATAACTAAGTTTGGAATTATGATTGATCAGAAGCACTTACCTGACAATACCGACCAGAATAACCTGGTCTACATCTGCATTCGTTTGGCCTAATGCATTGTCCGCCATATCGACACCGGGGCCAACACAGAGCTGTGAACAAAAGCAAAAATAGTACGACGCTGTGTACTTCTTTTAGCATTGAATGCTTATATATTTATTTTTATATTTATTTATATTCAATATTTGTATAATCGCTTTAAAGCCATTATATATGCTTTTTGTCATGGTTAAGAATAATAGATGGAACAGCCGTAAGAAGTGCCATTTGGTGTGCTTCTGCGGTTAAACATATATTACATGTACCGGTATTCCAGAAACTTTGCCGGGAAAACTCTTTTTTGAGATAGGATAAATATGATTTAATGATTATTCTTCAAAAGTTCATATTAAATTTGTTAGATTTAGATAAGTTGGAACGTTTCATTGAATCAAACAATAATATCTATTGAAAAAGCGTGATGACGTTTAGTTGTGCTCTGTGATCAAATTTGACGTGTGTTATTGAACATTGAACGTCACAGATTTTCAATGCAAACTTAAGGAGAAATATATAATGATATAATGATAATACGCCTTGGTATCTATTACCTACCGTGTTGACAATAGGAGCCCCAGTACCCAGGGGTACATCTGCACTGGTTTGACCCTACACAAGTACCTCCATTCATGCAGCTTGTGTCACACTTAGCTTCAACGAGATTTACACATGCGTTTGTGAATATCCTCTAACCCAAGTCCAATAAACGCGGGACTTCTCAGCTTATATTTACTTACGTATTTCGCAATGTTGACCGGACCATCCGCTTGTACATTGGCAGGAATTGAACACACAACGTCCTCCATTTTGACAATAGGTCCAGCATGTTGCTAAAAAGCGTCAAGAGCGAAATTTAGAAGCCAAAAGCCTTTGTTTGTTTATTTGTTTGTCTGTTTATAGATGTTAAAAATGTTTTTGAAATGTATTAATATAGAGGTTTCGTTATTCATATTAGTATTACATAGAATAAGAAGAAAACTCAAATTACATAATTATCTATGTAAAGCAAGATGCCCCACTTTGTCTTTTGAACATACAATGTAAGATAATATTTGAGATCAAAACCAAAAAATAAATACTAACATCTCTTATAACTCAGCTGACACAAGAATCTGCATCTGCGAAAGCACATAGCTGTAATAAGAAATCAGCAAAATAACACTACGCCTACTTCTACTTGCAAAGAGGCAAAATAAGGCTTTTGTTAGTTCTGGTTTTATATAGAGATAGATATAATCCAACACCCGGGAGATTAAAAGTATCAAACACAAAAAATCATGTGCTATGGAAATAAAAGAATTCTAAGAAAGATCATGTCATCTGGTGTTTGCGTGTTTCAAAATGGCATGCTTCTGCACATTGCAAACCAAAGAAAACGTGACATTTCGTACTAACCTCTCTCACAAGAAGAACCGAAATACCCATACGGGCAGTAGCAGGTGCCCGGGCGAACACAGACGCCCTGGTTCTGACATGGAGGGCTACATACGGGTGTTTGGCAGTAATACCCCGTGTATTCAGCGGGACAGGCACACAGGTTCCCCCTGTAGCACCGCCCTCCATTCAGACATTTTATTGTGCATACTTCTGAAAAGGTGAAATTGTTATGATTGATATTTTGCGTTGTTCATTTCATGATTTGCTTGTCTTTTGAACTCTGTGGTATTTATATCATTAACTATAGATTTTTCTGCATCTGGATTTAGTTAAATTCAAATTATCGAACTCCATTTACATTCACAAAATACAAGATATATAATATCATTTACCTCTCTCACACGCGTTTCCCTCATAACCCTGATTGCAAATACATCTATTGCCACCAACACATGTGCCGCCATTAAGACAATTTACTCTACATCTATCTAAAGGATTAATGTATCATAATGTAAAATGCATATTTACATGCAAAACAGAAATATTTAGAAAAAAATGTCTGTAGAATATTTTTAGCCAACCTGTACATTTTTGGCCATCTCCATGGTAACCCGATGGACATGGTAAACAACGATAACCCGGAGGTTTGTCAGTGTTTTCGCACTGGCCATCTCTTGGGCAAATCCCGTATTTACAAATATCCACATCTACAATAACATCAAACATTTAATACCGTGCTCTATTTTAATACTTACATCTCTAACTTCAGAAGCTGTTTATCAAAGAGGGAAAACTGTCTTCTTTGTTTAACATTAAGCTATCTGAATTCAGACTAAAGTTTCTTCAAATGACCTGTCCTGTTGCACCTGACACCATCCCCACGGTAAAATCGGGGACACGGTCCACATCTAAATCCCCTCTCTCCATAAAAATCGTCAATACATGTAACGTTCTCAAAGCAGGGTGATGAACTGCACGAAGGCTTACCTAGTTTAAAGAAAAGCCAACAATGTTATGTTTTATTTTCTCAGCTCTGATAAAATTGTTACAAGATTCTTAACTCATCAATCACATTGAAACAAACCCTTTAGAAAGTTTTTTGAGATTCGTTTAGAAGAAAAAAAAACTTTTGGTAATCTATGGTATTAATGGCAATTCGTTAACAACATAATTGATTGATATTTAGCGCCGACCTTTAAATCACAGGCTCTGTATATCAAACAGTGCTCAATCTTTGAGAATTAGGGCTAATCCCCCTTAAAGGTTGCTGTTTACAGAGGTCTTACTCACAGATAGCGCCGTTTCCAGCGTATCCAGAGGGGCAGCGACCGCAGCTGTAGGAGGTATTCAAGTTCGTGCATTGCACGCCGGGAAAACAGGGTCGGCTCGCGCAGTAATCTGGAGACTTCTCACAACGGGAACCTTTAAATGGTAAAACATTCAGCCAATCATAAAACAGCCTATTTTTTTTTAAATCTTGTATTGCTTTTTAACGTAAATAATCTAAAAGATCACCTGTGTAAGGATGTTGACAGTTACATTCAATGCCTCGGTCATTGTTCGGCATAGATATGGTCTTGTTAACACACTTCCCATTATTTTGACAACTGCATAATCTCACTGCCACCTATGATTGATACATGAACTTTTAACAAATCCGTCTATGCTTTCAATTATTGAATTGGATTAACTTTTAATTACATTCAACTACACAACAAGTCAAAAACAACTTTAAAGAAGCCGACCTTGACAACAATTGAAGACTGCAAATTGCACTCGTCCATCACAGAAATCCTGAAGTATTCAAAGTAGTCTTTTCTTCCGAGCGAGGATACGTTTGTCTTGTACACGAACGCCCCTCCATGATGCACGGTAGCGTGGGTGCTGTTGATGCTGAACCTCAAGGGTGACCCTTCCGGGTCATAGGCCAGGATGCTACCACTGATGGTGTCTCCCTCCACCATGGAGAATTCGTATGGGTCTCTTTGAAGAACCGGCGGAAGGTTATCTGTTCAAAGCAAATGACGATGCATTAATATATCCATTAAAACTTTAAAATTTATGTTGCGTTTTTTTTATGAAACCAAAGGCATTTCATATTCTGCCGATAATAAAAAGCTTTATTAGGTTCTTGTTTCAAATGATCGATTTTTACAATTCCATTGGCTGTTAATTATGATTTATTAATTGTAGCTAATTTAATGAAACTGATAATATTATTGATGTATTTTAAGAATCGTTTAAAGTAAACACTATGTGTATATATGAAGCTAATTAAACTTGATCGAGCAAGATTATCAAAAATGATATTTCATAGAATCATTGCTTTTGTGGAAAATTTTCTGGTTAAGTAGAATTAACCCTTATGACAAAACAGTCTACAACCGATTTCTCTATTCATAAACATATATTTACATCTACCGAGTATGATTCCCTCTATTTCTTACGGAAACTTATAGTTTAATTCATAGCTTTATAGAAACAGCCAGACTGAAATCTACACGCCCCGTTTATCGATTGGTCGAAACCTACAGCGACCTAAGAAAAATCACGGACTGCACGAAATAATCATGGTGATGTCAGACTCAAATTCCCATAGGAGACGATTTGGCTGTTTCTTTTAGCTAACATACTAATGTACATTAACAATAATTTAGTGAATTTTACTTACTTTTTACAATCAATTTATAAATTTGTTAAAAGAAAGATGTAAATATAAACAATAAAATGCTTTCTTTGATGATTCATGCGGGTTATGAAGGTAGCGATCATTGCAGAAAAAATTTACATAACCCGCAACGCTTGCATTATAAGATAATGTTCGTTAACAAATGCATTCAAATGGTTGGACGCCTTACATTTCCCTTTGTCACAGGTAAAATATATTTTACAAACACAATGTGTATTTCAGTAGCAAAAAAACTGAAAAATAGTTTATAATCATAAACATCTTTAATAAAAATAGAGAGATGCCATACGTATCATCTTTGTGCACTGCCATAAAACTTATCTTTTGAAATTTTTCCAAAATGTTATTGATTATGTTTAATTGGGCCTGTGTGGTCCATCGATTTTATTCTGTATTTTATTCTTTAAAAGTCATCAGTAATTGCATTTCCTTTTTATAAAATCTCTTTTGATAGGAGTATGAAATCATCTATTGGACACAGAAAAATGATCTCATTCACAGAATCAAACCCTATTTCCTTAACACCAATTAATCTTGTTACCATACAATTATCCATTATACTATGATTAATGACTAAAATAAGCCGTTTAAAACCCAAACCAAAACAGTTTACTTTAAAAATTCCCTAAATAAAATCAGAATTATATGCTTCTACGTCAATTTCCTTTTTTTTTTTTTTTTATAAATTATTATTAATGTAGTAATAAAATAAGGTAATTCGGGTTGTATTTAACGTTTAGTTAAGTTATGTTGGAAAGCAACAACTACGTATAAATTACTTATCTATTCAAATGAATGTTGTTGGGTTTATTATAATTTAGAAAGGTTACAGTGGATATATTTTTAATGTTATCAATTCCTGTTCATGTTATCATTTTTGTGTAAATTATGAGTGCATTTTTAAGTCCGTTGCTACATAAGGACTTCACCAGTCGGTATCATTTTAACAATTGTTTTTACCTTCGCTTCGTGACCACTGATTACTGGAGGACGAAGCCAAGCAAACTTCGCATTTGTTTGCAGGGTTTTTATCTTGGTCCATGTAACATTTCCCATCAATTACACATACATTTCTCTACAAAAGAAAACAGACCATTAAACATCACTCTTACAAGTGAGATTAAACATACTCTTTTTTGGAATATTGCTGTCTGCCTACCCTGGTTCGGCATCCTCTCCAGAACGAGCAACTCTGACATCGTTTATTCATCCTGGAAAACAGTTTATCAGAGAGTACCTCCCCTCCAGCTCCCAAAACCTGATTAAAGGGTAAAAGAAAATTAAACCGCAAAAACTCGAATTAACATTGAAATGTCATTCATCAATAAAAGCATAATACGTGCCTCGACTTTAAATACGGGATCTCCATCCGCTGGAATTAAAATTGACGAATTTAGAAGACATTCGGCAAGCGTCGAAGTGACATAGCGAATGGTGGGAAACATCGAGGGTTGCCATGGAATCCACTCTTTGTTTTTGAACTAAAAAAATTTTTTATGTTAAACAAGATACATTCAGACATTGCATGACAATAAATACAAATCTGGACGAGAAAATTGTTTAATTGGTGATTTTAAGTCGCGTAAATTCCATTGTATTCGTGTATCCCTGTGATTTAGAAATATCTGAATGAAAGCTGTGATAGTTTTACCTTCAAGTTTGTAACACGACAAGACACAGGGAACTGATTTGATTGTATTCTTAGGTAAACAAAATTGCAGCCAGAAGATCTTGTGTCACAGGACACAAATATAGGATTCCTGGGACGGGCGGTTGTAGGTGGAGAAGTTGACGGCGCCATTGTTGTCGTTGGACTTGGTGTAGTTGTCTTTTCGGTTGTTGTTTTCGATATTGTTGTTGCCAGGGTAGTTGTGGTTGTTGTGGCGGTGGTGCTAATGATTGTAGTGGTGCTGGGAGTTATTTTTGTTGTGGGTGTTTTGATTGACACATAGGTCGTTTCTGGTGACCTTGGAGTCACGTAGAGGTCAGTAGGAGTAGGGGTCACGGTCCTTGTTTCTGTTGATTGGCTTGATCCGTCGTTTGTTGGAACAACTACGTAAATGTAACATTATATTTGAACACATTGGTAAAAGCGTAATAGATACAGAAATTTATAGTGAAAATTTCGCCCTATTTGCCATGCTAATAATGGCCGAATTTAAAACGGGGTAAATTCAAAGTGTTTTGAATCATACAACTTTCTTAGTGGGAGGACTATGTACAGTATATGATTAGAGTCAAATTGCCCCCATGATTCAACACTTTTAAAAGTGTTTCAGATATATCATATTGTTTTGTTATTTCGTAGAAGAGTTGGTATAAGTAATACTTTCAATCTATTTATTTTATATTATTTCACTATATTTCAGTATATGACGTCAGAAGTGACGCTATATTTAGAATTCAGTCAAAATCAATCAAAGATGCACATTTTTCTTTTCTTTTTTTAAATCGGAAATATAGAGCGCAGCTTTGAACAAGCAAAATATCATTGTCAGTTACTATAATCTTTCAAATAATAGTCTTGGATGCACAAATCTTTGATAAAAATGTTTTTATAACTAAATTGCAAAAATGGCGGGAGAAGGTTGACTTTATGATGTCATATTTTGGAATTGAGGGCACTTGGATCAAAATGAAAATCATGAAAAAACTTCACATGTACAAAGAAAACATAGTACAGTAAAAATATGACGTTTATTTTACGGGGCCTTTTAAGCCTTTCTCATACATAGTTCAAACAAAAGAATGCTAAATATTTTTTCAGTGTGATAAACAATAGTATATAACTGGTCCTAGAAATTCCTTTTTATCAATCGTAGTTTTATCGTTAATATTAAAAAATACATTGAAAAATTGCATTTACATTTTTTAACAAAACTTGAGGTAATTATTACATAAAGTAAAACAGTTAGAAAAACCTCAGAATGTGCATGTACCTGCCTTGTTCAGACACTCCACCCCAGAGTACCCCTTGTAGCAGTCACAGCCATCTCTGGTGCACACGCCGTGTTCGAAACAGTTTTCTGGACACCGGAACAAGTCTTTGATTATTGTCACCTGATCAATGCCAGATGTGACATTATGGTCAGACAATGAGGTATTAGATGTATAGGCAAAATTACACACGCTCTCCATGAGACGCAGCACTATTGGAATCCACGTTGATCTATCTTGCACCGTTGCGATTTTCTCACACACAGAAATAATATCCACCAAAATTCTTCCTCTCAGAGGAACACATTTGAGGAAAAGGTCCGATTCTCGGATGACCTCTTTGCACTGTTCTCTCGCATCACTTGGCATCGAAACACTATTATCACTGATGTCACGTTTAGAGGATATGTTGTATGTTTTAGTGATGAGTGGGTTCTTTTTTGTTACGTAAAATTCTGAGGTAATATCCTTCTGGTATATGAAAGAGTAAAATTCACTTTTATTCTTGTTCTCCGTACACGTGTTTGGAGATGAGTTAAGTGAACACTGACAATTAGGGTACGATGTTTTTATCCCTTCATATGAATCCAAGAAAGAGGTGTGGAACAGACTCTGATGAAATTCTACCCTGCAAACAAAGACGATATGTTTAGCTTTGTTAACCCTATCTATAGCATGAATTTGTCACAACTAGATTTTTCGTCATATTAATATGAACACAAAGATAAAGTTGACGTGCTGCATTTTGTTGAATGGCTTCATCAATAACAGTACTGATGATACTGTCCACGCTTTCCTATACATTTTACTTTATGCATGAACCCTACCAACCTCCAAACTTTAAAACCGTAGCCATTTGTAACCGTAGTAACAGCATTCTTGTTTCTTTTCCGGACTACGGTTCCGCATAGTCCCTCAACTCTGTTGCTATAGAAACCGGAAATATGGACGGATGCTGATATATCCAATGAGTTAATGTCAATACGAATTTGCAGGAGGTCATGTATGTATATCTAAAATGGATATTTCTTTTATCAGATTCAATTTCAAAAATTATGAAGCTATTTCCGAAACAGTTGGCATTCTAATAAAGAAATACTACATTACTTAGTTGAAATGTATACCGTCAAAAGTTTTCCATTGCGAGCTTCAAATACGTTGATTCTTGAGTTTTGCTGCTGGCCTTGGTACTGTAGCGTGAAGCGCTTGTTCCATTGGTTGTCGGAACATCTATTTATAGTAACAGTTACACCCTCATAGCGCATGGCAAGCCCACAGAGACTGTACATATCATGCTGGGGATTCCTCATTGTCCGAGCGTGAACCTTGATCAAGAATAAAAAGGAGAGTTTCAAATCTTTTAAGGACGCTGGGTGGTCAACAGATTATCCATCAGATCTACCTTGAATTTTTAGATTTGATTTATTAAGCTATAAAGTATCATTTAGTAAAGAAAAAATCCATAAATTTCAGCTTTTAAATTTTGGTATTTTCCTATATCTTTATACAGGGCTCTTCTTTCAAAGGAGATACATACAGTCTAAAATGGCCATGACCATATAGCCCTCTTAACTCTTGTTTACACTGATATTCAATTGCATGTGTTTTGTAGCCTATATACGAATCTGTCGTAAGGGGATATGGTACTATATTTATGGTATCTTTGCTTATGTTCATCTTCGATTAAGATTCTTCTGTGCAAACAATGACCCTTGTTGAGAATGAGAATTATGATGACGCGACACCTAGATTTACAACAAAAGGATTGCAGCGTCCACTTAAACTCACACTTAAAGTATCATCATTCAACATTAAATGTGAGGTGATATGTACGGTCATAAATCTGTTTGACGAGACGTTCTATGACGTCAAATTCAGAGCCTAGAAATAACAATGGGGACCTATGACCCCTTTTATTGATAAGTCTCCTGATGTCTGTCCTTCATCACGACCCCAGTGCCTCAACAAACACTCCATCTATGTGTACTCCTTGTCCAGACATTAAAAGCTATCGACCCATACTGAAGTACCACAATTAATACCGTGCGAGAAGTTGGTGGTCGTTTATAGCAGTTCGATACCCAGCGAGTGTCTCTGAACCCCCCATAAATCTACCTGTAGCGATGACTCTTCACTGCTCAGCAGGACAAAGACTCCCTCTTCCTGCACCTTCTCAACGCTGCAACGGGAAAAATATGAACCCATTCATCTATAGACACGTTCAACAAACGATTTAATCCAGAACCTTTGAACGCGTCCATTTAAGATTAAATACGAATATGGCATCAAAAGTTATTTTGCCGTTAGTCATTGATCTTTTGTTTGTTTTCCAAAAACAATGACCTTTCGGGGAATTTTTATGATTGTGCGTTTTACCTGCCAGCGAACGAGATAATATGTAAACCACTCAGAATGTAACAGCTAGCAGAGGGGAAGTCGACCACCTTCATCTGAAATAAAACACGTCACACACCTCAAATAAAGTTGAATTTTATCATACTGATTTTATACTAATCTATCTATTTGTTCACGCATTAACACTTCTCTAAGAGTTAAATATTATTATAACTAGCGCAAGCTGTGAAACTGCTCTCATTTGGATACCATTGGTGCCCTATGTACAGTAATCGCTAATGGCCTCGTGACATATATGGAGTGTCACTGGTCAGCCAGACCGCCGGTAATGGTGAACAAAGTAAATTAATCAGCACTTCCATCGTATCGATTGGTCCTTGAGAAAGCTTAGGGGAATTGCAGTTTATATTGGTCATTGTCAATTAGCGGACGGTGCCTAATTAGCCAGTTTTAGAGCTCTATATTCCCGTTATAATATAAATCCGAGAACAATAGATCTTTCGATTTAAACATACCCAGAAAGCAAACCTTCCTTTTATGGAAAATATTTTCAGATAACAGATTTGAAAACTTGTGGTAAATATGGTATTCTTTTGGGAATAAACACTCATATTTTTAGAAGTAATTGCAAAACTACACAATATCGAGATGGAAAAGGGACAAGAAATAAATTTCTTGCTGTTCAATGTAATACCTTGAAGTTAACTTTATTCTGTTTCCAGGACAAAAGGTTGGCTGTTGTAATGTCACCATTAACAATTAATTTCTGCTTTGACAAATGTTTCAGATTGGGCGACATGGCCACTTGAAATGTTTGTTCCTGACAAATGTCCTTCTTACATTTCCAACCCATTCCAAAATGTACGACGCATTTCTCAAAGGTGATGGCGGGGGAAATGTCTCCTTTATGAAACAGAAAATATTTTTATTAATCAGTTGGACACACAATTTAGACATTAAATAGCAAATACTTCAGTGCCAATGATATACATGGTTTCATGTAACATAATTAAACATTTAACAATTTCTTTTAAATGTGTTAAAGGGATAATTCAGCAATAAATTTAGAAATCAAATATTTCCTTTCAATAAATGTGCCGTGTTTTGAATGGAATAATTTTGGCGGACACCTGTGTTTAAAGAATGAGTTTGTATCATTACCTGGTGTTTGAAGCGACAACCTAATAGTGATGTCACACGTGTTGGCATTATTGTCACACACGATTGGCACTGTTGATATAAGCGTTACATTTGTAACGGGTCTGTCCTCCCGAAGAACTATTTTCTTTCGTAAAAGCTACAAAATAAATAAATCTTGAGGTAAACACCTTCACCTAATTACATCAATATTCAATTTTGTTTGCTTATTAATTTTATCATCTCCTCCCCTAGGGCTGCCATGCGTTCTCATATTATGCGCATTTGTATTCATCAAATTCTGGCTAATTTCAGATTTATATAAAAATTAATGTGCGCCTTGCGATCCACATATGTATTTGAGGAAAGTTTGCTTTTCATGTTTGATTTGGAACATGCTAGATATGAATAGATTTTTTTATTACAGAATAAAAATTTAATCTTTGAAAAAGATAATGGTTTTAAAAATAGCTCAATATCATTCCAGTGCGGGAAACACTCAAGAGATTTCGAACCTCAAATTGGGCGTATCAAACAACTAGGATTATGAAGGATTTCCTCAAAACAAAAAACAAAAAATAGCCACCGTAGCTGAGGAAATACTGTATTTCATCGCCAATTTGTTTACCTAACAAAGGGATTTCCTTTATTTTAACCGTCAAAAACAACCTTTGAATTAACTAAGTAGCAAAAATTAAGAAACGTTTAGGCAACGCTAGATTGTTCAAAAGATAAAGATAATGCACGCTTGTACATCAATACGCTTATGTTATAAACAAGAGAGTTGACACGGATGATACGAGGCGATGAGACCTGCTTCAAAGAACAGACCTTTTATTAGTTTGTACCGTTCTTGACTATATCACGACCGTTAAATTTTTCTCAAGTACTTGCTGCTTTTCAATCTTTCTCGAGAATAAATCAACTTTCTAGCTAATCGACATTGCCATAAATACATTGAGCCAGCGAGAATTTCTGTTGATGGCATTCAAAGTGTAGGTCTTTCAAACTCTATACCAATGGTACATGAAGTAAGGAAGGGTTCTCAACCGCACAATAAAAGGGGCTGGTGTGATGGTGTGAAGTCTTTTTATATTTTAGAATTTTATTCAAAGAGGTTTTTTAACAATATACGGAACAATTTGGAAAATGTGAACTTAATTTAGACTGCACTTGCAAATAGAGTGACAAAGCACATTGCTAATAAACAGCACATGCGATAGTGCCTCAAATATTTTCAACCCTCTTTGATGCCATTACCTTGATTCCAATAAAATAAGGTCGACTTTTTCTACTTTTCTTGTTTTTCTGCTGATAAATCTCCTCTACGCTGCAGATTACCTGAAATTAAAATAAGAAAACAATTTAAGTAGTTTTCGTACATACATTTCATTGATATAAAGGAGATTATAACCAGGCAAAGCTCTTACCGTATCGCCTGAAAAAGCATGTTCCCCGATAACTATGGAGTCTTTTGTTTTCCTTGTAAAAGTAGATTTAATCAAGGAATTCCCTCGTTCTTTTCTGTACCAAGCGATGTAGAAGGTTGGTGACGTCATCGCAATCAGTTTGTTAAGAACTCGGAAGGTACACGTGATCATGACGTTTTTCCTGGAGACGCTCACCTGCAGCGAGGGCTTGCTGGTTCTGGCGTTGTAGTCTGAAAGTTTATAAACTTAGTGATAAAATCAGACCTCGAGTGCATTAATTCTGCCGGAAAATTAGCAATTAGTTTGATTTACCTATGCATTTCTTTAAATGTCGAATATAAACTTGTCCACTTGAGCACGTCTTTTTAGGGACTGAAAAAGAAAATTAAGATGGAAAATGAAGTCAAAAAGAGATTATCTGATCTAGTATTGTTTTCTTCGCTTGTGTGGTCCCTTTCAGCGGGTGTTACATAATAAATACCAATCGAGTTATCTTAATTGAAAAAGACGTCTTAGTATGTACAGTATGATAGACTGAAACATTTCATCACCTTCTGCACAATAAGCTAAATCGCATCCTCCTGTACTCGTTAACTTGTAAACGAAGAAATTGATACAGTTCTTCACTTCAACGGGGAATCTGATAGGACAACATTCCGGGTACTCTCCTCTCGGGGCCCACGTGACACATGCGCTTCCGCTTTTAGTTGTCCCTGGGATTGGCATTTCGTCTTTTGGCATTGACAACCAAATGGGAGCTGCGGTCCCACATCTCTTTACCTTCAACACAAAATTCGCTGTGTTTTATCAATTAGGGATGCTACTGTTTTGCAAAAACTTGGATGTGTGTGACAACTTCCAAAGAATACGACAATTGGTTCTAAAATCAGTTTAAAAAATGAACTTTTAAGATTTAAACCTCAGTGAAAAAGCAATTTGTAAATAACAGGACAACTTTATTTTGTAGATAAGGGTTATACGTGACCGCGAGAATATCGAACCCATTCAGAGACAATGAATCAAACAGTGTTTAAATGTTAGATTAATTTAAACAATGTAGGTTTATATTTCGATTATTCTATTTCATATATAGAAATTAGCCAGGTACAAAATACCATTGCTCCATTGGGAAATTCGTGTTTAGAATAACCTGTCTCTGTACTAGTTTAATATGGATTATCCTTATGTCACGTTAATTTTTGTAAATTTTAATAATGAGTAAAATCTTCATGTTGAATATATACCAGTAGGTGAATTTTACAAGATATCACCTTGATACATTTGGTCGGTATATCGGCGTCAGTTCCGTTAATCTTGAGGCGATACCACCCAGGGATCAAGTTGTTGTCGCAGAGTCTTCGCTCGCTCGCCTTCGGTCGGTACTTTGTACTCCTTCGAAAGTCATCGATGATGGTGTGGTGCTCCGAGAGACAGGGATCTATATCTAAAATTGAAAATTAAAATTCCGCACTGCTCTTCCTATAAAATTTTTGTATATATCTCTCTATTTTTCAGATATGCTGATAGGCTTTGGAGACGTCTTCGCTTTCAATAATCATCCATAATTTAAGAAGGTATTAGACCGAGGTTCAACGTGGGCTTACGCTTTACGATTTTATTATTTTATCAGGAAGAATATGGAACTCAAAATTGAAACTCCCTATTACAGGGAAAACAAATTAATTGTTATCTATCTTATTTCTTAAACTTCTCCCCTCCTGAGTTCAGGCTAAAAAGATTTAGTTTGTTAGATAATATGTTAATGGCGCGAGCATGAACAGGTTGTCGTAAATTTCTCGTCCGACATTGATACAAAGCAACACAGGATCATGAGAAAGGTGAAAAACGTCGAATAAGAATTCAGTGTGATTATTTTATACACTCTTATACATGACACCCAGGCAATACTATTATCTGGATGATCGACGGTGGCTCTTCAAGCGACGTGAACGGCATTTAGGTAGAGCGCGGACGTCTTTGTAAACCACGATTTACGACCAATCATAGCCAAGGAAGGATAGAAATGATGAGAATGAAATTTGATAAACGTTATACACGTAATCAAATATCATATATTTTATTCATCAACTAGCCTTATCGTTTTGATTTATGATAAAAATTACCCGTTATTATAGTATAAGTGAAAAGTGTGTTTCATCATTTCAGCTCTTATAAAGCGTTTTTCCAAACATTCCAGAACAATGTGTGATCTTCAATTTGTCACGCCAAATCAATAGCTGCCCATACTATCTTGATTACAAGCAATACATCTTTACATTGGGTCGGACACGGAGGGACAACGATTTGTCACCCCCAAGTGAGCAGGTGCCCGATTATCAAAGCCTTCAATACGGACACTCTGGGGTCCAATCACTTGCCCGCCCTCCCAAACATTTTTTGTTGAAGTTAATTAATCTAATTTTTACTTCTTGGCCCATTTGATCAAGCCCAAACCCTATATTTATAGGCAACCTCATCGAGGTCCCATTGTGTCTTAATGCAATCCTTTTAATGGTGCATTTCTCGGCGACGTTTGCAACAATGTTGACCGCGGACTGATATCAAATATAAGTGATAAATGGCATTAATATCTGAATTCCCCATTGTGACCGTTAGCATGTTCCTCTATTTCTTCAATCAATGCCAGCAACTCATGGACAATCGATTATTGAGAAACAATGTATGTTCAGTTCTTCTTAAAAGTATTTACGACTGCAAGGTATTTGGTCTATTGACACTCCACTTCTTCTCTATTTCTATGATTTATATATCGCAAAAATCTCATTCTGGTGAGACACCCCATTTTTTCTTTTAGAATGTTTGGCCTGGTATGATCTATGAGCCCTAATAATCAAAAGCTGTTTTGTGTGTCGATCGGGTTCTTGTATTTCCATGTTGTATAATCAACGAAAAATGTACAATAAATACCTCTTTATATACACAGAAAATTCGTTTCGTTTATTCCATGTCAGATATTTGGTAAGAATAATGTTTACATGCTTGTGCAAGCTTTTAAAATCAACAGTTTTTGCGATATAACAACATAAGGATCCTGTCTGCTAACAATTCGCTCAGCTGGAGGCTTGAAATAGGGACTAGACACCTCCAACATTGAGGTGATTCAACGAGCTTTCTTGTCGGGAAAGAGACAGAGTAAAAAATCTCAAAAAAATCAGCTTAACTCAATTCCATAAAATAATACATATATACTTTATCAAAACTTTTAAATTCAGCGCTATTTCACTTTTTATTTTTTGTTTATTGTCCTACCATATTTGTTGGTCCCTTGATGACTATTACAAGATACACAAGAAGCGATAAAATTCAGTTTAACAGCGTCTTCGTGAACTTTCATCTAGCCCTGCGGTGGTAACAGGCTTAACATTACTGTGCTACATAACAAATAAAAAAAAACCTTGTGTAGCTAGACCAAAGCTCTGGTTGATTCTTTGGTTTCTAACAGATGCGACATAAACACTAGGGGCAGTGTGATGGGGTAATCTCTTGAGCCCGGAGTAAATGTTCGCGCATAAATTTATAGGGATATATATCAATTTGGGTATTAAATGAGAAATTGATAACAAAGTATATTCGATAAGAATTTTACTACTTTCCCGCGATAGATAAATGTGGATTTAAAATACCTAAGAGCGCAACCATTTCGTCCAGGGTTAGTTCTTATCACTTGCAAAGAAAATTACAAAAGATAAATAAAAACAACGTTTAATGTTTCAAACTGTTCCTTTGAAAAGTATTTTCTCCAACAACTTTTCTTCGAAATAATGCCTTTTTGAGACTCAATATACGGCCACTTGTGTTAATCATAAATGTCTCATCTTACTTGTTTTGTTCTTAATTGCTCCTTAAGCGTAACATGCAATATTTTTTTCAATGTTATTTTACATTATAAGTTGTCGACAGGAAAAATAATGCCCCAAACAGTAAGTAATTTCAGTCTGT
This sequence comes from Magallana hongkongensis, assembly GCA_016163765.1. Classification (NCBI taxonomy): domain Eukaryota; kingdom Metazoa; phylum Mollusca; class Bivalvia; order Ostreida; family Ostreidae; genus Magallana; species Magallana hongkongensis. The sequence continues at coordinate 8,791,946 of WFKH01011581.1, read as the reverse complement.
TACAATAAAAACATAATTCTAGAGCACAAAATGCTAGTATATTGCATTACTAGGCATGCGTCCTCAAATGATGTTTATGCAATTGTATGAAAGAGTTAAGTTTCAAAGAAATATTGTCTTTTATATTATATTAAATTTAATCTTAGTATCGTGTAGGTATGCTAAGGTCGTGATAATTTAGATGATTTTTCATAAAAACCCGGCGACCAAGTGACACATTTTGTCAACGGACACCGGCGCGATGGTTCGTGATAGCTCGACATTTTGGTATTACTTTCACCGTGATACAAAGAAACCTTCTAAGTCCCTTATTTTCTATGTTTATCTGACACTCATTAAGGGGACAAACTCGTGTTTTTCACCACCGTGAATTATGGAAGTAAATTCGACGTTTTCACTTGCTTGATTTTTGTTCCCAATTGTTGTTTGGGATGGTTTGATGCTAAGTAAACACGGGCAATTGAGACCTGTCACTTGGGTTTTATTAAGCAAACATTTCTAGTATCGATAACACATGAAAGACATTCTTCTACATTGAATACAGGATACCAAGTACAAGTAGAGGACTCTCTCTCTCTCTCTCTCTCTCTCTCTCTTTCTCTCTGTAAGGGAGAAACAATTTTATTAATATTGCGTTGATCGGTGAAGAAGTGTGCAACACTGACAATATGCACAATGGTCTGAAGATTTTCGCTACCTTGTCCCTTCAACTCCAGATTTATGTGTTTATTATACAACAACGCCTATATCTAAACAACGGTGATATCTTTAAAGATGGAATGTACGATATTCTTTATGTGAACAAATCTTCTGCGTGCAAACAAGATATGGTTGCGGGCAATACATTTGCAAATAAAGAAGATTATTTCTTGTAAATATCAAGACACAGATAAATATATTTATGAGGCAATGTAATGTTTTAAATCACTCCATGAAACTATCTGTTTAATTCAGATCTTCTTAGACTTCCAACGAAGCCGAGAGTGACTTACACCCTCTCCCATAGCTAACACATATTTATTGTGATTTTTTATTATCACAGATAAAATGCACTGCAAAAGTTCGTCACTGAATAGATTGGGAAATCCCTTTATAATACACAATATGCTGTTGGTTTATTCTTTTCAACTTCAATAGATAAATACATCCGAAAACCCTAACAAGTCAAAAATAAAATTATCCGTCAAAATGACATCAATGTATTGGGCATTATGTTGGTTAAGCAAACAAAATTCATCCATTAATTGGAACTCTTTTGTAAGTGAAACTGGAACTGGGTAAATTCTAGAATAGGTTTACCAATATCATAAGTGTTGTTTGATGTTTGGCTTTTACACGTAATCTCGAACTATTCGTTTAAAACCTGTGCTCGATCTTGATACAGCGGTAAAAACTTCCTTGCACATGGTTTTGAGAGAGGCGCGCATGACAGATTCTTTTTTCTCTTTCTTTGATCAGTAATTAATGTTAGCCTCAATTTGTCTGTGAGCTCATAAAAAAGAATCCTATCATATCTATTCAGGCACATATTCATTCCTTCCTAAAAGTCTATCGTTGAGTCTTTTTCATTTATTTATATTATCATGCCGAGTATAGTTTAAAAAATTAAATTGGACCATTGTATGAGAATAAATCTTTATGAAAATAGCTGCGTGTTTAACTAGGGTTACGCAACTGCTTGTTTAACTTTTTGAATCGTTACATGGTATGCGTATCTTTTCAAAAGAAAATTCAAATTGTGTCTATAAGAAATCAATGGACTTTGATAAGAAAAAAATTCAAAGCATTTTACGCTATTTAAAAATTTACTTTTTTATAATAAAACATTTATCTTTATATCTCACCTGTGGTGCTACGAATGGAGTCCACTGAAGTGAAAACAAGTGTGGCTACATAAATTCCAATAAGAGTCATATTCCATACAGGGATTTGCATCTTCGGAAACTCTGCTCAAAAACAAACGTTTCCCACTTGTTTTGCATTTCAATGACATTTAAAAGTCCGAGAAATTCTTCCCAATTCCACCAGCATCCTCCGCCGCCTAGTGCAGACACCTCTCTGTAATCAATTGGAAATTTAATCGGGACCGTCGCATAAGAATTGAAAAGGGGATCTTTTTCAGGTTGCGCCGTTAACACCCGAGACCACTCAAGGTTAATAGAAAACTGCCGAAAATACCAGTGCGCTGTTTAACAGGTTTATTTAATGCCTCCCCGCTATACTCGCGTCAGTGGAACGGCGCATCGACTCCCATCAGTCAATCCTTTAAATAATCCCTAATTATAATTTTCTTAATTATTTGATGGAGATCATACGATCAGCAACTTATTGGCGTAATGAAGAAATCCATCCGTGCTGCTACTATACCCGCAATGCCGATATTGCTCTCGCGCGTACTACATGGATATATATGTATGACTTGTTTGCGTTCGCCGATTTTTATTTATCTAGCGCAATGATCTATCGAAGTAGACAAATTTACCAGAGTCAGCTTGTAAACTAGGTCCAAAATATACATAAATATTTAAGAAGGGGAGCCGTATCTGAGAGCTGGGGCTCCTACATGTTGACAAATCCCACCACAGTACATATGAATTCAAAATTTACGACGTCTTTAGTGGTAGGTAAATGAGGCTTACTTCTCCTCGACTATTTAGTCATTACAGAAGTACGGCTTTTTGACAGAATTTGTTTTGGGGATTATGTGTGCTGTTAAATGCAATGATTTCCTGTATTTACAGACTGGTATAACACGCGACAAAACTAAATTAAGTCGGATTTTGTTATTACATGCTCGAGTAATCAATTAAATGCTTTGAAGTGGGTCCTTATCGAGGCACTATCAGGTGAAAACTTTTATTTTAAAATGTTTCAAGAGGAAAACATTCATTCATCTTGAATAAGGATAGAGAAAAATATCAGCAGATTTTGCAAACATGGTTTTATCTTTTTTTAAAAAGCCCGTTTTATAGCAATCCAAGAGAATAGATACGTTGTGGGAAATATTAAGATATTCGTAGAATGGATTGACAGATTCATTGTATGACATGTTTGAATCATATACTAATGATGTTAAACGTTATATATCGCGTGTGGTAACAAAAATTCCTAAGCCCTCTACTTCAATTTGGCTGTTCTAATTGGTTTCTGTAAGAAATGTAAGAAGTAAGTCCTCGTTAAGTTTAATGCCTTTTGCGGTTTCTTTCTCGTCTTGTTGATGTTTTATTGGTTCTGAAATGTATATGACGACGCGGGTTTCATTCATGACCCATCTGAAACCGAAAATCACGGGCAAAAATTCAATTCACACAGAAAAGGAAAGAAACTGAGCCCCCCCCCCCCCCTTCCACCCCGCGTAAAAATCAAAATATTCCCAATCTTGATTTTTATTATAATTTTGGTTATTTTAGTTCTGAAAAATTATGGAGAATATTCTTTAAACGTTGCTTATTTTTTTTTAATTAATCAATACACCCTTACAAAATAATTTTCTTAAATATTCATAATGAAAATGAAACTGGCAAATGTTGAAACTGCTTGATTTATATCAGGGACTTGTTTCTGTGATGAAGTTTACCCCCATAGTGTTATCATTTTACTATTAGGGTACACTTCAACGCAGAAACAAGTGCCTGTAATATACATGTATATTCATCCCATAATCTTAGATGCTGTGTCTGTGGTCTTGCAGACATCGCACATTTGGGGAGGGACTGGGAATAACCACTAGCAACCATTATAGCTCCCAATCTACACAACCATCATCTTTTCCCTTTTATTTGGAAAGAGAAGGGGGATGTCATAGTGCAAACGTACAATGCTTCATTTTTAAAAATTCTGTTGAATTTTAAGACGTCGTCTAATCCAGTGACATGATTTATCGGGTTCTTCGACCTATAGTTGGCAGCATAGGAAAAGGTTGCAAACAATCTTTACTAGACATTACGAAGCATCATTTTTTAGCAATACCGTTTACTATATAAAATTGCTGTTTTGTTTGGACATTTTACAAGTGTTTTTTTTCTCGAAACTTTAATTTAAACCATACTTCATTATCGCTGTCCTGTGTTAAAATTTTCACTAAAATTTTCCCTATCGTTTTTTTTTTCTTCATATGAAACAATTTAACTCCATGTATGATAGTTATTGTTAAATTATAACCACACTTTCTCTTTGTATCGTTAACGTTTAAACAAAGAGTACACCATTCAGTACAGAAAGCCTTTGTTTTCAGTCGTTAGTGGTCGCGTATATCTGCTACAAATATATTTTCAAACGAAGAGGTTTCCTTCAGAAAACAAACTTACCACCAATTAAAAGTTGCATAGCATAACAAAACATACGGGAGAATGAAAGATGCTAAGATAATTAGATTGAAGTTGAGATTTACCGAAAATAGGGCATGTAATGAATATCTGTAACAAATTCTGCATAGAGCGCACGGCAAGAAGATAGAAGATCATCAACATCTTTTGCCCGATTATAGTACTGCACTATTGCTGTTATGTACACTAAACGATAAGCTTCTGAGGGGATCAAAGAAAGACAACTGTACCAGGTATGGACGGACGAAGGATTGGATTATCCATTTGACCTTCGGACGAGGGTACCTGCGTCTGGAGGTCAAACAAGTGACGTCGTGTCCATGAACCTTAGTGACCGTGTAACTGATCGGTCCAAAGCTTCCATTTTTTTTGGGGGGGGGGGGGGCTCCTTGTAAATATTTTTATTTTTTGAGAGTCTATACGATGTCAAATATCTTTGTAAATATGTACTTGTGTACTACTATATGATTTACATGGGCTTTGTTGCAAATGTGTGGCTTATTTTTGGAGACTATTATAAAGCCCAAACATTGAAATCATGTTTAAATATGTATATATATATATATAAAATACGTCCTTTATTGATGCAAGGTTTGGTATGAGGGTGGGGTATGAGGGTCTGTAGACAATTTTCAAATCATATCAAATGAGGTGAGAGTCCTCTGAAACCAGGTTACTGATTTCCCACAGGGCTAAATTTCATTACCATAAATTATTGAGTTTACCTATGAACACCAATTTGCATTTCGTTAACATTACACACAGTTTGACATAATTCTTCTCCTGAAATTAAATCCTGAATTCTTAGTCATTTATTTGTTGTGATGACTCACATACTTTATAGCCGTAATTCAAAACCAATTTTTCTATGGATGTATATGCATTGTACATGTATGATAATCAAGGAAAGAAAAACCAGGACATTTCCCACTTCAAAAATTGTTTGTGATTTGTGATATATATAGTACCAGGCTATTATCTACCCAGAGCTGGTACAGGGAACAACAAATGGTAATATACTTTAAATATATTATACATATATGTATATGTTACACTGAAATAGACTTGTTAGTTATGAGCCTTGCTTACCAGCTGCATAATAATGAATCAATCATCTAAAATAAACAGTTATAGAATTTAACCATGTCATGATACTAGTTAAAGGATGGAAGCCAATCACATAAAACATATACAAGAGCTCAGCTGTTCAGGGACTAACATACAGGACATATTTCTATATTATGCCCCATAACTTAGATATACATCCTGAACCCACCCTTCAGGGTTTTCATTAAAGCCTCTAATGATCATGTACTTGGTATATATTTGACAAACAGGAATCCAAACATTCTAAAAATTTATTGGACAACAAATAGAGCTGTCTTTCAGTACAAGCCAAAAATGTTTGATGTTATGTAAGAAATTGTGATTCTCTTTTCAAAAGTCTAAATAAACCCAAAACATTCCTTCAGATATAGGACGTTAGTTTTAAAAGCAAATAAATACAACTAAATTTTAACAAGCAGTATTTCAATTCCTTCAAACTTTGGTCTAATTGGATAATGTAGTCTACACTTAGGTCCCAAATAATGGGAATTCCGTTAACATAGTACGAAATCCTAGCGAAATGTCGGCAAACCCATTCAACAACAGAGACCTGTCTAAGTCAGCAGTCACATGATCACAACAACACGACACATCTGACTGAGCGTCGACTACACGGTCCATGGCAGCTGTCCTTGTATCACAAAATCGGTCCGGTCGTCCAGAGTTAGGCATGGTTCTTGCTCCACAGTCTCTGCACCTTGAGTTTACCCTATCCCTTTCAATTTGTTCAAAGTCCATTGGTTTCCAGAGAGAGTTGATCAGCCAGTTGTTTTGTGGTTTGGATACATTCTTGCAGTTAATGTTTTGTCCACTGAATAAGCAAGGTCCTTTGGCACATACCATTTGATTAGACACAGGAGTAGATTTCTGAACAGGAAACGAAAATGAAATAAAGTCCTTGAACAACTTGAAGAATTGAGTTCCCTTACTATCTCCTAAGTCATCCTTTGGTTCTTTATCCGAGTCATCATCTAAGTCAGTTGTGTTATGAGCAGAATGCACAGACTGTTTGGCACGAGTTGCCTGCCCAGATTGACCAGGGTTTGACAAAGACAAGATGGAGGGCAAAGTCAGAAGAGTCCAAAGTGAGGTCAGAGTTCCATCCAGCGGCCGTGTTTTGTGTTCTCCTGTGGCTGTCGGAACAGTTCCATCCTCAGGGAGTGGACCATCTTCCATAGACACATACACATGATTGGAGACAGGGATGATGGTGTGTTCCTTGGAGGGCAGAGTGTGAGGGGTGAGGGTAGCCAGAGTGGACAATGCTGTTGTGACCAGTAGTGTAGAGCCAACCATTGTTAAAATCCCAGCAATGTAGGCCACCATCGTCACAGACAACATCTGTAATAAACATCAAAGTGAAAGTCATTTTGAACACCCTTTAGCTCAAATAAATAAATCCAAATGACCAAAAGAGTCCACTGATTTCCATGTAAATTTTTTTTACAAAGAATCTGCTTGCAAAAGACTTGAATAATAACTTGCACAGACTTGAGAGAGATTTTAAACATGAAATGATGTACTTTCCTCAATGTCATTGTCATTTGCATACCTTTGGTACTAGATGGGCAATTTCTGTGTATGTCTGTAGGAGTTGTGGGTCCTTGCTAATCACCCATAGGTCTGTATAGGAGAACCATCCTCTCTCTATACCCTGAGTCATAGCAATCCTAAAAGGTCAAATATTAAATATAAATACCCAGACACCAAGTTGTCCTTGCATTTACAGAGGCATATGAATCATGCGACAATTCAAGTCCCTAGTTTGTAATCAAGTATTTCTATAGGATTTTACATTTTGTATAAAGGTTTACGTTTTTCAGCTAAAATTGTGCCTCACATTTACTTCACATGAAAATTTTGTGACAAAATGCATGTAAAAAGAAAACTCCCATGAATTTCAACTGAAATGAAACTCAAATGCATATAAATGCATATGAATGCAAATAAAATGTTATTAAATGATTTTGTCAACCTAGCACAATAAAAATCTTGAAATCCATGAAAAAAATATAATCTTTTGACATTTATGTGAATTAAGTGTTATATGTGAAATTCATTTCACATGAAATTCGTGTGAGGCACAATTTACTGGACAGACATTATGTTCAAAAGCTGTGCAATCTAAATCTTTTTCTTAAAAATTTACTCATTTACCATAAAAATTTCTTAATTTATCACTTTTACCATTTAACAAATAAGCCTATTATTTGTAATGTACACAAACCTTCTTTCAACTTTTTGCAGCACCTGGTAGAATTCTTCTTCATTCACATACAACTGCCAGTCCTGCAAAACATAATTAGGTGATAAAAATAGAAAACAAAATACCTGGTACTGTAAACTAACCTTAAAGTTCCATCGCAAGAATTTGCAATATATGAGTGATTTACTGGTTCACAACAACTAACTTTAGTGACTGGGTATTTTTCAGTGAAAGGAGAGACATTAAATTCAAAGGAATGGTTCATAGCAAGAAATATTCATAACTACAAAGACACATAGAAATCTTCCATAACAAAAGATAACTGGTTTACAGCAAAACAAATATCATGTACACAAATTCAAGTTATTTGAATAACCTAATTACAAATGTAGTAATAGGATATGAGCAATTCATAAACAAATATACAGGTTTTTTTCATAAACTTTCTACATTTGTATTACCTACAAATTCATACAATTAAAAACTACTCAGACAATTAAAACATATATCATAAAAATCCTACTCACGATTGCCGAGAGGAACTGTCGTTCTAATTCATTAACATCTTCCGTTTCCATGTCTGCTGATGCTGCCCACTCATCATTAAACACTTCATCATCGACACCCTCATCATACAGAAACTTGGAAGCCATCATCTACAGAATACAGGTAAAGATTATTCAAATAAAGATATAAAGTAGGATAATAAAAGATTCATTTGGTGCATAAGTTTATAGCCTACAATGAACAGGTCTAGCAATAATTTGATAAAAAAAATTTTACAAATCAGATTTTTTCTTATAATTTTTAGTTTTTGTTAATGTGAACTTGTTTTAGAATTAACATTAAAGGCTATGACTATCTGGTCTTATAGTATTTAACAGACTCCAGTGCCTCTTCTTGAACTGAATTCTCTCAGATAAATGGTTTGCAATTATCTCCCTTTTACTGCCAAGCACATCACAACTGGCCAGAAACTTTGCAGTGTGAAATTTGATAAAACATTCTTATGTATTCTTGATGGAATAAAATATTTAAGACTAATTAGTTTGATCTTTTTTTTTATTTATTTGAAAATGCTGTTGTTGTATTTACAATTAAATGTAGCTGGAAATTCATTCTTAAAAAATGCATTTCATTTGGAAACATACTGAACTGTGCCTTTTTTTTATAATCATTTTACTTTATGAGAATTAAGAAAACCCCCAAATAATACTGTTACCATAGAAATCAAGAACAGGTCAGAGGAAGACACTTGTTGCAGGTAATCCGTGTTCTTTTTCTTCAGTCGATTAACGTAGATCATTCCCATCATCATCGAACAAGGTGACATGCAAGAATGCCTTTTAATTAAAACCAAAATATCTTATGAATTTTAATTTTTCATAAATTAGAAATAAAATCATTTATAATCCATGTTAAAGGCAACATAATTTTCAAGAGAGGTTAAAACCTGGCACTTGATGCAGCAAAATAGTGATCCACTTTTCCCAGTTTCTTTGGCACTGCAGCATTCAGAAAATCTACTGTCAAGTCTATAAAGAAAACAATATAAAGTATTATAAATTTAAAAATGAATACCCCCTGGTACCAAACTAATTTTTTAAGAGGGCTGGATGGTGACAGGTTGTGGCCATTTTTAGACTATTTTAATTCTCCTTAAAAAGAAGAGCTCTGTTTGAAGATACAACAGAATGTTCAAATTTCTATTTTTTTTCTATACTAAATGATAGTTTATAGCTAAACAAATTGTTATCTAAATATTTAAGGTAGATTGGATGGTTAATTTGTTGACCACCCAGCCTCCTTAAATATCACAATTAATAATTGTAAACTTCCCTTTCCACAGAACAGCTTCGTTAAATGTAATGCCCTCACACAAGGCGATATTAAATCTGAGTAATGTTGATATTGGAATTGTTTCTTCCTTACACCCCTGACTGATTTTATTTCTTACAAATTTAAAACTTTCATTCCTTGTTTACTCAAACACTGTTATATACAGTGGCATTGATTTGATCTACCCTGCTCTTACATTACACTCTAGACTAGTTTTTCCGATAACAAGAGAGAACATTTTCTGACAAGCATGGAGCAATTTGAGATAAATGTCAGGCTTATATCCGAGACACATACTTGTAAGGGGGAGAGAAGGCCTGTCAGTGGTCGGTTGTTTTCCATAGTAAAAGGTTTTCCGCAATCGTTCCGACAATTCCTCATGATCCTGTAATGCATAAATATATCTTTAAATTTAATGAGCAGCCAAAATAGCTAAGATAAAGTGTGGTTCTGAATCTCCTCACAGCTGTAAAATTCAATCTTTAATCTCAAACAATTTAAATCATTTAAGGGGGAGAGAATGTGACAGTCAGACTGGTTCGATTGCCAGAGTCAAATAGCTCAGTTGGTACAGCAACTGACTAGAGATTCAAGGGGCCTGGGTTCAAATCCTGGTCTGGTCAATCATTGTTTCTCCCATCCTGTTATATTTGGTGCTATACTCCTTCTAGAGAAAAAATCCCATGATGTTGATCTTTGAGTGTGAAGATCATTCAAGGGGGAGAAGTGATAGTCAGACCAGTTTGATCATCAGAGCCAGATAGCGCAGTTGGTAGAGCAACTAATTAGAGATTCAGGAGGCCCAGCTTCAAATCTGGTTCGTCATTATTTCTCATATCCAGTTAAAACATGTTTTTAAATTAAGTATTTAATTTATGTTGGGCAATTCCATTGTTTGGTTGTTATTCTTCCATTTGATGGTCAAAGATCATATGGTAAATCTATATTTGCTGCAGGTCTCTGGAAATAATTAGTACGAAAAAACTCCTCAGACAATTTACAACTGATGTTGTCACTTAATTTGCCTCAGACTTTCTCTTAAACACGCTAACTAACCTCAGAAAATGAAGTATGTCAAATTCATGTGCAAATCTTTTTACACATAACAAACTACACTACTTCACTTTTATACGGAGCCTGTTTAAAAGAATATGAGAGGCAAGTAAAGTGATGATATCTGAGCCATTCTGAGGTAAAATGTCCGAGGATTTTTTGGAATCAGATATCTGTACAGGATCTGATGTGTTCAAGATTAATCAGTCCAAATTTTAAAAAATTATATATAAGCGCAAGTTTTTGTGAGATGTAAATTGTAATTTAAGGAACAGTAGCTCCCAGGTCGTCCATCCGAATTTTTTCAGACCAGGAGCTACAAATCTGCAGCTACTCCTATATACTTACCAATGGGTCAAATTCCGTCACTTCACATTACGCTTTTCTGAGATAAATGCACATCATCAACAGGTCTAATCCAAAATGAAAGTAATTTGCCATTGGTAGGTGATATAGGGATATCATATAGGCATTTGACCACCAAATAAGGAATAAAACCACCACAAGGTGGGTTGTGCAATGCATAACGTTAACCTGAATATGGACCCAAGGCAAAGGGAATGAAACGATACAAGTACTCGCTTTTTCAATCTAAGAAACCATTAATAACCAATGATTATACAAAAATATATTATCATCAGTCCCGAGCACGGACATACGTGTCCCTGGCTGACTCAGTTACTGCTTCAGTCAGACAGTAGGAGAGTAGTCATGGCATCGAGCCATTGACAGAACGTTGTTGTTATCGATATATATGAAAAATCATCTATTTGATGTTTACCTGTAATTCCGTATATTCTAAATCATTATATCCATCGTTCCCCCGGAGGAAGGGGAAATGGAAAATAGACATTTCCCTCTCTGTTGACTGAAATTCCACTCTTTGTACGTCGTCACTTGATGGAGCGAAATGCACGAGAGTTCTGTAGGTGTGGCGAGAGTTCAGACGAGAGTTGAGCGAGAAAATGGCGACGGTGATTCATAAATGAGGAAAATGACAGATGAAGTTCAGTACATGATTTGAGCATTATATGATGGCGGATAAAACAATAGACACATCTCTTCTACCCGAAGATGTCAGACTTAAATTAGAAGAACTGGAAATAGAGCTTGCGGAAGGTAAAGTCATTATTTAATTGGTTTCTATTGTTCATATAGCCTGTTTCAAATTGAATATATTGATGTGTGCTTCTGTATAATGATACAGATGTGCTCCTTTTTAAAAGAGGGAAGAAGAGCAGCTTATCGACATCTAAATATTTCCCTGTCGGTTTATGAAATATAATTTACATTATATTAATGCTTCAAAAATTTAAAATAAAATTGTATGGTAGACCTTAGACATTCATTTGTAAACACCATGTGTATTGGCCTGTGAAAAATCAACCATATAGGTGTGTAAGTGTTTTAGGCTGGTTCAAGATTATTTGAGTTGATGTAGGGTTTTTTAGTTGTAATTTCACCTTGGTTTAATCATATTTTACTAGATTATGATTATTCTTAGCAAATGGCGAAGAATTTATTGCTTCACCTGATACAAAATATTGACAGATTAATAAATCAATGATCATTGCTGCATCCAAGACATTCACACATTAGAAATGTTGTTTTCTATGTGTAAAAAAGATATTATATAGTGACTGCACATTAATGTTAATGTTTTAATTGATATGTTGTTGCTTTTTTATCACCAACTTTCTACCCAATGCAAAATAAAATTTCATGTTTGGGAGCTATGCTGTCTTGGATAAGATGATGATATAACCAGATAAAATAATTAGTTGATTCATTAAAACATTGGAGTAAACACATTAACGTAATAACAGATAATCTTGTCCTAAACTCTGTGTCTCACATGCATACATGAACTGCAAACCATTAAATTACAATGCATTTCTTATTTTATTTTTTGGATGAAATAGTATGACTTATTAGTACCAGGTATATCTCTCCAAATCTTATATTATATGAAAGAGTTTACAAAAGATATATAATTTAGGAATTCAATCCAATTTGATATATGATGATTCAGAATTACAAAACATAGAATGAGTATGCCACATTTTGTGCATACAGGGTTTAGTTGCAGTGTGGCTCTTTGCCATTGATCTTTGCTGTTTTTAGTAAAGGTGAATAAACTTGCAGTTTAAACGTATCAGTGTGTGAAAGAATGAAGAACTGTAGAACCTAAGCAGTGTGTGATTAATTATTGATAGTTTGCTGATGAATTTTGAGAAGTATTATATTACATTACTGGAGGGGGATTTAATAAATAGGTCAGCCAAACAATCTCAGTTGTAGCAGTATAACCACAATATTTACAGAACTGTGAGACAAATAGAAGTTATGACTCATAGATCAAGATCAGGAAAGGTGACCAGGTTTTGTGTGTATTCACTCCAGTTTAAAAGGACCCAGGTCACTTTACACATACATAAAAATTCACCACTATAGATGAAAGATAATTTTTGGTTGTAAGGGAGCCAGTGTGATTCTATGTTTTATAGTAAATTCAGGGAATTAAAATTGGCTAAAGCGACTTGAGATCAATGAGGGCCTGCTGTTACACAATATAAGCTGGAAATGAAAACCAGATGACATGAATGTCTGGCAGAGCAAGAATTCCAGTCACAAGGAGCTGCCAGCACTGAACAGGAAAGACAGTGCTGTCATGGCCTCAGTCATTCAGCTATAAAGTTTTAATTTGAGTATCTATAATGGGATGTACACATATAGGGGTGAATGTACACCATAGGGATACAATATTTACTCCATGTTGTGTCTGTTGTCTTGATATTAGCTAGGATATAGATTATTTCAATAAGGATTTCTACGCATTTGTTGTGTAACATGCGATTGTGTGCATACATTAATTAATAATTAGTCATTTTTCTCTTAATGATCTAGGTGTATTCATTATTCATTTCTTCATAATTGATCATATTTAGTATTTATTGGCATGGATGATTGTCAAGATTGATAAAAGGACTTGCAGCAATGTTATTATTCACTCTACCTCATTCATAATCAGTGCATTCAAGTCAGTAGTGATATCAAAAATATTGAACAAAATATTTATTTCAATGTAAAGTTGAGGTAAACTGTACACTACCGGTAAAAGTTACCCGTATACATGCTGATTATAGCTGTTCTAAATTGCTGTAGTGTCAGATACAGGTAAATCAATCAGTTTATGAAGTGAGATTACCTTGTAAAATGTTTTTTTGCACCTCCCCCTATACCCCACTGTCAATGTGTAATCAGATTAGCAGCCCAGGGCTCTCTCTTTCTCTCTGTGGAGCTGAGATACGGTCTAGACTGGAATCTGACGGAAAGATGATGAGGTGAAGGTAGTAAAGTGATAATAAGTGGAGCAGCCACCAGGGAAGAACTGACACATATCTCTCTCCAAAAAATGATTTAAAAGTCTAGTTCATTCGAGAAATCCATACCATTCTTCCCTGCATTGTTAAATATAATTAGAAGGCAGAGTTATTCTTCAAGTCTAAAGGTTTTTGATCATTACAATTTGAACTTTTTTATCAGAAGATGCAGAGTTTTAAACTTGAAGGTTGATTCATTGGATTTCTTCCAGAGTATATCTAGGAGAACATCATAATTTTGTTTGATAAACTATAAAATATGTTAATGGCCTGTGTGTCATAGAGAAGCCATCTGGTTTTCCTTAAATTATTTAGACAAAAACTCAGACTCCCATGACCTTTTGGTTCTAGTTTATCCCTGGATGCTGATGGTGAAACATGAAAGGTATATACAGTATTGAAGTAATAATATTTGTGTAAGGCAGGGTCTATATCATTAACTGTACCTTAGAGTAAACAAAAAGTGAGAACTTGCAATTACAACAAATGAACATGGTAAAAACTACAGGTAGATACATTGCTTCATTGTTGAGACAGATAGGATTGAACTGCTGCATGATAGATGTGGTAGAACTAAAAACTGCCTGACTTGTCACAGGGAATGGGTCAGGCAAAGCCTTGACAAACTATTTTTCATGAAGCAGAGACTCATTAGCTTTGTTAATTAAGACAAGGATTGTATGTATATTTCAGGTGACATTACTCAGAAAGGCTATGAGAAGAAGAGGACTCGCCTATTGGCCAACTATGTCTCCCACTCACCCGCAGGTAAACATTGATAATAACCTGTCTCTTAACATAATTAGGCATTTATGGGGATCTATTTATTCTGCAAAAAAGTAGTCGAGTAATGAATAATTATTTCTTACATACCTTTTATTTCATAACATGATTACATCTATACTCTAAAAAAAAATGATACAGTCAGAATAATAAGGCAATATTTGCTGAATTAATTGAAGTCTTATAGAATGGGCCTACCCTAGTGACCCACTATTCTGTGCCCACAAGCTTCTCCATAAGCTTCCCCAGAAGCTGCCGTTTTCTGCTGTGCATTGAGATTTGAGAAGCTGTGCTATGGTCAGAGTGAGATAAATAAATGGGAGTTGACTGTTTGTTTTTGTGTATTGTAATGTAAACATTCCCAAAGCTCAGAAAGCACAGTTTGATAAGATGCAATCAGACTCATGTCAGGAGCTCCCCTAATGGACTGTCCCGATAGGTGCCTGGTGTATGGTCAAACTCTCCAGTCTAGGCATACAAATTAGCTCTGATTCAAGATTACATCTACCACATGAACTAGCTAATATCCAGCTTTGATTAGCTTATTATTGCATGTCAAAACCTTTTGTGTGTAGCTGTGTAGTATTAGACGAGGACCAGCATTTGGTTTTGACTTTGTGTAAAAGATGTGAGGTGCAGGCATGATAGGGGTTTTCTGTAATTGCCAGAAAGGAAAAGGAAAGGCTAATTTTAAGCCGTTTTGTAGGTTGCTGAGTAGATAAGCTGCATGAGGTGTTATCAAAAAGGTTAAAACAATCAAGATTTGAAACAAAAGAGCATGTTCTTAAACTTTTACATCTGTAAGCAAAATTTTATTGCAGGAAAATTGCTTGCAATATTACGTAAGTCTTTTTCTTTTTACAGAATTAAAAAAATCATGAAAAAATCCCTATCTTTGATTTTCTGATCTTATCCCAGTGTTGAATTCCTGTGGTGGATATTTAGTTTGCATGTGTTGGTGTTTGCTGGTGGCTATGTGTAACATTTTAAGCCTTGCGTGTGCGTACTTAGTCGTGCTCAAAAAACATTATTTAATGCTTTCATTTTACCACCATCTTTGTCTATTTGTCGTGGGAGGAACATATTCATGTGAGATTTAGTGTTTAATGGCTATTTTTGCCATTTTTTCAAACCAAGTTCAGTTAGTGATATGGAAATTTTTGGATTTGGAAGTTCCTTCTCTTTGTGTCTGGCAGTTTGATTACATCAGAATGTAGATCTGGTTCTGAACACCCCTTCAAGTTCAATCAAGGTATTCATCACTTTTTTGTCTTCATTTATTTCAGGAAATGTATCCATTCACTGAGTTGTAACAAACCATTTATAACCATTAACAAGCCCTCAGAAAAAAAAACCCTCAGACCCAACTACCCACTTGATAATTTTCTCCACTTAGCGTACAAAGGTTTGGTCCTCGCCTTGCTGGAATCTAGATCACACACATGTATAGTGTTGGTGGTCGAGTTCAGTGCTTTGTATGGTCCTTTTATTATTTAGAATGCCCTGTTTCCTCTACTAGTTTGTTCACATTGAGCTAATCTACTCTAGGACAGAGGAAAACCTTGTTCTACTTATTTACATGTTTTGTGAGTTTAGGAAGTTGTGTTATATATTAGATTGATGCAGTATTTCCCACTTTCCCTTTTACATGTTTTAACTGAGTTTTATTTAATTTACTCTAAACTAGAATGTGTAGAAGCAAGTTTTTTTTTTTTAAGTGTTTTATTATATACACCTGAATAGCCAACACTCCTTATTTGATGATATTTTGCCAACCCTTTAAGTTGTCTTTGTGCCAAATGATAGTTCAAGCTGTCTTTATACATGTATATTCACATTCGTCCAAGTCCTTATGTCCCATTTATAGTCCAGAAGAAAGGGAGTTTATTAGAAGGTGATCACCGACCAGTAATAAACACCTATGTTCTTTGTTCCATATGTAGTTCACCTGCAGGTAGAGTGATAGATTAGGGGTAGAAGGTAGTCACTGTGACACACACTATGGGCTTTTAAGGTGAATTGGATGTTTTGTCAGCATGTACCGACCATTTAATGCACATTCTTCCCTTGTTATTATAATTCATAAAATCAAAAACCCTAGAAGTGAGAGCCATTTGTAATATTGATTTATGAGCTGTATTGGATTTGTTTATTTACTAACTCACAGCACATGTGTACACATCACTAATTAATTAATCACTGTTACAGGTGTAGGCCCCAATGTGTGTGTGTGTGTGTAGGGGGGGGGGAGCTTTGTATATACATGTATTAACCTTTATATTGGATGCGTTATTTGAGATAGTCCTCAAACTCATAATTCAGATCTTTATTTACGTGGTTTCAGATAAAATTACAATTGCGTTTTAACTTTAAATTGCATGTCTCATTAGATAATTTATGTATGCGTGAGAACTACTTGAACTATATTATGTTGTAGAAATATCCTTACAGACTGTCTGTGGAGAATTTGTAAAGACTTAATAAAAACACCTAAAAAATGATACCTGTCTGACTTTAAAGTTTACATAGTGGATTAGGGATGATTTTGTTGTCTGCCATAGTAAATCTTTATGCAGTGTAATATGCAGGTGAAGACATCACTGTCAGGCCAATGAACGAAGGGTTGCTGTGTGCTTTCGCACTTTACTATCGATTCTGATCATAAATAAACCTGTACCTCTTACGCTCTGTATAAAAACATCAGCAGGTTTGATTAAAGGTTATCCACATCGTATCTATTACCCGGCCTCTTGAATCCTTGTATTCAGTCTCATGAAAAACACCATTCATTACGGCAGACTTGCTCACATTTTTGATGGAGAAACCTGCTTCGGTGGTTGTTGATTTGATCATGTTCTCTTCATTATGTAATTATTTACAGAGCCGAGTGCACCGAGCCCCCAGACTGCTGCTCAAAGAAAGGCACATCGGCGGCTCACCAGGGAGGACAACCGCTACCACTCAGGTTTCCACTTCTACTGCTTATTTTGACTAATTCTGAAATAATTAAAATCTACTGTGATCAGTGTTAGAATTGGTCTAGTTACTAATGGTCCCAATAATTTAGTTTAGTAGAATAATTAACCAGGGAGGACATTGCTACCACTCGGGTACACCTTCTACCTCTTATTTTGATTACTTTAGGATGATAGAATCAAACTAGTTTTTATGAATCAATAACTAAGTACATTAGTACATTGTTTGGATGTTTTCTTAGTAAACAGGTGTTCATATAGATTTATAACTGCTGCACTCATGTATGTCATCTAGTGCCAAATTCTTGCATGTAATGGGAACTATTTTTTTTATGTACGGCACTTATAGTTTGACCTACAACACTTGTAAGCTTGACCTAATTATTGCATAAGAAGTTAAGTCTGCATTCCTTGGAAAAGCACTGTACTCATGCCGATATGAGTGTTAAAAAAGTAAAACTCTGGCACTTATCACATTCAGAAATTGCCCCATTACCGTATTATTCAAAAAAAGGGTCACAAGGAGGATCTTTACCATACATAATATTTTGAAAACCTATCACACGTTATATGAAATTAATGAGTTGAAATTGAATTCTTTAAATAATAGCAGCTTTGTGTATTACTGTTATTTTTAACATGAATTATGAACTGTGATGGTTTTCTCCAGACAGCATTCATTTCTCTTTAAAACAGGTGTGTATATACTAATATATAAAGTGGTCTTCAGACCGCAACAGGAAACCTCACCTTGCATTCCAACTTAATAACACTAAATAAATAAATTAGCATATTCTATCATGCCTCTTTGTATTAAATCTATTAAGTGCAAGATGATAGAGCACCAGTCTATGTGTGTTGTAGAGATCAGAACAGAGGCGGTGATGCAAGCCCTCGCTCTACACAAAAAACCAGTCGTTCCTCTGCCATCCAAACGAACATCTGTCCAGTATCCGGGCCAACAACAGAGGCCCAGGGAAAGACATGGTAGTGTATATCTTATCATCGGATTCTACATGGTACTTTGAATGTTATTAGGGGTCTGTGGTTGTGAGATTGATACATGTTTGTTTGGGTTTTGTAGAATCATCGTCCGATGATGATGATAGTATATTCGGGGATGACCAGCACAGAGATTTCCAGCGAGGTGGGCGGTACCGCGACAGTGGGGCCAGCTCCTCCTCCTTCTCTGATGCCAGTGCCTCCCCACACCATGGGGGGAGAGGGGGAGACAGCCGGCCCCACAGTGCTGCCTACGCCATTCCTGGGAATACCTCCCGCCAGGCTCTCGCTGATGTTTTACAGAGCACCAGGCACTGTAAGCATAAACCTGCATCACTGTAGTGTCACTCTGGGTTTTTTTTCTTCTTCATTTTGAACATGAATTATTTTTTAGAAAATGAATTTTATTAGAAAAATGCATCACTGTAATGTTTTTGCCTTTGAACTTCATGATAAAAAAAAAAATGTTATTTCTTCTTATTTGAAGAATGTGTCAACAGTGAGAAAAAATTTCTGATTTGTTATACTGAATGTTAATTTCCTTGAACCAGGCTGTACATGGTTTTTTTTTTTGACATTTGGTTTAAAAATGTTAACACTAAGATCTAATTACTTTTCTGCAGCTAAATATGTATTTCCTTTAGGAAAGAGTCAGAAATGTATAGTTCAGCTAAATATAAAATACCCGGTATTTCTGTAGAATGGGGATACAATTGTCTGTACTATAGTGCAAAGATATATAAGTTTTCCAATGGATGACCTCTCTGTGATATACTTATATACAGCCCAGCCCATCTCCCAGCCTCCTGATGTGACAAACAATGCTAAGAGCACCAGACAGGCGGACCGGGTCGGCCACTATGCCCCCGCACACATATCATCTGTCAGAATGAACAATTCAGGGAACATCTCAGGCCTTCAGGATGATGGCAAGTGCTTGCTTTGAAAAAAAATCAAATTCCTTTTGGAATTGTTCAATTGTTTATTTATGTGTATAGGAAAAAGTAAAGAAGTGTGTTTCTTGTTTTCCAGAAATTCGACATCAAGGGAAGGTCTCTGCGAAGATACAACAGTTACTAAACACGTTAAAGGTATGAACATGTTGTCTAGAGTAGTTTGCTCTGGTAGTAGTCTCTTAAAGGTTTGATTTTATGCAATTATTTGTTTACTGGTTCATGTTAATTGCAGAGACCAAAACGAAAACCATTAACAGAGTTTTTTGTGGAAGAGGATGATGCTTTGGAAAGTAAGTAAACAATTTTAGAATGTTTTTGTGTTATGATTGTTGATATGGAAGGAATAGCTGAAAGATCAAATTTAAAGTCGGAACATCATCAGATATCCACCTCCAGTCTCATATTCTTACAGACCCTGGGCAAACTTGCTGAAATTTCCTTATTTTCATAAGTTTTATGATGTTACGAATTCATGCTTCTTTTTATAAGCATGTGTTAGCATTCATGCTATTAGGGAGATTTCCAACACAAAAGTGTGAAAGACCCAAATGTAATAGGGCATAGATTATTTCATAAAAAGGGCGGAAAATCCAGCAAGTTAGTGGAAAGTTAGTATTTGAAGGACATGGCAAGAGTTTATGACAGTGTGGAATGAATGAAACTAGAGAATAGTTTGAAAACTTGGCAATGATTATAAGAGCTTTTTTATATTTATTTGAAGCACCAGCACCTGATCCAAATGCACCAAAACCGGAGGGCAGTACCATGTCTCCATTCCCTGGAGAACAGCTGGTGGTAAGAGTTTAATGTACTTTATAGTGGAAATCCCTATGTTAACAGTATTTATTTTTATATCCAATTAATTTATTGTTTCTTACTGATTTATGATTTTTATGTAATTCACTTGGCCTTCTCTTGGATAAATGTTTAAAACATTTTATTGGTCTTATTAAAAATATCTATAACCATATCCCTGGGTCCCTTGCATTGTTTATACCATTACACAAAACCTGTTTAACTGAGAAGAACAGGATTATGGTTACTTGATGATTTTGCTCCTCTTGTTGGCAGATTCCTACAGGTCTCCCTCGTAACTTAGAGTCAGCACTACAACGATATGGGTCCTCGTCTTACAAAGCCAATGCTGTGACTGTTTTAGACCAGAATGGAAAACCATCACTTACACTCACTTATGGTACATAACAAATTGAAATACAATCACTCTTTGTAATGAACGCGATCAAGAACCTTTATAGGTGAAAATTATCCAAGTACTGTAAAACTAGAAAATTTGGCGCATACGTATTTTAGTGCAAACGCAAGTGCCAGTACATTGGCGCAATTATATTTTAGCGCACGCACCTTTTCTTTAAAAAAAAAATACAAAAATGTTCTTGTTTGATAAACGATCACGCCCAAATTTAGTTCTGTGTTCACTCAAGCACGTGAACACAACGACTTTGATTTCTATCTCGCATGAACGGTTAACTGTAGTTGAGAACAATACACTTACTTTTGTGTAAATCGTCAGTAGATAGATATGAAAACTTCATTTATTGGCGATGATGTGTAATTTTTGTTGGTAAACAAATTTGAGTTATCGGACTTTAAATTTAACGTGTCGACTTGGATAACACTAGAAGAGTCCCGAAACTAACACTACATTTACCATGAGTTTCAATCACCATGAGCGAATCTTTTTCGCAGTAATTTTTCATTAAAATAACACAAAAAGAGGTATCGTCTTGTTATCTTTTTATCCACTAATCAGAGATCAAAGAAATTATGATCAATCATGTATTGTCAGCGTTAACGATCGCCAAAAAGCAATTAAAATTGAATTAATTAATCTATGTTTAGGCACTTATACCCGATAACCCATACCGTTTACCTGTGTAATTGTTTAAACAAACAGAATCGACGGCATCTGATACTATGTAAACAAACACTTCTATACAGCATTAAAAATGGATTGACGTTATTGTTTTGCAACTTGAAGAAATTTAATACATATGGAAAATCGTTGGGGCACTATTAATTTTAGCGCTCAGAGGCAGTTGCGCCAAAGGCGCTAAAATTTGAAGTGCGCCATATTTTCTCGTTTTACAGTATCTTGAACAATGATAATTTTTGCACAGGAAAACTGCTGGCCAGAACACAGAAGATTGCTTATAACATGTTACAAAAAACCGGGCACAAAGGGGAAGGCGGAATCAAGCCGAACGACAGGGTATGTTTCATAATGTATGTTTTATAGATTTCCGTAGCATTGTCTGCATACCAGTGGCTTACAATTGTTTATTATTTGACTGAATTAGTACTGGATCCTGCGTGCAAAATGTAAAGTTTCATTTCAGAAGATGAAACATGTAAATATAACTTAAGTTAATTCATTTTTACCTACCAATTCTAGATCTTTATAATACAACATTACAACATATGTTCTGTAGATTTTCATAGGTCTCTATATACTAATGTCTTAAAATTGCTCTTAAGTTACTGGTACTAATTGACTGTTTTGTTCTTTGTTGTAATAGAAAGGATCAAAAGCAGAAATATTTGAATACAGTCAAACTTCGTTATCTCGAACTAGTTGGGACAGTTTAAAAACTTCGAGATATCCAAGTATTTTAGATATCGAAAGTAGAATACTTAAAAAATATTGGGACTTACAAATCACTTAGACATATCCATTGTATTCGAGATATCAGTGTTCGAGATATTCTTTAATTACCCTTTGTGATTTTGTAGGTTGCCCTTGTGTATCCAAACAATGACCCAATCTCTTTCATTAGTGGATTTTATGGCTGTTTACAAGCAGGAGTGATACCTGTGCCAGTGGAAGTCCCCTCATCTAGAAGAGTAAGTTCCCATGTAATCACTCAAACTCTTTCTGCATGGAAACAGAAGGGTTTATATTGAGAGGATGCTACAAGTATCACACTCCTAATGTTGTGAACTATCATGTATTTACAGGATGCAGGGGGTCAGGGTATAGGATTTTTATTGGGCAGTCTGAATGTTAAATATGCCTTGACCTCCGAGGCATGTCACAAGAGCTTGTCCAAGACGGCCAGTGGAGAAGTTGTACAGTTCAAAGGTGTGTAATTATTTCTTAGCTTAATATGCATTAGGTTAAGATGTGAATACTAGAATTTAATAAATTTCAAAATGTCTACAGAAATACACACAGGTTTTTTTCAGGTCTGAATTTTTATATAAGAAAATTCTTAATTTTAGGATGGCCAAAGCTCAACTGGTTAGTGACAGACAACTTTCACAAGTCTTCAAAAGACTGGCAACCCCCACCCAAGCAATCGGAGGACATCCCTGCTTATGTTGAGGTATGGCCACTCTTTTTGATACATGTTAAATGTTAAATAAAGTTTTATGTTTACAGGTACCGGGTACATGTACACAGTCACCATCAAACCATGTGTGTGAGATAAAGATATGATGATTAAAAAATTACATACATGTACATGGTCAGTGGGAACAAATACAACTATTATTTATAATCTGCAAGTAAATGCTATGTTCTCTGTTCCCATAGTGTAACACAAGCAGTACTGTGGTTTCACTATTATTTGCTGAACACCACTTTCCATTAATTTCATGAATTCATGATATCAAATATTTACTCAAGTGAAAAGGTAACAACAACATGTATTGGTAAAGCCACTGACCACAAATTAATGTATCCTTGAAAAATGTGCATTTCACAAAATCCATGGAAATTGAGGCTCATTAATATTGATAAAACTATAGCAATTGCTAGTACCGTAGTTGCATTCTCAGCACCAGTAATGACTGAATGTGTTTTCTGTTTTCAGTACACACAGAGCAAGGATGGCAGCACAGTAGGAGTCACAGTAACCAGAAAAGCCATGTTGTGTCATGCCCAAACCCTCACCCTGGCCTCCAACTACACTGAGGGTAAGGCACGACTTAGTCTAGTTACTGACTAAAAACAACTTCTCATCTGAACTGAGATGTTGGTTAACTGTAAATAAAGGGAATTTACTTAAGATAACAAATTAAACAAGACTTACATGTAGAATGATTGTTATAACATTCTCTCATTTTCAGGTGAAGTAATGGTGTGTGTTTTAGACTTCAAAAGAGATGTTGGTCTGTGGCATGGTATATTGTGTGTAAGTACTGTTACATGTACTCTCTGTCATAGATCCAGGTCATGATTAATGCTTTTCAGGCATTCCCCTATTACTGAAGTAGGCACTATTTATCTATATCATTGTTTGTTTCAGAGTGTGTTTAATGGCATGCATGTGATATTTATTCCATATTCTTTGATGAAAGTTGATCCAGCTTCCTGGATGAAGATGATAACCAAGTATAAAGGTACTAAACAACGAAACATTCAGTGCATTCAATAAAATAAAATTATGCCAAGTTTCAACCACAGTCTCTCTGTAGATAACCAAGTATAAAGGTACTAAACGACAAAACAAAGAATGTCTTAGATATTAAAAAAGTTCTGCCATGTTCAAACCACAATCTCACTGTGGATAATTTTTGATGTATGCTTTTCTTACTGTATTCTTTCTGTTTAGTATTTTGTTGCATGAATTAGAAAGTACATGTTACTATATAGATTACTGAATTTTCTTTTTGCAGCCTCGGTGGCCATTGTGAAGTCCAGAGATATGCACTGGGGACTTCTGGCTCAGAAGGATCACAAGGACATTAGTTTCGCCTCACTGAGGCTTTTATTGGTGGCTGATGGAGCTAATCCATGTAAGCTATCCTGTGGTTCTGTTTCTTAGATTTGTTCGAACATCTCTGAACAGAACCTCTTTGCTGTTGCAAATATGAAGTATGTGGATTGTTTGGTTTCTAACAACATGCTCTTTATTCAGGGTCTTTAACTTCCTGTGATGCATTCCTGAACTTATTCCAAAGTAAGGGATTGAAGCCAGAGGCAATATGTCCATGTGCTAGTTCTTCTGAAGCGTTAACTGTCTCAATAAGAAGGTACTACTCTAAAGCCTCTACATGTCAAGTAATTTCATGTACATGTATATAGTAGATATGATGCCAATGTATTTTTTCCTATTTTGCCTTTGCTGTGTTTGGCAGCATATTACAGAATCATAAGAATTCATTTCGGCTCACTCGTGCTTTTTATGGGTTCCTCTCACCCAGGAAATTATATTTTCAGGGATTTGTTGAAACACAGTCTTTATTCATTTTAAGTACAAATGAATCCACAAAATTATATTCCAATGAACCTTTAGAAAATTCACAGTCAATGAAAATTGGCTCCCACAAGTCTGAATGGTTCCACATTATGTGTGTTTAAAGACAGTTAAAATTTCTTGTTCTGTTTACAGACCGGGCAGGACCAGTGCGAGTGCTACGGGTCGAGGCATCCTCTCCATGCAGGGTCTGAGTCACGGGGTGGTGCGTGTGGACACAGAGAACAGCTTGACCTCACTGACCCTACAGGACTGTGGCCAGGTCATGCCAGGAGGTAGGCCAATAATCAATAAAGGATGTACATGTAGTAATTTGATTGCCAAATGAATTATAGCAGTAGTCTGAGACAACTATTCCGTTGTTCAGGTTATGTGGTTGTAAAATTATAGTTGTCTGACTAGGATATTATTTTGCATAAAAATGCATATTGATTTGAATGGCTATTTGAGTTAGTATACACGTATGTTTTGTTAAGTGGATCAGTAAGGTATTTTTTTATGTATCTAAAATATATTGTTTTGCTTGGTGGAACTGCAATTAAACTCTTTTGTTTTTGTTGTAGCTATGATGATTGTAGTGAAGACTGAGGGTCCCTCGATCCTGTGTCAGACAGACGAGGTGGGAGAACTCTGTCTCTGTGCGGACTACACAGGGGTCAGCTACTGGGGTCTGCAGGGGATTTCCTCAACAACCTTCCAGGTAAATCCGAATGATGTAAAATTTTGTATTCATTACATGACCAATATTTGCTAAGAACAAGAGATTCACATTAATGGTAAACAGTTGTGGAATAATTATTAAGTACAGTATATGGATTTCAGTCGTACGGTTTGCCAATTATTGTGATTATAATGAATCAAGCTCGGCCATCACAAGATTTTTCAAATTCCACAACTTGGTTCTCAACTTGAATCCTTAAAAGTAACATGAACAAATTTGATATCAATACTCAGACTAGAGGCTGACGATTGACTTGAAGAAAGTTGGTGAAGGCTTCCAGATTCCTGTACCAGTATTTATCATTTAGTAATTTTGTTTTCAACAGGTTCAGCCACAACACCCTGATGGTACAGTAATTGGGGACAAGCAGTATGTTCGCACCGGTCTCCTCGGGTTCCTCGGACCGGTATGTTTCTGTCTTTAACCACAATTGTTGGTTGTCGATTTCTGTGTCCATCTGTCCTTCTGTCAATCTCTCACATGTTGTGTATCTTGATAGGGTGGACTGGTTTTTGTGTGTGGCAGTAAGGAAGGTTTGATGACTGTGTCAGGACGTCGCCATAACACTGATGACATCATCGCCACCGTTTTAGCTGTGGAACCGATGAAGTTTATCTACAGAGGAAGGTATGCTACTCATCACTACTTGTATTTGTAGATTAAATGAAAATACAATAATGTTGAGTGTTTTAGCAATGTTTTTGTGTTAATTATATGATAAACATGGTTTATGGTCTATGAAACAAATTATTGTTCTATTTTTCAGGATTGCTGTATTTTCTGTTTCGGTTTTGAAAGATGAGAGAATTATCATAATAGCTGAGCAGCGTCCTGACTGCACAGAGGAAGAGGTAAACAATCCAACACCATCTTGTATTTATAGCAATTTAAATCCAATTTGGATCTCATGCATACGGGCAGTGTAATATTTCAATGTACATGTATATTGTGTTTGTTAGAGTTTCCAATGGATGAGTCGTGTGTTACAAGCTGTTGATAGTATCCACCAAGTGGGTGTCTACTGCCTCGCTCTAGTCCCGCCCAACTACCTACCCAAGGTCAGTGACCACTCATAGAAACAATTCTCATTTATTTATCTTTTAAAGTATAATAATTCATTTCTTGTTGGTTTAAAAAAAAAGCAAGAGTTTCACAAAAAATACTTTTCATTTTTTGCAATCATGTTTATAGTCACATTATATTATAAGTTAAAGTACAAAAAACCAAATCGTGCAGAAATTCAATAAATTATAGCTATATGTAACTATTAAAGACACATGAAATTTCCAATAAATAAAAAATTCACAAATTTACCTCACTTTTGCAAAATTTGCAAAACAAAAAAAATAGATGATGTACAGTAAATACATGAACATAATTGCATCTGAGATAATATTGAGTACTTATTTTTTTTTTTGCAGACACCTCTTGGTGGTATACATTTACCAGAAACCAAAAAGAAGTTCCTGGAGGGTTCACTTCACCCTGCCAATGTTTTGATGTGTCCCCACACCTGTGTCACAAATCTTCCCAAACCCAGGGAACACCGGCCAGGTAAAAATCACATGTACCTGTGTATTATTAACCTTTGAATGATCTCATTTGCAAGATGTACTAAATATGAGGGCAGAAAACTGACTTTTGTTTGCAGTTTACATGAATGATAAATAATTTTAATTTTCATACACATTTAA
Source organism: Magallana hongkongensis (assembly GCA_016163765.1). Classification (NCBI taxonomy): domain Eukaryota; kingdom Metazoa; phylum Mollusca; class Bivalvia; order Ostreida; family Ostreidae; genus Magallana; species Magallana hongkongensis. The sequence continues at coordinate 8,764,683 of WFKH01011581.1, read as the reverse complement.
CACAATAAAACACCTAACAATAATGCATTTGAATTTCTGGGTAATGGGACATGTTGTTTATAAATTATTCACACACATTGTAATGTCCTTTCATCTGTTTGTGTAACTCTTTACTTTGGGGTTTTGAGATTAATGTGGTTGTTGGTGTTTTAGAACATTTACCTCCCTCAGCCATTTCGTGTAAGTATCAACTCCACAGGACATTTCCAGCATTCATAACAGCCATGGCTTCAAAGACTTGGACATCAAACTACATTTATTTATACATGTGTATCTTTGTAGAAAAAAAACGGGACACATTACTTCCCAGCATGCCACACTTCCTGTCTTTATTAAATTGCCGTTTCAATCCTGTTTCCTCCATTTGTCTTCAAAGCTCAAATTCTCTCTCAACATTTATGTTTAAATTCTTTTTTACCATTTGGATTTCCCTTTACTTCATTTTAAAAATTCCAGTATGCATAGCTTTTTCATTTTTTTAAGTCTCGTTGCTGGGAATGTTAAATATTCCTCCACTTTGTCAAAGTAGCAGTTCAGATAATCTTTGCAACTCAGCAGGGGAACCCAAGGGGCGAATCCTTGTGAAGGTCCACTGTGCTATTATTAACCTCTCTGGGGTCTGTCTTCCTGAAGCATGTTATTATAATTTGCTGGTATATTGGATTCATTGGTCATTTTAAATCATTTGATGACGCCAAGATACATGTACATGTATTATTAACACAGACAAACAAACAAGGATATTTAAGCATGCAATGATATTCTCTGATTTAAATTTGACATTTCAATACTTCATGCAGTTAGATGTGACATTGCTTTAACACATTTCTTTCTTTCTTTTTTTAACTCTAAACAGCACAATAAGCAAGAGACTGCATTACTAATCAGATGAATAGATATAATAATTAATTTGTTTTGATACAAAAGACAATTAAAAGATGCCTTTAGCAATTCATTTAGATGTTAATATCTTGATTGATTTACTGAGAAAGTGCTTAGTGCTGAATTCTGTTTATGTTTACACAGTGCTTGTGTATTTTTGATCACACGTTTGTTTAACAGATATCTCTTTATTGGCCTATTGGATTGTTTTAGATTACAGGTCATTCCTCCATACAAGCCAAGAATCCTTCTGTTTTAATGTGTTAACCCATAGTATTCTTTCAAACTATTTCCTGAGTGGTTATTGGTTATTATTATACTTTCATGTTAAATACTGAAATCTGATTGGTTTTGACGCAGTTGACAATCCGTTCCCATACCCTCAGCGTTAGCAACACACTTGGCAACGGGCCGATAGAACAATTTGTTACATGCGCGTAAATTATGCGCATACGGTTCGCCGTAGAACACACGTCTTTTCTATATATAAGCAGTAAAATTAAGACATTCAGTATAATAAAATAAATAGTGCCTGCTTCGCGTCGGTTGACAATGGTTTTCTCGGGGTGTCAATTTCAACTGGTACCCTCCGAAGCAGGCACTATTTATATAATATACATGTACTAGTACACTGTATTAGTGAGGTCATATGAAAGAACATGCCTCTCTGGTAATCAACACACCTGTACATGTACCGGTACTAGGGAAGTGTCACAAGTACCAGTATGTATGATTATCAGAATCTCATGGAAATGTCAAGGTCAAGAGGAACATTGACATTATTTTTCCCCAAACTTTGGAATGCAAATAATTTATACATGTATTTTAAGCCTGAGGATGATAAAACCTGAAACGTCAATTATCACTTACTTTACTTTCCAGCTCTCAAACAAAACAAAAGAGAAAATTTACTTTGTTTTCCACTTATTCTTAAGATTTTTGTTTTGGTAACAATGATTAAATCACCAATATTTATGCTTCATCTGTAGTTTAAC
>WFKH01011581.1:8745121-8762796 GCA_016163765.1 Magallana hongkongensis | reverse complement strand
GTAGGGTCAGCTCTTCCTCTGTACGTAATTCATGATGGTGGTAGTTGTTGGGTTATGGTTCAGTGTTTGTTGAACCATGTCATTACTCCTAGATCTTGACATGTATACACATAACATTTCTGGTGGAATTACTGCTCATTTTAGAGGGGATATTCACATTAATTTTTTGTTAGTTTTAGAGACTTTAACCTTACTTTGGCTTACAAGTACAAGTTCATACATGTATATAATATTGACAATGAATGACAATGAATGTTTAACAGAATATACTTTAAAATACATGTATTTTAAAAAAAAATTCTTAAGCATCTTGGTTCTGATATACATGTACATATACCCATACATATGATATGCTTTTTGATTGCTGTATATAAGTTATGAAAGTCAGAATCATGCATAACAATTGATGATTTGGCTCAAAAATACAGGATGCTAAAAAGTTGTTTAGTTTGAAATATCTTAAGAATTGACTTGATTAAATTTTAGATACAAGGAAAATGGCCCTATCAGGTTCGTATCTATGTTAGCTGGGAGTGTCGGCCTTGTATTTTATTACAGATATTTTATTTACCACTGACTTTGTATATCAATTACCGTTAAGAGAAAAAAATATCCATTTTGATGGTCAAATACACGTTTATGATTAAGATGATTACTATATAATAATGGCAATGCAAGCAGATATTACAAGCATTTGCCCTTGATATGCCTTCACATTTATTCTCCTATATGGCTGCATGAAAAAAATTGTATGTCTGTAACTTCTCTATGAATTCGATTTGGTTGAAACTCTGCAGCATGCCAAACAATTTTTCATATGTATTAGTCTGTGTAAAGCTTGGTTATGACATACACGTATATAGTGTAAACTTAAAGTTACATGTACATGTATATATTTTATGTTGAAGATTATCTTATTATTGAATTTACGTTTGTTTACCATAATGGTTTTCCCATGTATCTTTATAAGTTACACTTTGTGGGTATCAGTGTAGAATCTACCGTTCACTTTTAAACTTTATTTTAATAAGTACCAGTAATAGAATTAACAGTCTTTGTATTAAGACACTAAATTGAGGACAGGTTCTTTGAGTGTAAAATTTGTGATGATGTTTGGTTGGGCCATTTTGATTTTCAACAAATAACAAGCTTGAATTATACTCTTGTCCAATTACTCATGATGTATATCAATAAAACAATGTAAAGGTTATTGAGCTATTTAAAAAAACCATACACAAGACATATTCATAAAACATACAAATTACAACTAATGCTTTCCTATATCATACACTACGCATGTGGTGAAACTTCACAGATGAGATTTGACTGAATGGCATGTTATATTGCTGTATCGACTGCATTGATTGCATACACACTGTAGCATACCAGTATTCCAGCTTCTGGTGTAACTCATGTACTTCAAGTTACTGAAAAAAGACCAACGTCTATCCTGCGGTGGTGACCAAAAGTGGTAATTTTTGGCCCTGTTTTTCAGGTTCAGCCTCAGATCCAGATGTCCTGCTCTCAGCTCCACAAGCGGGCAGAGCGGATTGGCTGTATGCTGATGGAGAAGGGCCGGCTGAACACTGGGGACCATGTTGCCCTAATTTATCCTCCAGGTCAGTGTCTCAATAAAGTGCCTCACCTTTATGAACAATAGAACGATTTATCCTCTAGGTCAGTGTCTTATCTTAGCACCTTCATTTAAACGATTCAATGCGGAGGATTTTATTCGTTATGGAGGCAAATCTTGTCATCTTCTGTCACACAGATTCAGTGTCTCATCTTGGCAACTTAATATAAAACAATTCAATGTGCAGGGTTTTGTCCTTCATTACGAAAATATTCCCACCACCCTCCCCACAGTGAAAATGATTGTAGAAGTCAGGAAATCCTCCTTTTTTCTTACCAACAGTATTGTACATAAATTCTCACTGAAATCCTAGGCAAATCATGTCATCTATGAGATGTATATGCAGTTTCTAGGTATAAATAAACACGATGCCCCATTTGACCAATGAAAATGAGCATTATTTGTTTTTGATAGCATGATTCATCAACAAATTTCTTCAATAATAGTTAAAAGAAACACATGATTCTTTCAACATATTCTTCTTTCATTTCTTTTCATTTTTTTCTTCCACTATTTGTTGATTCTAACATTGATTTTAATGGACAGGTATACAAGGAATCTTTTTCTTTACTTTCAGGTGTTGATTTGATAGCAGCTTTCTATGGATGTCTGTACGTGGGTTGTGTTCCTGTCACTATCCGACCCCCTCACCCCCAGAATATTGCCACCACCCTTCCCACTGTTAAAATGATTGTAGAAGTCAGCAAATCCTCTGCCATTCTTACCAACAGTATTGTACATAAGTTACTCAAATCCAAGGCAAGTGAAGAATCCTTTCAGAACTTAATTATAACAAGAATTGTCTGTTTCATTAGATGCATCAAACATAGGTACATGTATATTATTATAAAAGTTAAGCTTTTGTTATGATAAGGAGAATTAATGATATGATTGTCTTCACAGGAGGCAACACAGATTCTAGAATCCAAATCTTGGCCAACAATATTGGACACAGACGACCTTCCAAAAAAGAAATTAGCTGCCATTTATCGAGCTCCCACCCCAGAAATGATTTGTTACCTCGACTTCAGCGTGTCAACCACAGGAATGCTAGCTGGAGTAAAAGTAAGAGAATCAGTAGATTGAAATTCTGACAAACTTTTTTCAATTTGTACCACATTCTAATATTATTTTAAAGTACTGGAAATTTTATTCCATTTACTGCAATTTATACCATATTCTATATAGTTTTTGGACACATTGATTAACAATATCTTGTCCCCATTTCAGATGTCTCATGCTTCTACCACTGCGCTGTGTCGATCCATCAAGTTACAATGTGAGCTGTATCCATCAAGGGAAGTAACCCTGTGTCTGGACCCTTACTGTGGACTTGGTTTTGTTCTTTGGTGTCTCGCTAGGTAAGAGTCACTTCCCTTTATTCTTTCTACCTGGTTCATGTACATGTATTTTACAGAGATTTTGTTTTTGTCCAAGTATATTACCCAGTATATTCACTAGTTATAAAGCTGACTTGCAATGTAGTAGATTTCATTGTGAAACTGTTAAATTACCATAAATATACACTGTATTTACATTTAGCAATGTTATCCCTATTTGCTATTTTGACCATGCTCTAAATTGTGTCTTTCAGTATATATTCTGGTCATCATTCCATATTGATTGCTCCATCAGAGGTGGAAACCAACCCCGCTGTTTGGCTCACTGCTGTCAGTAATTATAAAGGTAAGAACTCAACAGGTCACTGCATTTGATGATCAGCAGAATTAAAGCTTTACTTACAATGTCCCAATAAATTTATCTGTGATTGATATCATGTTTGCAGTGAGGGACACTTTCTGTTCATATGGAGTAATGGAATTGTGCACAAGAGGACTAGGCACATCAACTGCTGCACTTAAGGTAAAATAATTCATATCCATGAAATTAAAGTTATTTTTTACAATCTTGCAACATTACTAGTACATGTAACATAATTGTAAAATAAAGATCTAAGCATAAAACTGAAAAAAAAAATGGTTTAAAACTGTCTTATGTTGTCTTGTAGCAAAGGGGGATAAACCTGGCCTGTGTGAGGACCTGCTGTGTGATAGCAGAGGAGCGGCCCAGGATCCAGCTCACTACGTCTTTCACTAAGTTATTCGCTAACCTCGGACTTACTCCTCGGTCAGTCAGCACCAGTTTCGGCTGCAGAGTTAATCTGGGAATGGCATTACAGGTAGGGTTCTTTTTCAGAGATAGCATTTATATTGGCTGTTTCACAAAGAAATCTTTCCTGAAATACACTATTAAAAATGTTCTAGTATGAGTGCTGGGGTTGTTATTTGAGCTAATGTATTTTTTTGCTTAGTAAACAACATATATTTTTTTTTGCTTAGTAAACAACATAAACACATTGATAGTTGTTAATGATTGTGTTTCTTTACTCTGCAGGGAGCATCTTGCCCTGATCCCACCACTGTGTATGTTGACAAGCGAGCCATGAGGAACGACAGGGTGACACTGGTGGAGAAGGGAAGCCCCCACAGTCTCTGTATCATGGAGTCTGGCAAGGTGAGACCCTCTTATCTTATCATATCACAAATCTCTCTGGTATCCAAAAGCTACATGTGCATTTGAAAGAATTTTATGTAGTTTTGCTTATACATTGTAATTTACCAGATGTTTCAATTCTTTTTCAATTCTGCATGCATATCATAAACACGTACATCTAGGTGTCCCAAGCAATTGGCATTAAGTATGTTTTGTGTTTTTCAGTTGTTGCCAGGTGTAAAAGTTGTGATAGCTAATCCAGATACAAAGGGTCAGTGTGCTGACTCTCACCTGGGGGAGGTAAGTCCAGGACTAGCAGCAGTCTGACATTTCCTATTATTCATCTAAATTGTGCAGTTTTAGAGTTATGAGGAATTTCTGTGTTATGTATAATTTGTGATCATTGACAGATTTGGGTCAACAGTCCACACAATGCATCAGGGTACTTTATGATATATGGGGATGACTCGCTTCATGCTGAACATTTCGACTCGCATCTAGCCACAGGCGACACATCCACAAGATACGCCAGAACTGGTTTCCTTGGATTTGTGCGCCGAACAGAGCTGACACAAAGTGATGGAGGTACACATAGAATTGATTAACAAATCCTCAAATCAAAGTGATCTAAATAAGAAAACAGTTCAAGGAAATTAGATCCATAGATTGCATTTATAATAATACAGGTAAATCTGTATTTTTTGTGCAGAGATTGAATTGGTTTGTTAAACAAAAGTAGATTTCCAAACTAAACTTTAGAGAACATGCATAAATAATGTGTGTCTTTTTTAGGGAGGCATGATGCAATATTTGTGGTGGGTGCATTAGATGAAACCATTATGTTGAGAGGGATGAGGTACCACCCCATTGACATAGAAATGAGTGTTGTTAGGTGTCATCGCAAAATCTGTGAATGGTGAGTAACAATTCCATATGATTCTGATTTCTTTATTGGTAGCTCATCACACTGCTACATGTATCATTATATGTGATTAGGATGTGGATATCTTTTACAATAAGATTCTATTTACAATTTTCAGTGCTGTTTTTACATGGACAAATTTGTTGGTTGTGGTTGTGGAACTGGAAGGAAGTGAAAACGAGGCTCTGGATTTGGTTCCCCTGGTAACCAATGTAACACTAGAGGAGCACTACCTAATTGTAGGGGTGGTAGTCGTGGTGGATCCAGGAGTTATTCCAATCAACTCAAGGGGTGAAAAACAGAGGATGCATCTAAGGGATGGATTCTTGGCTGACCAGCTGGACCCAATCTATGTGGCTTACAATATGTAAACTATTATGCAAGAACAAATATTGGAGCAGCTTCCCTATAGTTAGGGCACAGAGAAGTGCTTGCTAGAGGAACATGCCAATGGAACATAAAAGTCTCTGTGTGTATTGTTTGCATATAACAAAACCCATTGTTATTCCCCTTCCTGAAGAAATTCCATTTTCTCTTGTAGTCAATCAATTGTTTTGTAGTTATTCTTGTGAAAATGTGTATTATTTTGACGTAAGGTGTAGAGTTTCATATAAAGTGCTGCTTTTGCCTGCTAGGTATAAAACACACATGTATGTATCCATGTAATGGAAATACATTCATTTCTTAAGAATGTTGCAAAAAAACACTTTGACAAATTCTAGTATACATGTGATATTGTCAAATTTATCAAAATGAAATCACAGAATAGTTCATTTTTGTTTTAAATATTTATGAAAGCATAATATAAATGTATTGAAAGAACACAGTCAGGCTCATATAATTTTGCTTCAAAACATAGCAATCCTGCATTATTTTTTAAATTCAGTATTTAGCCATTAAGGTTATTATATTCCTAACTTTCATTCTGCTACTCACAGATTGATAACAAGTTGTTGTTGAGACAAACACATACATCAGGCTGACACAGTGTTTTGTGTCAAAAAGACCATACTTAAAAGTAGATACTGTAACATAACATCTGTTTTATCTATACAAGTTTTGGGTTGTTGGGATTTTTTTTTTTAGATATAAGAATGCATTATTTTATCTGCTGTTTTGTTCTGTTGTTTTTGAATTGCAAAATAATAGATAAAAAAAAACACAAAACAGTTCTATTAAAAACAGTGTTTGGCTGCAGGTTCAGGAAACTTGTTGTCAGTGCATGACAGATTTCTCTCCAAGAATTTACAAACTTAAAGAATAAATGGTATGAAGGTAGATTTGCTGTAATGACTGAGATTACCTTGTGTGAGTCTGTATTAAACTAATATGACAAAGGTGCAATATATAACTTGTATGATTTAAAATATTTTGTTGGTCCATTGCAGAGTTTATGGTTTTGGTTAGAAAAAATAAGTACTGTTCTACTAGAAAAAATTCAATGATAAAAGGGGGGTTGGAGGGGGAGGGGGGTTTAAAAAATCAGATCTGATGGGTAAGGATTTCATTAGACTCTGCATGGGTTGATATGTATAATTGTATATATATAGAATCTACTGACTGGAAGGCTAGTGTGTTTATAGAATGAATATATAACTTATTCATTTCTTGCGATTTGTGTCATGTACCACATGTTTGTTTATAGCTTGAATGTGATAGATATTGGATATTGGGTGTGTTCAAGGGAAATAATACATAGTAACATTTATTTATTTGTGCCGTGGATTATTGACATATTTGATGATCAAGTACTGGATGAGATGTATAAGAGAAGTGCTAATCTAGTAAACGTATAGTAACTTTAATTTATACAACAAGTTGAAACAGCTTAACTTTTAGCAAATTTCCTATCATGTTCACTAATCAATATGTAATTATCATTGTACATCATTTATTAACACATTTACTTTAGAGAAATTGTTATAAGGAAAGTAATCTAGTCAGAAAGGTTTCATTGTTTGAGCAAATCCCCAAAATGTTTGCTTACTCTAAAGATAAAGCTATTCAAGATTTACTGATAAATACTAGTACACATGCCTTTTAATTACAATCCTACATTATCAAAATTCTGGCATTAGTTTCTAATTTAACATTAGATATATTTATTTACATAAACAGTATTAGCAACACTTGGTATCATGTTATCAGTAAAAAAAAAAATTAATATTTTACTAATTGATAATGGAAATCATCCCAAGTATTTTGTGTATTACTACAACTCATTTGAAATAGAACAGAACTGTCACCCCCTCAGATAATATCACCCACCTATTAAATACAGGCTGGAGGTTACTGATCCAGAAGATTAAATGTCTGCTTGTTCATATGATAAGATATTTGTTTGTTTTTCTTTTTATATGGCTCTGTATGAAGTACAATGTCTTAAATAAGTAAATTTTACAAACATCTTTGGTACTTTGTTATTTTTTTGCCTCCTTCAAAGAAGGGAGGGCATATTGCTTTGCTGCTGTCTGTCTGTCGGTCGGTTCACCACCAACAGTTTCCGTTCATTTTCTTTGCAGAGGTAACACGTACTGAAATGAAATTTGGTTTACAGATGTATCTTAAGAATATCAAGGTCAAGTTCGGTTTTGGGTATGAATGAGCAATTTTTAGCTCACCGAGACGAAGTCGGGGGGAGCTTATGCTATACCCTCGGCGTCGGCGTCGGCGTCCGGACCTGGTTAAAGTTTTTGTTGCAGGTCCTGTATCTAACTTATTACTTGTCCTATCTTCACCAAACTTGCATGAATGATGCATCTGGACCTACTAATGGACTTGAGAGACTTGGATGCTGAATCTGGGCCATGAATTTCAGATGCTGGAGGAGGTTAAGGTGTTTGGAGCAGGTTAAAGTTTTTGTTGCAGGTGCCCTTTGATAGCCATTTCTAAGTTACTACTGGTCCAAACTTCACCAAACTTGCATAGATGGTGTGTCTTATGATACTGATGCACCTGACAGGCTTGAATGCTGAATCTGAGCCATAGGTTACGGATGCTGGAGGAGGTTAAGGTTTTTAGAGCTGGTTAAAGTTTTTGGAGCAGGTGCCCTCTGATGATTATATCTTACTTACTACTGGTCCTAACTTCACCAAACTTGCATGGATGGTGTGTCTTATGATACTTTTGCACCTGACAGGCTTGAATGCTGAATCTGAGCCATAGGTTTCGGATGCTAGATGAAGTTAGGTTTTTTCGAGCAGGTTAAAGTTTTTGTTGCAGGTGCCCTTTGATAGCCATTTCTAAGTTACTACTGGTCCCAACTTCACCAAACTTGCATAGATGGTGCGTCTTATGATACTGATGCACCTGACAGGCTTGAATGCTGAATCTGAGCCATAGGTTTCGGATGCTGGATGAGGTTAAGGTTTTAAGAGCTGGTTAAAGTTTTTAGAGCAGGTGCCCTCTGATGATCATATCTTAGTTATTACTGGTCCTAACTTTACCAATCTTACATGGATGGTGTGTCTTATGATACTGATGCACCTGACAGGCTTGAATGCTGAATCTGAGCCATAGGTTTCGGATGCTGGATGAGGTTTAGTTTTTTGGAACAGGTTACATGTTTTATAGATAATAGCTTGCATAATTGATTTAACTATAATATAAATGAATTGCAGAGGTAGCTTCAGATGCAGAGCCTGATCTCCATTATCAAGGATGCTAAAAATTCTCCTACCTCACTCAAACCTACTTGATAGATGTGTTTGTTGTTAAATGATATAACATGATTCCTATGATATAGTAGTCTATGATATGATACACTATTGTTTTATATGATACAATGTAATATCATACATTATATTGTAAAAAGTTATATGATATGATATGATATTGTATCAATTTTTTTGTACATTATTATATGATATTGTATTATGATATTGTTATGTATAGTATTGTATATTATTATACAATATTGTAGAATATGATATTGTATAATATATTATTTTATCGAATGATATTGTTTCATATTATATTGCAATATATGATATTGTATCATATGATATGATATTGTATATTATAATAATATCATATCGTATGATACAATATTGTATAATATGATATTGGTTTATATAATATATTGTTATATAATACATGAAATTGTATTATATGATATTATAAGATATTATATAATATGATATTGTATAATATGATATTGTATCATATGATATGATATTGTATAAAATGATATTGTATAATATAGTATTATATAATATCGTACTGTATCAGATGATATTGTATCATATGATATGATACAATGTGTTATCAAATTATATTGTATCATATGATACAATATTGTGTATCAAATATGATACAATATCATACAATACAAAATTATACTATATTATACAATATAATATCATATGTTACAATATTGTGATGTATTATGTGATATGATATAGTATCAAATAATGTTATATTGTATTTATATTAGGTATTATGATATTGTATTATGTGATTAAATACAATAATGTATAACACGATTCAATGTCATATTATATGTTACAAAATCATATTGCATCAATATTTATTACAGTATTATATTGTATTAAATGATATATATTGTAAGTATCATTGGATGCAATATCATATTTTATATTATTGTATTGATAAACATTGTATCTTATGTATGAAATGAACATATGATTATCATACAATTTTTTTACATATGATATACGATAGTGTGTCAAAACAGTATCCATGAATATCCAAGATCATTAACTATGATTTTCATATAATATGATAAAGGTGGTTTTATAAAGGTGATGCCTCATAAAGTTGATGCCTCGTCTCGGTGAGCTTTGTAATCTGCGATTACCTATGTTTGACAGAGTTATGCCCCTTGGACTTAGAAAAATTCCAATTATTTGCAGTTTCCATTTATTATCTTTGCAGAGGTTGCATATACTGAAATAAAATTTAATATGCAGATTTATCATAAGAATGTCAAGGTCAATTTATGTTTTGGGTACGGTCGAGCAATGATTTGATTTGACATGTGGTTATTGAAATTTAATCCGTCTAAAACAAAAGCTGTTTTTTTTCACAAAGAAACATGTAGAAGAATTTCCAAAGTTATTTTTTCAAGGGTGTCAACTGGACTATGTTTCAACCCACAGACATCTTGGTTTACTTTTTTCTAATGATCTAAGTTGGTCTCAATATATTAATAATATAGTAAACAGTGCATACAAAAAATTAGAACTTTTGAAAAAACTAAAGTTTACTCTAGGTAGAACTAATTTATCAAAAATGTGTATCACGCTTATTAGACCAGTTCTTGAATATGCTTCTGTAGTATGGGACGGTTGTAATATGTTTGACATGGAGAGATTAGAAAAAGTTCAATTAAGCGCTGCAAGGATTGTTACTGGTTTACCCATTTTAGCATCTACAGAATCTCTCTACACAGATACTGGCTGGAAACCTCGTCAGTCGATGTAATAAGGCTAAATTAATAACCATGTTTAAAATTCATACAAATCAAGTACCTGAGTACTTGAGCAACATTATTCCTCCCATAACAAAAAATGTCTCAATATATCACACAAGAAATGGCGAAAATTATAGTGTTCCAATCAGCAGATTAGAACTTTACAAAAAATCTTTTGTACCTGACACCATTCGGAAATGGAATTCTCTCAAATTAGAAGTTAGGGAAGCAACGTCTCTCAACATATTCAAGAAAAACATTACTGAAAGTATTCCTCAACCTCCAAAATATTTTTCATTTGGCAAATATTTCCCAGTACTGATAATTATACCCTCTGTTTTTGGACAAACAAAATTTACCTCATAAAAACACCTGGCCATAATTGGTTATCACAGTTTTTTATTTACTAAAGATCCTCACTGATACATTATGCACATATACACTTGACAGGTTTTCAAACACTAAAAATCAACAGTAAAATATTTAATAGTTCATACACATGTTTTTGTTTAAGTAATTTCCTTGCAAAACATTTCGGTGGCTGCATGGGATGACTACCAATATTTAAAATATATACCATTAGTACATGTACCGGGTATATACACTGTACATGTACTGGTAAAGTATTTCACCCAACTATTTTGAATTCTGACTGTCTAGTAAATAATTTATGTTGATGGTATTGGGGGGTTAGAATTCTCCAGAAATCTAGAAATCTTCATAGAATTATTTCGCCAGCCTCTGTTTAATCCTCTCCCAATGAGTCGGTTTTCATGCATTGTGAAGTTAAGCACCAACTGATGATGTAATAGACTCTTTCTTTCTCCTTGTCATGCCTCCAGAAAAGACACATAGTCTGTTAGCACTGACAACTGCTGTTCACTTAATAACTCTGGATCTTTTACCAATACTGTAAATAATGAAAAAATACACATGTAGAAACTGATAGCTCAATAAATAAAAATACATTTTATTCAGTTATACTGTATGTTACAGATAATACCAAAAGATGTTGAAACATATAGCACTTCAGAAAATTTAGTTTTACAGTTTTGAATAAAAATTCAAAGTAAGGAAAAGGTGGCACAGTTCAATTGCCGTCACCTGTACCCTTCCTTATATAAAGATTAAAGAAAATAATTTGGAAGTTGAGCTAAATGCAAAATATGATATAGTGAAGTAAAGTTTAAAGGAAAGGTCAAGATCAAAATAAGATGACATGTATTTTATATCAAAATTATATTAAAAATATAGTATGTTCTTTGTATGATGTTTGATAAAAAACACTTTGAACAGCTTGTTTGAAACTGAGCTTAAGGAGGCAGGATAGTCAAAAAAATTACCCTTCAGATCTGCCTTAAAATTTTAAATACTGTAGATTCCTTATTTTACGCGAGTACTTAATTCCGCGATTCAAGGATTTAGCATCAAATCGCGAGAATATAAAATTGCAAACGCCAAATTTTTATCATAATTCCAAATAGTTTAAATCTGTCCAAAAAAATTAAAGCGAGATTTTAAAATCCGCGAGATGTGCTTCTCGCGATTTTACGCGGATATTAATTCCTCGCGTTTAATTAGGAATTTACAGTATGATACTTTTGGCCATAAACTATTAATTAGTAATTAAAAAATCCAAATATTTTTAAATTTTGAATATTTTCTATATATTTATACAGAGCACTTCATCTAAATAAGATTAATATACAAATGTAGTCTTAAAATGGCTACAATCATCCAGCTCTCTTAAAACAAAGTGTGACGAAGGGACAGATGGACAGAAGAAAGACATGACAAATATGACTATATGTGCTGACCATGCACATGTTAGGCATTTAAAAACTGGTGTACCATGATGAGCAGATACAATTGTGGTGTACAATCTGAGAGGCAGTATCAACATTATTTCTGATTTACCTGGTTTTGTAGGTTTGATGTATTTAGTTGCTGAATCATATGTCCATCCTTCTTGTGTTGCAGCTACAGAGAGAATGCATAAGGAAATAACAGACTAAAAAATTATCTTATAAATTACATGTAAAGGATTATCAGTCAAATTTTTAAAAACTTCATATTACATTTTTTTGTAATAATGCACAATTTCATTAAACAGAATTTCTGTCTGTAAGCATTTCTTTTAATATGTTGAAACCTGTCCTTGAACTTGACATGAAAAAGTTCAAACCTTGTATCGCCTCACTTAAAGGCATTCCCATAAATACAGCAAAATCATCAGCATCAATGGAACTGTAGGCCTTGGATACTAATGTCTTAGCTCTTTCTCTTGTGGCAGCTGAAAAGAAAAGAAGAAGTTCTCACAATGTTAAGGAAGTCCAAAACATAATGGCCACACACTTTGATACAAGCACACATGGTAAGTTTAATCCTCTGCACCATGAGGCTCATGAGATTGGCGCTTATCTCTGGTTACTGTGAACCCACTGCAGTTAACCCTCAGCATAAGCTGGTACCCACTGCAGCTGGGTGGGCCGAGACAATACAGATAAAGTGCCTTGTCTAAGGACACAACATCAAGTGACCGTAGTGGGGCTCCAACCAGCGACCCTCCAGTTATGACTTAACCCCTTTGACTAATATGCCATATGCACACAAGGTAAGAAATAGAACTAATATGGACATGTATTTGCATTTGTAAGGGTATGTAAATTAGGCAGCACACCCAGGGTTTACATGTACCTTTTACTGCTTCCATTATTTGAGAGATGTTTTCTGACCACTCCTTTTTCAAAGCTTCATAGATTCCTGGGTAGTCCCGTAACCATAGTTTCTGACCTACGGTCCAAATCTGGACTGTTTCAGGTGTTGACTACATTGAGAGAGTTTATAATTTATTAGAGTAATTACAACAGTGTGTCATTTGCAACTGGTTAATAACATACAGTTTTAAACTACAAGTACCCATTGACACAAAACGATGAAAACATTTATTCCATTGAAAACAGTCAATTGGCTTACACTTTTAACTGTCTGTGGAATCCTTTTCCATAGAAATTTGGCATTGCACCTAAAAAAATATATATGGTACGTTTCAATACAGGAAAAAATCACAATTTTATTTTACATTCAAAGATAAGTGTATTAAAGAGCTTTGAATACTGACAGTTCTCATATCTGGTAAACCTATCAATGTAGTTTCTTTTCTTGTCAATGCCTACCATATACATGTATTTGATTCATTTTATCATTATATAGTAATAAATTCAAGCATGTTAAAATTAGTCAAAATTTTTCTTCTGTAATCAAACTTACATGTCATTATGAAGTAGGTAGAGAGCTAACAGCTGATTGTACACCTGGGCAGGTGCCACCCCTCCTGCTGACTGAAAATGATATACATATACCTGTACAAATATATTCAAGTAAATATCAAGATATACCCAGTCCTACCTTTTCAAGTCCTTCTGACAGAGCTCGAAAAAAACCATCCCAAATGTGTTTATCTCGCTCAATATTAAAATTTTATACAAAATGGAGTCAAGCATCCCATCAGTTTGAAGTATTGATTAGACAGAATTAAATCTTCTGTAATATATTATAGTTTAAAATCTTTAAATTTAATGAAGTTTAGCTTCAATCTCATCAAATTATAGATTACTCCTCCCTTTTTTTTTTTAAAATAGATATATATTTATGGAGTGTGGTGTCAGTGCACAAGCCATATTGAAATGTGGAATCCCTGCTACGAGCTGGCATCGGAGTTTCAAATATACTTCCTATGACTACCTTATAACTTTACACTAATGGAATTGGTAGCGATTTAGTGCTGAGATTACTGAGATGTTGTTTTGTGATATAAAACTCTGCCATCCTAAACTGTCTGTGTAGATAAAACTACATGTTCAAATAAAATGCACAATATTGTTGTTCATTCAGTAAATTTACATCTATTTCTAACTACGCCCCATCAACCAATCAGTGACTCGTTGATTCGATTGAGTGACGTCAGGGAAGGGGTATTGTTTATGTCTGGCACAGCTGTCAAATGGGACATGACACAATTAGAAAAGTCACACCAAATAGAAATTTATAATATCTGCTTGCTAGATATCATTAATCTACCACTTGTCTCATTATATCAGTTTGAATGATCTCTTAATACTCTTATCCCTCCTCTATCATTTTATTTCTGTGCTTACCAGTTTCAAGTTCGCCAGGTATATAATGATTTACTAAATTCTTATGATACATACCTATCAACATCATGTCAAGTGGATGATATTTTGTACAACAGTACCTGCTTTTTGTTTCAAGATTACGTTGAATTACGCAACTAAATAAAAGTAGGTACATATAATCAAGGAACACCAGCTGATGTCAGTAGCTTTCGACTTTAGAATATGGCATGTGCTCTGACACTGCGTCCAACAAGGACCTAAATTCTAAACAAAAACCTCGACTAATATACACTCAAGTATAGTCAAAGTTTTCAATGCAATTTTGATTAAAGAAAAAAAAGGTAGATTTTGGCCATGTTTTTACACCATTATCATGACTGTTTGACAAATGCAAGCAGACTTTTAATGTGTGAAATAGACACAGTACCCTTTTGTTGTAGAATTGTGTCAATCTGTATTTGCCGAGTCTGATGCATAACACTTTCCAAATATCAAAAAAGAACTACAGACAATTTGAACAAGTTTTGTATGGTCTGTCGGTATAATCATTGGTGTCACACCCTGTTAACATCAACTTATATTAAATAAACAATTGCAGAGATAATTCGAGTTGACGCCAATTTTCATTATCTTTGAAAGTAATCATCACTTCACTATCATAATAATTGAAAATCACATGAGACTTAATAATAATTCTTAGCCATTGCAAAAATACCTCTAACTCTTGTTGTTCTAAGTCGGTTTGAAGTTTTTCATAATCAACATTTTCTTTTGCCATTTTTAAGTGAACCATGTTCCGTGCAACAGTAAATTTCCCGGAAAAACAATAAGGTGCGTTCCGTATCATACTTCTGCAGCACACATAACATTATATATGAAGCATTTTATTGTAGGCACGTAGGGGGCTGCCCCTCCACTTTTTTCTATAATAGCTACTTTTTCTTTATATAAAATATAAAATGTACCATATGCGTTAATAGTTAAGATCTGTTGGAAGCAAAGGCTTATCCGTCATCATCCGGATAACGTTTATTTCAAGAAACAGAGACCGTAACGGGGGCAGCTAGAGGCAGCGACATACTCATTCAGCAGAAAGAAAGAATGGGTGTATATAGATAAGCATTATAAAATAAATTAAGTTTTTAGCTAGGCTAACCTTAATTGAAGCTAGGTTTGTGACTTATCAAATTTGTACGGCGCGGCGTCTATAGTGGTCGTGGTATTTGATTTCAGAGTCGTTAACTTTACATATTTCCCTTTTCATCCCAAGAAAAAGTGAGCCCCTACCACCAAACTTTACACATTATTATTGTTAAAGCATGTTAAAGCATGCATGATCCGCCCGCGGGTAAAACGTTTTCACTTAATTATTATCAAAACCGCTTTGGTTGGCTTTTTCCGATAGCGTCACGATCAATTCTGTCAGCTACGTCAACCATAAACAATACACGCCACCGGTGTAAAACCTTTATGATTGGTCAACTCCTTTTCTTAGGCGGAGTTATCAGTACACGCTTATGCAATGCCAGAGCTGAAGGATTTTTCCAGAACAGTTCATTTCTCCCCAATATGGATTTATTATCGACTATCCTCTACAGTGTATGTTTATAATAAATTCGTGCAAAACTCTCTCTCTCTCTCTCTCTCTCTCTCTCTCTCTCTGTGTAAACGGGCGTTAAACCATAGTCTCAAACTACGGTCTAGAGTACGGCGTTAAACAAAATATAATACTTAAAAGTTGCATGTGCTCCGCGTTCATTTCATGTACTAGTATATACCGTAAATGTATAATGTACATGTATTACCTACCAACTCACCAGTCGAAGTGATAGATATGAATTCCTCGATTACACCTTTCGATCGGCAATCGACAGTTAATAAACGAATTGAACGATGATATGAAAGAAAGAGACGGTTCCAAGTGAATATAAAAATGACAGCTCTTGATCCGCTTTCCGAGTAAGCCTAAAAGGTTGTTTAGTAGGAGAAAGTTTTGGGCAATTATTAACAGTTACTGTAGTAAACTAAATGAAGAATTATTTAAATGGATTATTTGCACAAAATGTGGTATGATATGATGTTAATCTTTTCAAAACCAGCGTTATTTTCGTGCGCCGTAAATTGCAAGTTTTTCGTAAGTAGCTTAATTATAATTTTCCTCGTAGAGCTACAGCTATATGTACCGTATGTATGTTTTATTGCAAGTGTACACTTTCGAAAAATACCCCAATTTCGACAGTCACGAGTATTCCGGTGAATTTTTTATTCTCCGATAAGTTGTTGTTCTGTCCGTGCATAATTTAGTCTGAACAAGCAGCCAATCAGCGGTAAGCTGAATCCACCAATAAAAAAGTTTGTGGTTAAGGTGCGGGTATTGTTTATGCATGACGTAGCTGATAGAATGGAACGCGACGCGATCGGAAAAATCCAACCAAATCGGTTCTGATAATACGTTTTAATGAAGGAAATATATATGCCATCTCAAGAAAATAACATTAAGAAATTGTATATATATAGGTTGAATATAGCAGTGTTTTCACTATATAAGTTGTACCCCCGGGTGCCACAAACATTAATTGGAGTATAAAAATTGTCTCAATCGCTAGAGCAAAGCTGTCATGCAACTCTCGTTGCAGGTGTCGCTTCGAAATCCGTACCCCCGGTGTCACTCTACAGCACCCTCATATGTGAAGTTCTACGCGATGATTTATACACGAATGAAATTGAAACTAATTATTGAAACAATTAACATGCAAGAATCCAGATATTTTTTTCCGGGGGAAAGAGGTCTCCGAAGGATAATTTTGTTTGCGGGTGGGGGTGGGGTGTCTGATGCCTATTTTCGGTAACTTTATTATGTGAATTTAATGTTTGAATACCTCCAGATTCGCGCATGATCAAATGCAATAATCAAAACACTTTTGGATATGCATATATACATATACATATGAAATTACACACAAAAAGAATATTCATGACTTGCAATTGGGAGGAGGGTTTTACGGAAGCGTATTAGGGCCGCAGCAGTATTTTTTATTAATTTGTTATAACAAATTA
>WFKH01011581.1:8715081-8735786 GCA_016163765.1 Magallana hongkongensis | reverse complement strand
TGTAAATTATAGTTTACAGATGTGAATCTATATTTATCAGCAAAATCCATTGTTAACGTTATTTGCAGACAGATAAACTTAGATTATCATTCGTTTACTATAGTTTACAACCGTTAAATATAGTTTTACAGATGAAAACTATAGTTAACAAATCGTTAACTATAGTTTGCGGTTCGTAAACTATAGTTAACGGTCGATAAACCTAGTTTATCGACTGTGAAACAATGTGTAGCTTATATTTGTGAATTTGACGTGCCATAGATTGACATAATCATTTAGCAGAAAGAAAGAACAGGTGTATATACTAGTAAGCATTTCAAATTAAGTTTTTAGCTTGTGTCTTATCAAAATTTGTACGGCGCCCATAGTCGTCGTGGTCTATGGAATTTATATATTACTATTTTCATCCCCAAAACAAGTAAGCCCAACTTCCACCAAACTTTACACTTTAAGGTAGTCCATCCATAACTTAGGTGAATTTAACAATTTTGATTGATATAAACTACACTGAATACCTATTTTAAAATTATTATGAGGCTGACATAAACCAAACTCGGGAGTATGTATGCAGTCGATTAAATGAACTTTTTGCACGTGGAACTTTTTTAAAGAGTTGTCTGCTCCTTGCAAAAATTAGGAAAATTCAATTTCTTAAAAATATGTACGGTAAGTTATGAATTTTTTTGGCATTTTCAAAGAAAAAGAAAGCTTTTGCAACTTTTTACCAAGAGATTTATGAGAAAATTATTTTTACTAAAAAGATATATTTAAAAATTCATTTTTTTACTTAGACTTCAATGTTAACTTCAAGATGTGATAAATTTGTTAATATTCAAAATTTTTAAAAAATTTTAAGATGAATCTTTATTATTTAATAAACCCATTAAAATCACACTAAGATTTTGGTAATCAACATTGCAATCGATCTATTAGATATGAAATACGATAGTTATGGATGGACTACCTTAATTTATTATAGCATCCGTCAATGAGTAAAGCGTTTTCACTTACGTTTTCATGAAGGAAAATATCCGAGGGATATCTATGTTTTCCAGGGGTTGTGGGAGTGGGGGTCCGAGACCTATTATCGATAATTATAAGATGTACATTTAGGAAATTTTAATTTTCATGGGGAGGGGGCGTGCAAGGAGACAACATTGAGAAAATGTAAATATAGGTTTAATACAGTGTTTCCATTTATACCTCCGGGTGCCACACATATCAATTGCATGGAGTATTTACTGTGTATTTGAACGGAAGGTCCCGATATGATTTGTTAAATCTTATCTAATGCAGCACTGAGTTATTTATAATCCCTCACATGAGTCAAGTTAACGTAAACGATTTATTGATAATTTCTTAAACTAAAAATTAATCTGATTTACGTTTCTTCGTAAGGTTAACAAATATTGTCGAAGTGTTTATGTATTTTTAGCTCGAATTTGAAGGTAGGAAACGAGTATATTACTGTGTTCCGCCATACGTACATTTATTTAACATTATAAAGATCTCAATCGCTACAGCAAAGCTAATTAAGTCAACTCTCGTTACAGTTGTTGCTTCGAAATCTGTACCCCTACTGTTAATCTTATACACCCTCATATGTAAAGTGGTTTACACGAATGACATTGAAACTAACTATTGAAACAATTTAAAACATGCGAGGATCCAGATATTAACATGCGAGGATCCAGATATTTTTCCGGGGGAAAAAGGTTTCCGAAGGATAATTTTGTTTGCGGGTGGGGGTGGGGGTGTCCGATGCCTATTTTAAGCAAATTTATTATGTGAATTTGATGTTTGAATTCATCTATAGATTCGCGCGTGATCAAATGCAATAATCAAAACACTTTTGGATATGCATGTACATATAAAATTACACATAGAAAGAATATTCATGACTTGGGAGAAGGGTTTTATGGAAACTGATTGGATGCTGCCAACCTTAAGCCGTATACATGTATATATAACTATTACAAACTATGACGGGACATTTATTTTTAGAAGTTAATTAGGATGCGACAGAAAATTAATGTTTTTAAAACAATAATATAGATGAAACATACTTTATCTGTTTAACCCCTTTTAAACTGTCATGATATAATATCACTTGAATTGAATTGACAAATAACTTGGTTTTAATTTCAAAAGGCCGAAAAGGGACTTGCACCATTTTCATTTTGTAAGGTATTGATCTATATATATGGAATTCGAAATACAGCAGGATCAGCCAAATGTAAGATACGTCGTAGTTTATAGCCCCATGAACATGAAAAAAAATGTAATGTTCTTAGATATGACGTTATTTGCATATATTTACATTTTTCAGTGTCTTTGCCTGTGATAACACTACGTATCGATTTTGTACTATACAGTCCAATAAATTCAAATGACGTATAATTGGGGAGCAAGTGGGGTTTGCTTATTTATATTCAAAAATATAATCGTACAATTGCTAAAAATTATTTAAGGAATAAGGCCTGTCTATTTCATTGTTGGCCACTCAGCCATTGCTCTTTGAAATTAACAATATTTGTCTGGCTGTTGAGCTAAGACTACGCAATCTGTGTATATTTCACTTGAAACCAGCGTCATTTTTAACTTGTTTTGAAGCAAGAAAAAGATAGTTACGTCCTACTGATTGCGTAGTCTTAGCTCAAAAGCCAGACAAATCTTGTCGATTTCAAAGACCCATGGCTAAGTGGGTAGCAATGAAATAGACAGGCCTACGTCACATTGCCGTTTGACACAACTACACAAAGTCCACGCTCTTGTTAAAATGGTTCTAGCGACCTGCTGACGAAAACAAGACTGTCACCAAGTGGGAAAATCGACGGTATTTTGAAACAAGCTCTAAAATATACCTTTGAAGTAGGGAATGGAATTATGTATGCTCTAAAAAAATATCTTGTGATTTGTAATGGTAGGCTCGTTGGTTAGAAAAATCACGAGTTATCTCATATTGTATCATTTTCTTTTAGCTCTATTAAAAAATAAATTGGTAGATTTTTTTTAAATTTATTCACTTAATTGGATATATTTTGTAACAGTCCTGTCCATTCAACAAGCACCTGTGATATTTTACTGAATGTGCCTGTTCGGAATTTTAAAATGTGAATTTGGCTTGGTAGTACAGGTCAAGACATAGCTTATGTTACTATTTTCTCCATTATTTCACGTGTATTTTTTGTTGTATAAATAAATCAACTCTATTTAATTATCAGAATTTGGTTTATCTTAGTGTTACCAGTAGTGTAAACCACCTTTATTTTATTTTGATGAGCGATTTCGTTGATACATAAAATTAATTTCCGTATAACTTAAATATATTCTCAAATTGTGCAATATACAAGTTATGTTCGTGTATGTTTTTAACGTTAACGCCGTTCCATATAGCAAATCAGATCCACAGCATTTTTTTGTTGATAAATACTAGTATACAGAAGAGAGACGTTTTCTCTAATAACAATCCATAAATAAACATATTTAATATATAGAGAGAACATGGATGTCCGGTACCAGCATTGCCGAGTACAGTCGCGGATGTAAGCTGACAGACACTGTTGGCTAGTACTTTGAACGAACCCACGTGTACAAGGTGTGTGCGAGTATTGAACGCACCAAATGCAGTGGGGTTGTTAAACAGTTCAACTTAGAACTAAGAAGTTCTTGCAGTTTGATCTACCATGGTAAGGAGTTATTTTGACAAATAATCGTCGCTAGCCACAGTCGCGGGTCTTGTGCTCATTTAGGCTGTATAAAGTAGAAAGGACACAAAACCGGTCGCAGCTTGCCACGATGGGAAGGTTTTTTTTAAGTACAGTACATAGTGGAGTTAATACCTGAGTAGATAAACATTTAAACAGCGCCTATTTTCTAACCTCTTTACCCCAGAAGTAAACACACCGCTAATGTTATCATCAACGATGTTTGTAAACAATTTTTCTCCGGTGGACTCGATCATGTCGATTATATCACAAACGTACGTATCGATACTCTTGAATAAGATTCAGTTTCTTTAAAATCAAATGTGACTAAACTAGACTAATGTGTGGATTCTCAATCAGCTCTATAAAAATGAATTACGTGCAAAAAAAAAAAATGCTGTGTATATGGCCTTTTTTATTCTTTTGATAACTGATGGCAAAACATATCCAACGAACGTTACAGGTAAGAAGTTGACCTAATTATAATATAGACACAGCATCGAAATGAATCTCTTGATTGGCTGTTTATAAGCTCCACTGCACATGGAGTCAAACGGGGATGTGTGTGTGTGTGTGTGTGTGTGTGTGTGTGTGTGTGTGTGTTTTAGGGGATAATTAAGTTCTAAACCTACTGCAGAACATTCAACTTTTTTTCTTTAAAAAATTGATTTTAGGTTTGGTCATGTTAAACTTTTTAGCTGTTGTCCGTCGTCCGTCCGTCTCTCTGTAAACTTTTCACATTTTTGACTTCTTCTCTAGAACAACTGGGCCAAATTTAACCAAACTTGTTACAAAGCATCCTTATGGGAAGGGGAATTTAAATATCAAAAATAAAGGGGAATATCCTTTTTAAAAGGGAGATAATTGCGAAACCGTGAAAATAGGATGTATGTCTTAATTAAAAAAATCTTCTTCTCAAGAACTACCTAAAAAGCCTAGTTTTATAATTTTACCAAATGTCTGGTTTTCTAACCACTGAGCCATTTCAGTCACAACAAAGTGCGCTGTATAAATGCTATATCCGACTTTAGCCACGAATTTACGGACTTATATTATTTTCTAAAACGTTCAATTGTTGGGATACAAAATGATAATTATAATGTATACATGTAGTGGGTCATCTCTCCACGTTTTTGTTGATTGAAATTGGTTCGTTTCCCAGTTTTAAAAATTATATACAATTCTTGATTTTCATTTTTATATATATATTTTTTTCAAAATTATTATAAAGTTCATAGAAAGATATAGGTAAAATGTTTTAAAATATTCTTTTCAAGAAATACAACGCTACGCTTAGTTATTTTACTATGTAACTAAGCAACCTCGTATCTTCATATCCTCTTAATAAAGTCACAGGATATGATGTTCCCAGAAAGTAGGCTTCTTTTTATGTATATTGTTTAATATATGGTCAAATCTTGGAATATATGATAGTTTGACAATTTTTTTGAAGAGTTTATTAATAAACCCTTTCGAAACAGAATGATATAAGAATTATTGTTCAGGTGAGTGGTTTGGCACATGGGCCTCTTGTTAATATATATTTTAACATGATATAACAAATGTGCGCTGGGAAATTTGTCGTAATTTTAGCTGTGGTTAAGAATTCGACAAGAAAATTTGTTTAAACACCCAAAGTTGAAATTAAACACTAATGTGTGTAATTAACATTTTCTAATAAAAAATGTTTTAAAAAAATATCCAAATTTAATTAACATTTCATTTCTAACATTAAGGCAAGTTTCATTAAAGATGCTCTTGCCAGAAACTTGAGGCAGCCGAAAGGAGGGCCTGTTGGATGGTTTGTGAATGTAAGTAAATGTTTAATGAGATGTTGAAGTTTAAAAGTCATCAAAGGTCATCGTTTTGCTAACAGTACTTTATCTTTCTATGAATACTTTAGATTCTTTATTTTACGCGAATACTTAATTCCGCGATTGAATCGTTTTGCATCAAATCGCGAGCATATTAAATCGCTAACACCGAATTTTTATCATAGTTTACATCTTTCCTAAAAATAAAGGCGAGATTTTAGAATCCGCGAGATGTGCCTCTTGCGGTTTTACGTGGATTATCCGATATAAATTCCTCGCGTTTAAATTGGAATCCACAGTATGCTCTTTATTTTAGAGATACGTTTTTGAGAACCTCAATAGAGGACTTGAAGAAAATGCCGTTAAATTGTGCGATATTTCTAAAGATGACACTGTGTTAGAAGTGGGTTTTGGTCCAGGCATTGGAATTCAAGAGGCCTACATGAGAATAAAGGGTAAGTTACATTCAATATAACTTTAGAACTTCAGCAATATATGACTTTTGTACATCGTGATACAAACTAAAAATGTTCTGTAAATATTTACAGATGGCAAGGGCAAAATTTATGGTGCTGAAATTTCCAAGACAATGATCCAAAAAGCAACCCAAAAGCTTCAACCTCAGATATCTGCAGGAAAAGTGGAGCTCGTTCTAGCTGACGTGATCAATCTGCCTTTTGAGTCGGACATGTTTGACCTTGTGTTTCATTGTAACTGTTACTATTTTTGGGATGACCAAGTAGCTTGTGCTAAAGAATTGCGAAGAGTCATGAAACAAAATGCAAAAATTGTTACCGTATTAAATGAATTTAGTCTCAAGGTGGTCAATGAAAAGGGGATAATGAAATATGGCAACTCGGACCCTGAGAAATATATGTACTCACTAAAGAAAGCTGGATTTCATGATGTCAATTATCAAAAGTTGAAGAGTGACAGAGGCAACCCTTTCAGTGCAATTTCTGCTCGCAAATAATTAAAAAAAAAACCACTTGTTAATCAGTTTTGATTTCATGATTTAACACATTGTACCCTTGTGTGAGTTTGTATTTTTTCTTGGTTTGACAATCACATTTCACCATATCATAATGCCGTGGTCAATTTATTACTTTTCTTTGAAGTTAGAGTTTTTCAAACATACATTCACTCATGCTAATATTTTGAAGTAGATGGGAGGTCAAATACATACATAAATTCATCTACAGTCTCATTCAATAAATGCTAGAGCTTGGACTTTAAGTGGGATGTTACCATCTAGTTTGCTCATCAAAACGAGCTGTCAAATATTGACCCCCTTTCTTTTATTTCGTTAAAAGAAGCTCATTAATATTCGTAGACTGTCAAAATCTGGAAGTTTTTCCCAAAAATTTGCCAGTGACTGGACAGTTAATCATGAATGTCCATCCCCAAAGTTAACGGAGTTTGTCACGTACTGCCTGATGTCCAAGCTCTTGTTAAAACGGCTCTATGTTCGCCGAATAGTAAGTTTCTAGATATCTTTTGACTCAGCTTGTAACTTGTAACTTGTAACTTGTAACTTGTTTGTAACTTTTCCAACTACGTGTTTTAAGGAGGCCGGATGGTCAACAAATAATCAAAATTTTAAGATATGATAGGTTTGGCTATAAACTATTTTTAGTAAGGAAAAATTCCTTAAACTTAAAGACATGAATTTATAAATACGCATTTTTTCCCTTTTATCTCTGACTATCACCATATTAGTTGTCGATTTATACTGTTACACTCCCCAATATAAGGCCAACAGCACTATTCATCGCATTCAGGTATTTCATTCACCCGAACACGTTACACTGGACGGAAAGATTTGTAGAAACGCGTTTTGAACAAAAAATATGACAACCACTGCACTGGTAAGAAATATCCAATGAGAGACGAAACAAAAAAGACTGAAATCCAGGCACTCAAACCCTCGATCATTGCAGAACGTTTTCCTGTGTCGAATTGTTATAACATCGCACATGCGCAAACCACACACTGTAGAATATTGTGCAATGACAGCATGGACTTTAGAAAACGGAGTGTTTATAGAAACTTATAAAAACGATGTTACGTTGTTACTTTCTTGGATTTACTATCACTTATCTACTGTGTTGGATGTAGTGCAGCTGGGGTCTACAATAAGATGCAGGCGTTGTGCACTCGGTATGAACGACACTCGTGTTCGATGTTCACGCGAAGTAAGGCAGCACTATCTGTGCAAGATAATGCGGATACCTTGGAAATTCTTTCAAAGAATAAACCATCTTTTATGTTTTACTGCTTGTAGTTTCCTTTATTCTTTTTTACAAACATATTTCTACAATGTATAGTTCTATCATTTTCATTTAGAAGTTCGTGCAACCTGAATACCTCAATCGGAAAGCAACCGACCGTAACTTTCTCGGCTGGTATATATACCTCAGTGGCAGTTGAGGAGCGATCGATTCTAATATGGCGACTAAATACTTTCATGAATTCATGTCAGCTTTTTATTTGGGTATTTTCTATATTTTAATTTAGAGCTTTTTTGTATAGGAGATCAATAAGTCTAAAAATGGCCACGACCATCGAGCTTTCTTAAGTACATGTACTAGTAAACGCCCGAGATATATAAAAAATACAATAATGACTAACAACTAGATATATATTAAGGTATCTTACTCTTCGATGTTATTGTATCAAGAATTTCTCTAGAAGTGTATCATTAAAATCTGTAGACACAACGTACTTCAAAACTACAAGAAAATAATGATAATGTGAGCATTTACTAAAACGTGACGAGCTAGAGACCTCAAGTCGAATATATAATAAGGCAAAAGTCTTGATGAATATGTAATACATAGTTATGTATTATGTTATCATAATGTAATTCATTGTTATCATTTCATCGTATGATGATTTCTAATTATAACTCCATAAATGAATGTTGTTAAAACTTGTTATAGTGTTTTTAAATAACTGCAGTGGTAAACTGTTTTTTGTTGAAATATGAAGATATTGCAGGAGAGCCATCATATATCTGATATTCAAAAGTACATGTATACCCAAATAAAATAAACTACTGGTAATTGGTAATATTTTATATACATCATGCCAAGACCCTTATTACAATATATAATAAAATGTCTAGAGAAAAAGCTAGATTAACGTTAACTGCAGCAGACAAATTGCATTACGACTTTTTGGAAACGTTGACACCTTTTCTTTGTTACATTGTTACACTGGCAAATAAACCTAAAAGGAAAATTCTGATTCGTAAATTCAAGGTATACGTACATGGTAAATACATTTAAGATTATTGAAATATTTATTCAGTGCTTTATTGTCGACTGTTGAACACATCAGGAAAAAAGGGGGAAATATTGTTCCATTACCTATTACAAGAAGACCAATTACGCCAATTGCAAGAGGAAATGCGACTGCAAAAACTTTAGGAGGGAAGAACATCTGCAAAATGTTTTCTTTGTCCACAAATGGCTGTCATAAGAGAAAAAAAGATATTTAATTAAATTCATGTAAACTTGTTTTATACTCTTATAGATATATCTTGATAGTTACAGTATATTGGTAATGCAACAACATGTCGACACCAGGTACTAAATGCAGATTGCCTGAATGGTCCGACATCAGGAACAATAACACATGTCCAAAAATTTTCAAACCTACTCTGACCGCCAACTAAATCTTAATTAAATTTAAGTGTTCCATAATGATCCTAAGCGGAAAGTTAATCTTTATTCATGTTTTTCATATCTTGATTTTTAGCTCACCTGAGCTGAAAGCTCAGGTGAGCTTTTCTGATCACTTTTTTGTCCGGTATCCGTCCGTCCGTCCGTCCGTCCGTCTGTCTGTCAGAAAACTTTTGACATTTTCGACCTTCTCCAGAACCACTAGGCCAATTTCAACCAACCTTGGCACAAAGCATCATTGGGTGAAGGAGATTCAAGTTTGTTAAAACGATGGACCATGTCTTCTTTAAAGGGGAGATAATTAGGAATTATTGAAAATTTGTTTGTATTTTTCAAATCTTCTTCTCAAAATCCATATGGTCAAAAAAATTGAAACTTGTGTGGAAACATCCTCAGGTAGTGTAGATTCAAGTTTGTTCAAATCATGATTCCTGGGGGTAGAGTTGGGCAAATGGGGTGGGGCAAATTTTCACCTTTAAAAATTTTTTAAATCTTCTTCTTAAAAACCATTCGGCCAGAAAAGCTGAAACATTTGTGGAAGCATCCTCAGGTAGTGTAGATTCAAGTTTGTTCAAATCACTATCCCCGGGGGTAGAGTGGGGCAACAATGGAGGGGGGGGGGGTTGTCCAAATTTTCACATAAGAATAAATAGAGAAAAATCTTCTTAAAAACCATTTGGCCAGAAAAGCTTTTATTTTTAAGAGTCCTCAGGTAGTGTAGATTCAAGTTTGTTCAAATTGTAATTTCCTAAGATAGCAATGTGCCATAACGAGGAGGGGGGGGGGGTGTCGAATTATATAGAGAAAATCTTCTTTTCCAGAACCAACCAGCCAATAAAACTTATTATACAAAACCTCGGATAGTGTAGATTAAAATTTGTCAAAATCATGATCTTCCGTGGTAGGGTGGGGCCACATTAGGGGGTTGAATTTTACATCAGAAATTTTTTAAAACTATTTTCAAAAACTCAAATGCATGGTAATACTTATATGCAAGCATCTTGACATACATGTATTGTTGATTTTTAATTGTTTAGACTGTGGCCCCTGGATAATTCTTGGACCTCACAAGGGGCTTAAACTTTAATGTATATTTATATGTTCAAGATCTTCTCGAGGACTGCAATGCTCAATATGTGATATGACTTTGATATTATACTGTAACAAAAGGGACTTAATATTTAACATGAGAATATCGGGAGAAAATTTTGAAAATCTTTCTATACAGGATCCATTTTACTACATTGTTCAGATATTTTGTATATTACTCCATACAGCTGATTTTATTATGGCTAGTGTTGCTCAGGTGAGCGACGTGGCTCATGTGCCTCTTATAGCCAAATCCAGTCTACGGAATCAATATACATGTTTTATTTTTCCTTATAAAACCAACAGCACGTGAACTTACCAATACAATGATCCATGTACAATAGTATATACCCAGCATTCCACCACCCGCCAAAAAGGATAGGCCAATCAATCTGTCCATCGCCAATTAAAACAAGGGGACATTAGCCTGAAAAGAGTTGTAATATTAACAATATCAAATATATTAGTAAATTAAACTAAGTTTGCAATGAACCATTTATCAAAAAATGACTTATTAGACTACGCTGGATAAAATATAAATCATGTATTACAAAATCGGGGCCAAAATAGGCATAACACATTCAGTCTCACATACACACACCAGTTGACCACGGGCAACTTTTCTTGGTTTCATTAATTTACCATTGAGAGAGCAAATTTCCTGTAAGCTTTGAAGATCATGTTAAATATTAAACATTGTTGTGGTTAATATATACATGCATATGCAATAATAATTGACAATATTCCCTGCACGAAACTGTGGAGAAGTAATCAGTGGGTTGACCCATAGTCAGCAAATGTATACAAAACTGGCCGTGATGGGTTTGTCATGTTGTAAATTTTGAATTTACCGGGTGGCAGTAAATACAAAATTTACAATATGACAATATCAAAACCGGGGAGCGGATGGAAGTTCTAATTTTAATTAGATTGAGGGTCCTATACACACCCCCATCATACGGCTCTTCCGAACGCGGAGGACTCCGCAGAACGCGGGTGATGGGGTGATGGGGGTGATGAGGGTGATACACCTTCAGGAAAAGTTTCGCATCAACCCCAAACTATTATATCCCATAGAGAAACGGGAGTTTAGCTGGCGTTCGACTTACAAGTGACATACGAAGGTTAAATTATATGGTTAAATTAACTTTTAAAACTGTCGGTATTCATAAAAAACAAAAGTCCATGCTGGATTCGAAGTCTGAACCTCTGGGTCGGTAGAGAAGAGCTGTAGCCACTGCGCTTCATGATTAAAGATAGACATCTAAATATTATAATAGCGATTTACAAAGTGTAGTAGATTATTTACACCCACCACGTATGATTCCATCTATTTCTTACGGAAATCGATTGTAATTCATAGCGCTGTTGAAACTGACAGGACTGAAATATACAAGCCCCGTTTATCGATTTGTCGAAACCTTCGTCAACCTAAGAAAAACCACAGACTGCAGAAATAATCATGATGATGTCAGACTCAAGTTCCTATAGAGGACGATTTGGCCGTTTCTTTTATCTAACGTACTGATGTATAGTAACAATAATTTAGATAGTTTTTCTTACTTTTTACGACCAATTTATAAATTTGTTTAAAGAAAGATGTAAATATAAACGATAAAGTGGGGTTTTTATGATTCATGCGGGTTATGAAGGTAGCGATCATTGCAGAAAAAAAATACATAACCCACTTTAGCGGGTTATGCATACATGTATTTTATTTAAAAATAATTCTTAATATCGTGTATTAATACTGATTTATTGATATCAAGAAATCGTATTCATGTTATAAAAAATGACTTTTTGCTATCAAAATTTTGAGATTCTGATTTCAAAAAATCTTTTTTCTTATTATCTGGAAATAAGACCTACATAAAATAACGACTGACAAAATGAATGCTCCCTGTGATGCAACCTTCATTTTCCTGCCAAAAGTTTGTTGCGAACCTGTACATGTATGTGAGGATTTTTAAAGATGACCAATTCTTATATCAGAAAAACAAATATTTTTATATCAAAACCATTTTCTCATATCAGAAAATATCTGAAAAATATTAAGGCAGCACTCCGATCATAACATCTTTTAAAGGTGTCTGATTTCATTGTACAGCAAACATTCACTCAATCAAAATTCACATCGTTTATCAAATCTTCAACTATGACGCTATGAAACAAGAGGCCCACGGGTCACATCGCTCACCTGAACAACAATAGCTTTTTTGATAACAAAATCAGCTCTATGGAGTCATATACACATTATCTGGACAATGTAGTAGAATAGATCCTGTATAAAAAGATTTTAAAAGTTTTCTTTAGATATTCTTATGAAAAACATTGAGCCCCTTTTGTAACAGGATGAATTTATAGTCACATCACATAATGAGCATTGAAGTTCTTAAGAATATTTTCAATAACTGTGTTATATATATATATATACACCTACCTACATTAAACTTTGAACCTCTTGTGGAGCCCAAAGAATTGTCCAGGGGTCCACGTCTAAACAATTCAGAATCAACAGTATGTCAAAATGATTGCATATAAGTACATGTAATATCATATATTACATTTCAGTTTTTGAGAAGAATTGAAAAATTTTCCTAGGTAAATATTTGCCCCTCCAATGTGGTCCCACCCTACCCCCAGGGATTATAACTTTGACAAACATGAATTTACACTATCCGAGGAAGCTTCCACACATGTTACAGCTTCTCTGACCAATTTGTTTTGAGATTTTTAAAGATTTTTTCTCTTATATTACTATGCAAAAAGTCGACCCCCCCATTGCAGCCCACCCTACCCCTGGGGATCATTATTTTAACAAACTTGAATCTACTCTACCTGAGGATGCTTTCACACAAGTAACAGCTTTTCTGGCCAATTGGTTTTTGAGAAGATTTTTTAAAGATTTTTCTCTATATATTCCTATGTAAAAATTCGAACCCCCCCCCCCCCCCCCATTGTGACCCCATCCTACTCTCGGCGATCATGATTTGAACAAACTTGAATTCACACTACCTGAGGATGCTTCCACACAAGTTACCGCTTTGCTGGCCAATTGGATTTTGAGAAGTAGATTTTTAAAGACTTTTCTCTATATATTCCTATATAAAAATTTAATCTCCCCATTGTGGCCCCACCCTACCCCCAGGGATCATGATTTGAAAAAAACTTGAATCTACTACCTGAGGATGCTTCCACACAAGTTTCAGCTTTTCTGGACAATTGGATTTTGTGAAGAAGATTTTTGAAAGATACTAACACATTTTCAATAATTTGTAATTATCTCCCTTTGAAAGCGGACAGGGCCCTCAATTTTAACAAACTTAAATCCTCTTTATCGAAGAATGTCTTTTGTTAAGTTTGCTTGAAATCAGCCCAGTGGTTCTGCAGAAGAAGTCGATAATGTAAAAAGTTTACAGACAGACGGACGCCGGACAAAATGTGATCAGAATAGCTCACATGAGCTTTCAGCTCAGGTGAGCTTAAAACAAAACTCTTTTTGGGGGAGTTAATGAAAATTAAGATAAACGAAAATCTTAAAATATATTTTTTAAATATATAGTTTAAAACATAGAAATATGAACAACTTGGATTTATTTTATGAAAATATTTTGGTACGAATCCCTGATCTATATCATCCTTTGAAGTACTCAATAAAATAATGAAAATGTCGATAATTATGAAATTTTGAGATGTGCCCTTCTGAAAACCAATTGGTGAAATTTTGTTTTTATTTGCGCATAATACACAACTTAGTTTTACTTCCCACATATTACAGTGTAAGCAGAATGTCTACTAATGTTTTTTTTTTCAGCAATTTGCGTTCAAGTGCCAAAATATAATCCCATTGTACATGTACCTAGTTGGTAGATATTTTCAAGAAACTTTTTTAAAGAAACTTTGCGTGTATATGAGGCGCCGTTTGACTATTTTTGTGGCATTTTCTGATATAAAAACATGAATTTTATATAAAAAAAAATAATTCTTGATATCCAAATAGAATTCTTTATATGTAAAAAAAACACCAAAAACATTATCTTTGATATTTAAAATCATTTTCTGATTTTTTTATTACGAAATCGATTTTCTGGTTTCAAAAGATCTATCTTTTATATCGAGAATTAATGTTGAGTTAATTGAAATCAACAATCGAATTCTTGATTGAAAAAAAACCCATTTACCGGTGTTTACATAATTTCATTTATATCAGAAATTCGATATCTTGAAATCAGAAAATGATTTTCCTTATATAAAAAATGATTTGTATTTTCTGACATCAGAAAGTAGCTAGATTTTTTGTATCATAATTAAATTCTGACCTACATTAAATAACGATTGACTTTAATGAATGTTCCCTGTGATGCAACCTTCATCCTCCCGTCAATTTGTTTCGAACCTGTAGATGTATGTAAGGAATAAAGTAGCTAGCTAGGCTAAATGGTTAATTTTATTTCATTATGACAAGCTCCTCCATATCTACAATGGTCTACACTGCTTTGGCTGAAATTCGCCGTGAACTGATCGAACTGATTCAATATGTGCAAACAAAAACGAATTATCACGAACACTTATAAAAGTTTTTCATTAAAATAAATTTTCAAAATAATCTATGAAAAAAACAGCAGTAACAGATTTTCGTGGATTTTAGACAGCAAATTGCGCTCTGTAGTTCAGCGGTTTTCTTATGGTTAAAGGGGGTAATAATTAATTATGTAATGATTCTTGGTTATATATTTTTTTTCAAATAAAAAAAAAATATATTTTGTGATATCTAAAAATCAGTTTGAATTTCTAAATTGAAATAATCATTACCTGATAGAAGAAAATCAAATTTTTGATATCAGAAAAAGGCTGTTATTTTTTATATCTCGAATTGGAATTAATTTCTTATATCAAAAATCATATTCTGATATCAGAAAATACCATAAAAATATTAAAATGACGCCTAATACAGGTACGCTAAAGTCCGTGAAAAATACACACTTTTTGTATAGATATAGGCTAATGTTTTTAAATTTGCATTTTAACTATAAGTTTGGTGAGCATCTCTGCTCGTCTTGAACATCAAATCTGGTTTTCATTTCATTTTAATAAAACTATTTCAAAGTTTAAATTTAAAATAAATGAAAATTCTTCTTACGTCGCTCTTTACATTTGATTAGGATGCCTATGTAAAAAAAAAAGGCAAAACTGTTCTCCGTACCCAATTTCCCGTGTTTGGTTTTCTCTCTTACAATCCGATTGTTTATGCGGCAGGAACTATGCACGTGGGATGATTGTACTGTTGATTTTGATGTCCACTTTGATGAGAAAATATATATCTGGTTTATACAGAATTAAAACATCCAATAAAGCTGTTCAGGTTTGCGAGGCACAGCTGAATGCAGTGAATTCGGCGCTGAAAGGTAACGAAAACGTCTGATTGTTATTTATTACCTCCATTTATAAAAGAGCGGTCTTGTGGGGAAAATAAAAATAGAATATAGATCGAACTATAAAAAGCATA
Source organism: Magallana hongkongensis (assembly GCA_016163765.1). NCBI lineage: Eukaryota > Metazoa > Mollusca > Bivalvia > Ostreida > Ostreidae > Magallana > Magallana hongkongensis. The sequence continues at coordinate 8,719,984 of WFKH01011581.1, read as the reverse complement.
GAGTAAGTTTTATGTCAATATGAGTATAAATATTTCGCAATATGATAAATCCTTTATTTACTTTTTAATTGGTTATGTTTATATTTGTTGTGTCTTATTGGTGTTTATAATATTTCAGAAATAACGTTTGAAGATGACCAAAGAGCTTTGTTGATTTTAGAAGCAAGAAGCAGAGGTACAACATGGTGGTTGATATGTCAATAAGACAAAAAGCTTTCAGAAAATAATTCATGTACATGTAGATCTATTTAAAAGTATAACAAAGAACATGTAGATCTATTTAAAAGTATAACAAAGTCTAGCAATATCATTGGTTCTTAGTATCGCAGTCGTTTTATTGGTAAAGAATCAGTATGCGGTTTCGTCGTGCATGCGACTATTACGGTCAGAATTCCTAATATTCTTATTTGTTGTTTGAATCATGATTCTTTGTTCTTCAAAATTGTGATATCAAACTTCCGAAAATATGAAGGATGAATTTCAACACCCCTCCATTTTCCTAGTTTCGAAATTGTTTTCCAGTATTGAATCAAGTGCCCCTATCATTTGTGATTCAATATTTTGGGGCAGATCATTTTCAATAATGCACCAGAGGTACATGTCAATTAATTACAGATAAAAAAGAAATTATTGTTGGAATATTTTGTTTTAAAATATAATATGATTATTAATTTTAATTTACCGTTTTCCCCCACAGTTGAGACTGAATTTGAAGAGTTTTCATTTTCCAATACTCTATGAAATTAATTAAGCCTTCATGAAAAAACTTTATATGTGTACTTGAAGATAATTACATTAGATAACTAGATAAGTCATTGTGATTTGCCTTTATTTTGCCCAAATATCCATCAATCTACATGTATCCTGCCACATACTGTATACAGGAAAATGTTCGCCCCCGTTTTATTTTTGCCCCTTTCACCCTCGTTGTCAGTGGGCGAAAATAAAATTGGGCAAATATTCCAGTGTCTCAAATTATCTCTCTTAAAACACATCTTTGTTAGGTCAAATTAAAGACAGGGCGAAACTGTTTGCAAGTGTAAAAGGGCTAAATTTACACGGGGCGAAAATAACCCTGTATACAGTAATTCTTCTATAGAACTGAACCGAAACTAGGTAAACTATGTGTGATTCTTTTGGAAGTCATAATTTCATTCAAAGCTCAATTATCATTTAATATGATGCTTAATCAAATGGATTCTTATTACTAATTATCTACTAAATGTGGTTCAATAACACACTTATTTTTTTAGTTAGACTTAATGGTTTTCACACTTTCGTTTTCTTTGCCTTGCACTTCCGGCAGCTCAAATCTGGGTCACATTTTTAATTTGTAAACAATGTGGTAAATAATCATTAATGTTAAACAACTCCACACAAGGATAGAATATTCATTTCTGTATTGTAATTACCTGTTAAGGATTTTTTAAAACTCTAACTTTGTAATTCTCCAGTAATTTTTCTAGGCAAATATTCGATACTCAGTCTGGTAGATTGACTGTATATCCCAGACAAATATGGGGCAAGGGGAATGTTTTCAGTACATAAAATATAGAAACTTCATTTGTAGAAAACCACAATCTTCTAGATTCTCATTGTGATCCAAGAATTTGCTTCCAAAGATCATATACAAGTAACAGAAGACCTGGAGACAATGAGTGGAGCAGTCTGCAATTTACCGGTAATAACAAGCTGAAATCACACCATAAAGCAAAGAAATTTGGAGCCATGTCTGGTGAGGACAAAGCTAACTTTGATGCTGAAGCATTTAAAGAAGCTAACCCTAAAGTGTCGGTTGGTTGGGCAGCATCTGCCATGAGGAGTGGAGACGAGAAGAAAATACAACTGATGAAGGGAAAATCTGACCACTTGCAGGAAATGTGGCAGGAGAGGAAAGATAAAGTGCCGGTGATGAATCAGTTCAGAGACTATCTGAAAGAAAGCGATAATCCATATTCATTTGTTGTTTTTCTGCTGAACGATTCACATGATCTTCATGTTCATAAAACCACTACCTATTCCTATGCAGTTTGTAAAGAGTTCTGTGGTTGGTTGTTTTCCTCTCAGTGCAATGTTAGAAATAAGAGCCAGGTCTTGACGCCAGAAGTAAAGCTTGATGCCTTAAGTGTTGCAATCAGGTAAGTTGCTACAGTTGCATGTAAAATAAACATTAAAATGACATTTTACTGCCTATGATAAAATTTATAACTTTTCATGGCTCTGATACATATGTATCTTGCATCAGAACAACATTGTACTGTATTGTTTCCTTGAATGAACAGATGAATTTTTTTTCAATTGTTTGATATTTGGTGACTAGTAAATTTAAATTAGGGATGTATTAATTCATTTTTGCAGATATCACACAGTAATGTTTCAATTGGTTCTTAAAATATTTGAGCTCAGACACCAGGGTAATGGTTATATGTTGCCTGAAATAAAGCGATTTTTGGAGAAGAAAAAATACAACGAGGTAGGAACTAAAGAGGTTAAAAAATTCCAATGCTGTGGTTCATTTACCTGTACCGATTATGAACATAAAGCTTTATGGATTTTCTCATGAACACCAAAGTCACCAGTATAAAGCTTTGATTAACATTTCATCTTGTGGATTGACCCAGCAATATTTTTTCTGTTTTACAGTGTGCATTGTTAGCAGGACATCTAGGACTGCAAGACCATTTCACCATTGATGAGGTAGGTGCTGTAAACATAAAAATCACAAGAACTTTTTTATATCTCTAGTTTCCCTTTTACAAAAAAGAAAAGAAAAGATTTGTTATCATATGGTCTTCATTTTAATTCTATTAGTAAGTTTTAACTAAATAATGTTTATGTTAGTTATAACCACAGACGCGTTGAGTGTAATTGGTCATTATAATGGTAAAGGTGTACATGTTTCCAGATAGCAGTTCCTCTGATCCTACAGAACAAATTGAATCTGTTGGAGACCTACCTCAGGGGGAACTCTGGTCAGCAGATGTTGGTGGTCCAGTTCCTGGACCGTATGTGTGAGAAAGGGTACAACATAAATAACCTGGTCAGGTACGGCCCTCTTTGTCTCGATCTGTGTCTCTATTTACAAAATACTGGTGTTACAAATCATAATGTTTGAAAATGGTAGCTACATTGTACAGTACTATGTGGTTGTCAATGTAGAGACACAAAATATACCACATAAGGACAAAAATCTTCAGCAGATTTGTTTACACATCATACACGTATATCTTTATTGAGTAGATTCTTTGTGTATTCATTTTTGAATTTAATAAACACTGAATGCAATTTTATAAAATACTGTTGTGCCTTTTGATCCTCAGCTCCCTGTCTGTTCCTGATGTCAAAATGAGTCACTTGCAGAAAAAATCCATCAGCAAACTGGCCACTAGGCTGGCTAAACTGTATGAGATTCCTAATGGTAAGGACTGTTCAGACATCTGTTTGAATATTGCGTACCATATATGTGTTTGAACATGGCATACAATACATTTCTTTGAACATTGCATGCAAATTTTATATCATATGTACTTGAAATGATAGTTAGAATGAAATAATTGACCTATTTAATTATGATAAATTACATTTACATGCACTAAATTTACATGTAAATTATGTTTTCTATTAACATGTAGATTTAATCTTTAATATCCACTTATGAAATCATTTGAATACATGTAGTTTGCATCATTGCTGGGTGATGATTTGTCAGAATAGTACCCGGTACATGGTTTGACAAATTATAAGATTGAGACCATGTAGATATATTCTTTAATATCCACGCATATGAAATCATTTGAATAGTTTGCAACATTGCTGGGTGATGATTTGTCAGAATAGTACCCGGTACATGGTTTGACAGATTATAAGATTGAGACCACAGATTTTACAGGCTCATTACTTCTTTCTCTTTTAGATCTTATTCCCAATATTGTGACAGCCAGAGGTCTCGGGGCATTGCGATTTCTACTGTACAAGCGATACATTGAGGTACGTTTAAATTGTAGTAACTATACTGAAGGCAAATGTATGTAAGTTATAGTAGAGATTAAGATTTTGAACATTCACACTCTACTGGGTATTTGTATTACATTTTTCAGGCTTTTTTTCCGTTTAGAGCAATTGATTTTTAGGGGGATTAGTTTTATGATAAGTTTAAATTGGGAGTGTAATTTTAAAACCAATCTATACTTTGGAATTAAGTAATATTGTAAGCATAAAATGTACCATCCTATTCATGAAAGAAACTAATTCATTGAAACAAATACATCTATGCCAAGAAACTAATGGAAATTCAGCCTGATTTATGGTTTATAGGGTTTTGTGTCGTAAGCAGTAATCTATGCATTAAATTTTGTGCCACTCTGAACAGAAATTTACGTAAATGTACAAGGAAACTAAGGGAAGCTTATTTCCAGTGACTATTTATGATCTGACAGTACTATTTTGTTCTTGAAGCAGTGATTTCAATGCATTATTTAGTGGTACTTTAATTTATTGCACACAAATTTCAAATCATGCAAGCTTGGAGTGACAGCTAGAATAGGTAAAATTGTAAAATTAATAATGATATATGTACCGGTATATTAAATATACCATTTACATGTGAATGATGTGTTTTGTAGAACAGCATGGCAGCTGGGAGCTGGGAGGACATGGTGGAGAATGCAGTGGGAGACAACGAGAGCCTACAGCTGGAGCTGGTGGAACAGCTGCAGTGTTACAATGATGCCAAGTCCGCCGTTAAGTGGGCCAACTTCTACAAGATACCCGATGAAAAATTGTCAAATCCTGTCAGAGAGGAGAGGAAACGATTGGCCGAGTAAGATTCTATCGATTTTCACATTTATGACTGTGGCAATGAAAAACCGACCAATAAGATATCTATGATATAATAGATCCATGA
>WFKH01011581.1:8649355-8701033 GCA_016163765.1 Magallana hongkongensis | reverse complement strand
AATGAAAAACCGACCAATAAGATATCTATGATATAATAGATCCATGATTAGATGTCTTAAGTCCTGGTTTAACAAAAAAAGTAACATTCATGTAAAAAGAGAAGATTCATGTGCTCACATTTAGAAGATTAGTTTGCTACAGTAATGATAATTAGTACATGTATAGTGAAATAGGCCTGCAAAGATTTCTGAATTATGAGATTCGAAATGCATGTAACACAAAAAGTAAATACTTGACATGTTCATGTTTTCGTGTACATTTAGAACTGTTTGTTTGTTTTCTATTAAATAAATATATATATTTACGTATTCATTGATAACCCAGGGGTCCGACCTCACCCCCTACTGCTGTGGCTGGGGAGGAGAGTTGGGAGGATGAGCTGATGTCTGTGGACGGAATGGACGCGTATTACTACAAACTGAACCTTGACCCCTCCAACATACAGCTGGTGGACACCAAGGAGAAATACCACGAGTGCATCTCAAGCCTGTCTCAGGTACTGAGTTATATACCATGAGTGTATATCAAGGCTTTCTCGGATACCATTTTGTTATGTCAAGCGAAGAATATCTGGGAGATTTATGACTGTAATAAGGTCGCAGACTTTTGTTGTTGCTAAGTTTTAGATTTACTCCGCAAATAATTACAAAGCATAAATTAGAAGCTCTGTTGTGATTTGTGAAGAAGTTTTCTTTATTTTTATTTTCAAATTTAACAAAAAGTTTATAGTATGTTATAATAAAGGCAGGAGAAACTTCATTGACAAATCCATGCAATGAAATATATAGGATAATCTTTGCAATGGAATTGTTAATGGAGTCAAACTGAATTGCTTTTAATGTGTTAAATAGTTGTATGCAATTTGATCATTGTGGGAAACAGTTGGAAATGAATTTAATTCATTTATATTCATTTACTTCCAGCCAGGTTTAACAATTGGGGTTGATTCAGAATGGAAACCATCTTTTGGAAATACTACACAAAGGTTTGAATCATTTCACTAAGTACTGTACACATATTTGCAGAATTTGTTTTGCACAAACATGATCAAAACTTTTAGAACTGCTGGCACATTTACATGTTGAAAAAAAAATGCACGTATACTGTATACATATGGAAATTTCTTGTTCATGAATTAATCATAATTTTGATACATGTCCATAGTATATTTTTTTCCATTTTACATTCTAGGATAGCATTAATGCAGTTTGCTACCCCGGATCAGATATTTCTTTTGGATATGATTACATTGCACTCCCACCTCCACAAGAGTGATTGGTTGTTGCTTGCCAATGCTCTGTTTTGTAATGAGGAAATGATTAAACTAGGTCAGCAAATGAATTGACTTATTTTATTTTTGAAGATTAAACACTGAAGATTCATATACATTACCTTTTCAGCATCTTATTTATGAGAGACACTAGGCATCTGTGTTTTCTATTTTGGAAGGGTATGGATTTGATTCTGATCTTAAGATGGTGGTAAAGACGTACCCTTTCCTGAAGGAACCACTAACACATCTGAAGAGAACAGTGGACATAGAGAAACTAGCAGCAAAGGTACAAGCATGCTCTAAAAACTCTGGATAAAATTTGTGCAAATTCCAGACCTGTGGAAATTTAATGCTTAATTAGAAAATTTATTTTGCTTGTTTACATGTACATGTAGTTGAATAGAAGAGAAAGATGTATGTTCATTATTTTCCCACTCATTTGACAGGGGGGCACCAGTAATTTTTCTTCACACAATGTTACTCAAAGAAAACATGCCAGTCCCACTTTTTAAAAAAGAATTCATATATTTTCTATTTACTGTAATAAACTATCTTGACAAAAGTCACGTACTGTATCTTTTATCTTAGAAGATATGGAATGACACATAAAGATTCACATGAATGTGTGACAGTCAAGTGCATGTGTATATTATACCAATATGTTTCTTTCGGTCTTTTGTTCTGTACATGTTAGTGATTGACAAAGCCACTAACAGTGCAGATTTGGAATGACACATACCGGTAATTCAAATCGGTAATTCAAATCTCTGACTGATTAGTGCATGCACATGTATATATTGTTCCCGTATTTGGTTGTAGGTGATTGACAAGGCCATCAATCTGATGCAGGACACAGAGGGCGACTCAGACGACGAGGGACTGGAGGACAAGGACAGTGGGGTCAACATCAAGTTCCAGGCAGTCGAGCAGCGGGGGCTCAGCGAGCTCACCCGACAGTGTTTTGGTAAACCCCTGAACAAAGGCGAGCAGATGTCAGACTGGGAGAGACGTCCTCTACGTAACACACAGATCCAGTATGCAGGTAAAATCTCAGTGTACAATGTATGTAGGTTACATTTATATTTGAATACTTCACTACTAAGGTATGGAGGTACATGCATGTGTTACCACAGTAAGTTTTATCAGAATGCACAGTCATTTTATTCAGTTTTTCAAAAGATGTTTAGGTTAGCTCCAATAGAAAATATAGTGGATGTTTTTGATAGCCACATATAATTCTATTTGTTGATGCCTACTGGACTTTTTGTGGATGTTATTAATCTAATAATATAAACACCAGATTCTAAGACATGTACCTTTATCAAATAGCACTGGATGCTTTTGTTTTGCTGGAAATATATGAAAGATTAAAAGAAACTGCTAAGAGGGAGAAGATGGAGATAGATGTGGAACCTCCAGTCACTGTGAAGTGGAGCAAGGACAGCAAGCTGGACAGGATGAAGGCCAAAGCAAAGAACTATCAGCCACCAAAGTCAACATTTACACCGGTATTTATACTGTAGATATAAGAAATATCAGCCACGAAAGTATTTATACTGTAGGTATAATAACTCCCAGCCACAAAAGTCAACATTTACACGAGTATTTATACTATCAGCCACCAAAGTCATCATTTACATCAGTATCTATATTATCAACAGTCAAAGTCCACATTTACGCCATTATTTAGCAAGCAAGGCACCTCCACATTAGCTAAGGTCACATGCTGCCTCATCCAATAATTTTATTGCCATAAAGAAGGGGCAGGATATAAAAATAAAATTTCTGGCAGGTACATTAATTGAACAGTCATGATACACAATACCAATGATATTTTGCCTGACTATTTGTGATCATGGTATTTATGGAGTTCCGCCAGTGTTCATCAGAACATGCTCCCACAGCTTTGCTAGCTTGCTATTATTGAATACAGAACAAAATAGGCAACAGTTTACAATTTATTATCTGCCAACACAGAATCATTATACAAATAAATGTCAATGTCTATATGACAAAAGCACAAAGATGTTGACCACAAAGTCCATGGGTGTTGGAGAAAGGCCACACTGTCCTTGCTCTGCTATGGAAGGTCTGGGGGTCCACCGAAATACCAACACACAAAAAGGTGCATAACGGCCAAGACGGGGGCCTTGTGTTGATCACAAGTGCCAGAGATGTCCCATGCTTGATAAATGACATGTGGACAGGGATGACTCGAGACATGACTGTTTTCCCTGTTTTCCGGTGATTGCTCCCTGGTATATACTCGTACTTGCTAACCTTGAGTACACCAGGTGAGCCTCCCCCCCCCTTTGTTAGGAGGTGGAGGGGGTCCCAAGTATGGCGTGATACTTGTGAACCCCAATCATTAGCACATGGGATGCCAATTTCCCAACACATATACGCTGGCCCTCCGCCTAATTGACAGATGGGGAAAACACACAGGCCAGACATGTCCCGAAAAGACCACTCATTAGGTCCCCCAGGACCCTACACGAACATTGATATAATGTTCTCCATTACCCGAAGAATACCGCTCTTACACACACGTACAGAAACAAGAAAAGAACAATTACACAACCCCCCCCCCATGAGATGCATTGTTAAACCAAGATTGTCTTAGGAGAATTCCCTGGCCGTGTTTGATAAAAATGTGAACAAGCCCCACTCCCAAGTTTTTGAGCTACAATTCATTCCCTGTTCGTGACAGGTGTGTGCCGTCATGTCTAAATAATTGCGTAAACTTTGCCAAAATGTTTCGTTGTGAAATAACAGCCCCTCCCAAATCTAATACAATTGATCTGACTTTCCTATTAATGGTTGTTCTTTTCTTTTCGATTTTCTTTCCTGAATTCAATGGCGCCCCATGCCAGTAGAGGCGAGGGAGAATGGCTGACCATACCAATGTTTTATTCGGCATAAGAGCATTATATCTTAAAATTGCACATTCAATTTCTTGGATTAGTTTTTTGCTGGTCAAGCCTTCTGTAGTTAAGTCGTTAGAACCAAGATGAATAACTAGAAAATCTGGAGGTGGAGAGTTTTTCAGCAGTTTAAAGAATATGGGGATCGTGTATTCTGAAATATTTGGCCCAAGAGACTAAAGATTAATTTTGTTGGGCCTTATAGAAACCAGAGACGACTGCTTACCTGGGGTCAGACATAGAGCCTGGACAGTTTAGGGTGGTAGTGGACTCCATGCTACAGGGCCTTGGGCGGCAGCTCAGAAATTGTGGGGTGGACGTCCACATACTAAATTATGATGAGGACCATCAGAGAGCAGTTCAGGTGGGTTTTTTTTTTTTATTTTGAACATATTCTATTGTTTATATATAATGTAAAAAACATAAGGTTTTGACACTAGAAAGAACTTATGAGTGTGTCAACTTCAAATTGCTGGTAAGTATAAATCTTCTTAGTTCTTGTAGTCTGTACTTAATTACAAAGGCACGTGATTATTTGGTTATTACCTTATTACCCTTCCTTGTAGATCAAACCAATATTGATGTATTTCAGATAGTCATTAGTTATACATGTGTTCATTAAAATTCTACCTTTATATTTATACCCTACTAAGATCAAGTCAATATTGATGTCTTGCAGAAAATGAGTTATCTCCCTTCAAATTTTTTTATGACAAGAGTTGATATGATCTTGATTGTTTGAAAAGTTATAAAAATACAAATCTTCAATTTTAAAGAGAGTGCTATGATGGAATGTATAAGTATTTTTGGTAATTAGGGCCCCACCTTGCAGGCACCCTACAGTGATCAATCTGTACATCCATTCATTTGGCATCACTTGTTTGGAGCATATCTTCTCTCCCCTCGGCCCAATCTGGCTCATACTTCACCTGCAGAGTAACTTTGGGTAAAGGGTGTACAGTGAGTGACCTTAAACCAACTTTCTGGGTCAAAGGTTTATGTCATAGCAGACCTATGTGTAAAGTCCTTGTCTGGACCATATATTCTCTCCCCTTGGCCCAATCTGATTTCAATCTTCACCCACAGAGAGATGTGCAGTGACCTTGAACCATGTTTTTAGGTTTAAGATCAACGCTTGTGAAAACCCTTGTCCAGAGCAGTATTATTTACCCTACTCATTTTTCACATAAACAGTTCTTGTGTATAAAGGAAGTACAATGACCTTGAACCAGATTTTAGGTCAGTAAATTTGTCTGTAGATAATGGGTGTACAGTGACCTTGAACCAAGCTCCAATGTGGAAAGGTCAAAGTCATAGCAGACCACTGTTTAAAATACTTGTCGAGAACCTATGGTTTTTTTTTCTTCTTTGTTTTACCTGCCTTATACTACACCCATATAATGTGGGTATGATAAAACACATGTTAAGATCTGAACATAAATTTTTATATACGTCTGCAAAGTTTACTAAATTTTTTTCATCTTCATGACTTTTATTATATACGGCCATTTGAAATGGCCACTGTGTCAATGGTGTCTAAATTTTTTTTATCAAATTTTATTCAGTTGGAATGTCTTAAAGTAAATCTTATAACAGATCAAAGTTTATGTCAGATCAAAAACCACTATCACTTTAATGATTTGATTAATTTGATATAAATTTCAGGCTGCTATGCAGGAGAATAGAATTGTGTTGTCATCAGGGACCCCTTATCAGACTGTAAGTTGACTGTAACATTGGGAGGAAATGTACAGTGAAAGATTGTTTGCTTGCTGGCAGTACTTTGAAGTCAAACTATTATACATGTATATTTTAATTTTTAAGTAATGATTACTTTTATACAACTTTGCAGATTTGTTCCAAAATAGGAGCAGAGAGGTGCTATAATGTTGACAATACTTTGCCAGCTAAAGAACAGATTGTAGGTGTTCTACAACATTTTAAAGTGAAAGTAAAAAAGGAGGACATATTAAGCCGATGCCAAGTAAGTAAACAAGTCATAAATCATTAACTGTGCATGAATGACTATACTGCTAACTATTGCTACATCTGGTAATCATTATTTATTTTGACCAGTAGGTTTGCAACAGCAACAACTTTCTAAGGATACCAAGCAAGGATGTACTCAGAATGTCAGAGAAAGCGGAAAATATGAAGCGTTCACACCATGGAGCTCCCCCTAGGGAAAGTTGGGATGAATACATGTTGACCACTTACAACATTAATTCTAGGAACATATCTTTTGTGAAGACAGGAGTTGATATTAGGATTGACACTATACCTCAGAAAATATTTAGCTTAGTGGATTCCTTCTACATTTGTGTCAAATGTGGAAAGATTTTCTGGGAGGGGCCACACATGGCTTCAGCATGTGAACAGTTTGCTCATGTATTGAACCTGTAGTTTTCATAACGTTTTCTGGAGCATATGAAATTTTACATTAGTCATGTATATTACACTGGGTATTGGACAAAGCTTTTTAATCAGTAAATTGTTTTGATTGGTCGATGAATTTACATGTACCCCCCGGTACTTTTTAGTTTACCACGTGTATCATACTGAGGAACATTTACATGAACATGAAGCAGTACAGTATTTTGAATCAAAGATCCACTTATACTTTTCAGGATGGAAACAGATTACTTATTTTAATGAATTTTATTAAATGATAAAAAAGTAACAATTTGATCAAATATAGAAAGCAGAGTTAAATTTTTTTCTTCTTTTCTCCTCAGGAACATTTTTTCTTCCATATGGACACTGAAAACAGACAGATAAAACTTGATAACATTGTAATTTTGGTATTAATGATATCTAATGGATATATTACTAATTTTCATTTTTTAAAACCTCATTGATATATGCAAAATAAAATGTATTAAAAGCATTGGATTTACATGTCTGCATTCGTTCCCACAACATTCCCCCCTCTCCAGATGGGCACGTCTTGTCATGACTTGGTAGCCGGTTTGAGGATCAACATAAAACAGTTTTCCTGCCTGAAAATGTATTATATAGTCCTGCATTATGAGGGTTGTTCGGAAATTATTGAGACAACACAAATATTTCCATTTTTAAGTGACGTATTTTGGTGAAAATTGGCATAAACATTGAAGAAACCCAATAAATAATTGAATAAAGTAATATTTAAAAAATTTAATATTTTGTTTACGACGGTACATAAACAAGTCAGTGGTCGGGGTACCTGGCGCAGGCATAAACTCGGAGATTAAAAAACTTGAACGACTACTTACTAAATGTCGGTAGACCAACAATTAATATTACATGAAATCAAATTATATATGTTCATTTTGGTATTTATTGTGACCAACTTTTGAGCAAGTTTCACTAGTGTCGAGTTGAAATACGGAGATAGTACAAATATATTTAGCAAGCAATAGAAATCTGACCATGACGGTTTATTGAATTTTGACGTCAAGGCAGCGCAGCATATATACATCAAATTGGTGGGAATCTCGGAAGAAGACCTTTTCCGGCCAAGCAATTGCTTAAAAAAAACCTATACAATGTAAAGGGGCAAGAGCTTCATCTTATCAGTTTTTTTTTTTTAATTATTGTTTAACTAGAATTAAAACAAAGGGACTAAATATCTTCTACTTTTTACACAAAAACTGATGTCAACAGTTCCAAAATATGTACAGAGTGCGCATGACTGTAACAGACCTTTCACAGAAAGTTGACTTTTGGGTAGAAATAACACAATTTTTTTCACAAAAAATCAAAAATGGAGATTATATGTAAATGTTGGTATCTTAAAATGAAAGCAAAAGATGAGATATGACGAATAATTCATGTTTTCTGTTTGTTTTTAAGGCGTTTAAAACATAGGAGAAAGGAAACGCGTTAAAATGACGTTGCAATAAGTTTGGGGTTGCTCCAAGTCAATGGACGTGAGCAAGTTTGTCAGCATACCGGGAATGATCTGATGATGTCACTGACTGGAAAATTTTTACATTAATAAACATTATCCTGGTTTACTCTTTGGTGAAATTTCAATGGTTTATCTGTTTTCCAAACGGAGTAAGAGTAAATGTCTCAATAATTTCCGAACAGCCCTCATATAAGCATATGAAAAATGTCCTCTTTTTTTTTTTTAAAATTGCAGGTACATGTACAAACTATTTCATAAAATTGTGGAGGCTGCACCTAAATTTTCAATCGTTAGTGGCAATTAAATGGCAATTATCAAAGATGAAAATAAAGGGTAGCTAAAAATATCATGGATCATTTATCAACAAAATGAAGCCTAGATGTCTGTTGCTGATGATGCATTTTGTCTAGGCTGACGATTTAATCAGATAAGGGGCAACTTTTTTTTGCATATTATTTATTTATAAAGGTCTTTAAGAAGATGAAATTTAAATGACATTTTTTTTTATAAAGGTGGAATGTTAAAGCAAAAATTGCATTCAAATATTGGCTTCATTGTTCAAAGACAAAAAGAGGTTATATTTTTTTTCAGAATTTTTGTATCTATTATGATAAATTTATTGGAAACATTGTTTGGGTTGCAAATGAGACAAAAGAGTTTGTAAATGTAAGAATTTGTGGTCAACTTAAGCGTAATCTTTTTAAAAGGTGTCATGGTGAGTAGGTTTGGAATTTTTTTATTTAAAGTAAAAATTATTTATTAAAATAAACATCTTTGTTAAGAATTTTTAATTTTATGATTTGATTGTGGTAGATCGGGACTTTGTTTATATTTATTATTAGTAGTATTCCGATCCTGATTTAACTTATTCTTTTAATTTGGTAACGCCCACTTAATAAAATAACCAATAACTTTAATGACAGTTGTCTTTTGTTCTGTCCCCTATATAAATTCATGTATCTTTATATTTGACGAGGGAGACAGCTGGTTTCGCTAGCTACTTTTCTCCCGAGTCCCTGTCTTGTCTGTCTGTGGGAGTTCCTGTTAATGTTAAAGTTAGGTTTAAGGGTTGGGGGATTTTATTATACTCGAGATTTAACTTGTTGTTCCTGTTTTGTTATAATGAAATTATAAAGGTTTGTTTATCTTGGTTTTCATTTACTTTGAGTTTGGTTTATTATATCTGGTTCATTTATATTGAGAGTAAAATCGTTATCACGTAATATTTGGAAGTTAGTAAAGTTTAATTCTCAATGTAGAGGTCAAATTCAGTCTCAAAACAAAAAAGAAACACAACGCGAAGTACTGATAAAAAGCCTAAATATAATACACTGCACTGACCTGCTACATGATAAAATCCTCAAAAAACATTTCATTTTTTTCAAGGCTTGAGTAAGAAAAACTTTGAGAGCAAAATGTGTACCTTATTAGCCGCTACATGTCTCTGATGAATTTTAAGATCCATTTCTGATAATTTGGAATAATCAACCATAGCTTCCCAGGCCTCCATCTCACTCTGACTTTCTGTATGAATATTTCTCATGCCACTAATGTCACAAGATGTCATGTCAATGTCTTGTGTATTCTTACGTAGAGTCTTTAGAAAAGAATATGAGACTGGCTGGTTTCTTTTGCAGAACTTGTACAAATTTGTATGAAGTGTTGCAGATTGATACCATCTTTTCAGAATTCCCATTGTCTCCCCGCTAGGTTCACAACAAGAAGAAATGTAGAAAACATGTCATTCAAAATTAAAAATACATGTAATCAAAATAAATTGGACATTCGTTAATTATTATTTTATCTTTCAATGCTTAAAAAAGAAATAAAAATGTATACAGGTGTATAAATTTTGTAAAAATTTTTAAAAAGTTTTAGTTAATTTTTAAAATCTCTAAAACTCTACCGTCTACCTATCAAGAGTCTCTTCAAATCGAAAGTGAAACTCTTTCGGAACGTCTCGGATTTTGTTATAATATTCAATTCTAGAGAGTTTGAAAAGAACATATAGAAAGTTAACTCTAATTCATGTAAATAAAGTTCAATATAAGCACAGTCATAGGAATTCATTTTGTATATTGAAACGTACATTAGTTTGATTTAAGTACGAATTAATGACGTGTGAGTTAAGCCCCGAGGCTATCCGAATTAGTTCATGGCTGGTCACTTCCTGTCAAAACGGATGAAATTTGTTGTTTAGCGTAAATAGCGAATTTTACAACAGTTATTCAAGTATGCCAATATGTAGCCATGGAAAGAAGTAAAGAAACATATCGCTCAAAGATCAGGTGAAATGGGTTCACGATTAAGGTAATCCTTTTACATTTTTGACTTGAATGATATCTATGATGTGCAGTGTACTTTACTTTAGAAGGCGTGTCATGGTTCACTGGTGTTGAAGGTCCATCTTAACATAAACTTATTCTAATCGATTAACTCTTATGTATTTGATACGCCATCTAAAGCATACTATAAGCGATCATGGAATGGCTATTAAAGTTATATTATTTCTAATCAATTGTGAAATTATCCAAACACCATAACCGAGAACCACTTCAAGGCACTTTGATAATGCTTGCACTGCTAAATGCCAAGTACATTATGAATATTATAGCAACAAAAGGTGTCTTCACTGGCTCATTTATCATTACCAAAATGCTTGATTACATGGAACAAGACAACTCTCCCATAATTTGTCTAACAGAACAAAGATCTTGTATGTACTCTGAGTATCTCCATTGTACATACTAATTATAAATGATTATGATTTTAAAAGTTTATTCTTATTTATGTATCAACATCTTGTTGATAATACCATTATGTTTCCATTCCATGTATATTTTTATATGTTTGCATTGGAAATTTGTGATGTTTATTCAAGAACACACGTCAAACAACATCACAAGTATGACTATATAAGTAACCATTTTTAGGCATTTTGAATAATTAAGATATTGTAAATTTTAACGAAACTTTCAAACATATTAACATGTATAACAATTACATATATATAATTTTTTTTAAACTAATCACTTATTATATTTGTCCTTTATGAACAAAGTTATTGCACACTTAAATGATTTTTATGGCTGATTTATCTATTAGTCAAATCTCTGGCAAAGAGTGTTTATTCTGAATTGAAAATGACAATAAATAGATATTTCATTAAAATCAAACAATAACATTGATATAAATATAAGAATCAGATTTTTATTTTTGTATTATATACATGTATACATCTTCGCTAGCCAAGGGTTTCTGATCTGCTACTCTCTTCATGAGGAGAGTAGCTGATCAGAAACCCCTGGCTAGCAAAGATTACATGTATATAAAGTCTTATTTTAAATATTGTCATTGATGCAGTCCTATAACACATTAGGCTATGCTGACAAATTGAATACTGCACAATATCCGGATATTACCCCCCAGAAAAGAATTTAGCTTAGCGAGATGTGATAATTTTTTTACACAGCTTGATGTGTTATAGGACGATATCCAAAAAACAAGAATTCCATAAAACATGACGCAATTCTTCCCGTAACAATTTAATATGTCCATTTATCACTAACTTCAAGGATGTATATGCATTTACAACTCAATATTTAAAACTTTATTCTGTATTGTTTTTTAATTGTATACATGTGATACCAAACTAAATAGGTTATATTCACATTACAAGAGTAGTATTTTAGAATATTTATCATTTCTAAGATGACTTTTTGTAAGAGGGAATAACCCTTTGATTAAATTGCATAATAAACAGCTAGAGAGTTGATACTTCAATACCGTCAAGCTTTACATATACAAGTTGAACATGACATAATGGTTTTGTTTTAAGCATAATTTGTAATTACATGTATATATAACTGAATGCCAGTATATCAATCGTATTTAAAAATACAAGTTCCATTATTTTCCTAAAAACAAATTCCAATATGTATTGATCAATAAGACCTTGAACTTTTTTAGTGATTTAAATGATGATAAACCTAATTGGTGTGAGATATTTTGAATAAAAGATTCTTATTTTTGGGACCAATAATGACCAAGATAAAGAACTTTTTGCATTTGTGAATCAGCATTTAAAATGTAGACATGAAGTTACGTTAGATTAGATTGTACCGTATATTTGGTGTTTTTTTCGCTTGTCACAAAATTTGCAAAAATTAGGAAAATGTGTAACTTTTATTATTTGCGTCAGTCATTTTTTGTGATTTAAAAAGTATCTTATAGCAAAAAATATTGGATATGAATTTTTGCGTATTAGATATTTTGCGGTGTAAAAGTGATTGCGAAAAAAGCTAAAATTAGACCATCGCAAAAGTTACCATATACGATATAAGATTAATTATAGATCATTCTTTAAAATAATTTAGACATTCATCCTCTCTTGTAAACTTGAATTAGCAGGGTTAAAAAATGTGATTTTTATGCTCTAACATGGCTTTTGAAGTAGTGTGTTTCATGATTAAATTGCAGAGAAGATTATGCAGTACAAATGATTGGTTTGAACATATCTTATTGTAATATATTACAATAGGATTGGACTTGAATTCTATAACTTATGTAGCCCTCTCCCTACAAATGATTAATAGTGACTGTTTATTTTTGTTTCATGCAAATGGTTGTCTAGGAATTTTCTTCAGAATTTGAAGTCTGTTCTCTAACATTGCATTTTGGGATAGGTGTTCGTGTTGGATTAAAATTTCTTTTCTGGAAGAAGAAAAATATGCTGACTGTATTTTGCCGGGATATTATATTTTAATATACATGTACTTTGAGAGATTTATATAACTACAGCAAAGATTTCATTATAACTGAAATATAGGAAAATTACCGTATATCACCCAGACATTATACAGAACCATGCATTCCAATTTAAAAGATTTGTATATCAGCTAGACATTAAAGGGAACCATATATTGCATTCCAATTTACAACAATTTCCTGAAAGATACTGAGGAGTGCAATATGTTATGATGTATTTACCTGCAATATACTACAGTGACTAATCTTAAATGTAATCTTGAGCATTATTTATATGTTCATATATTAAAGAATGGAAAATCAAAATTGAAATCGTTATTTTTCAATTTCCCCGTAATTGAATGAATGATGAAAATTTCCACTGATGGTTTCCATTTAACTGATAAAAAAATGATGAAAAGGAGTTAAATGCTAAATCGTAATTGAAAAACAGCTCTAGGTTGTAAAATTAAGTAGCCTCATGAACTCATGCAGATGTGAATTTTTCTATAATTGCAATTTGAAGAATGTAATTGTGTTTCAGGACGAACCCTGAGAGAATATTTGAAGTTTTCCTTGAAGTGGCAAAACCTGAAAGCGACAAGGATGGAAGTAAGTAGCTCCTAGTCCTGTTAAGCGTGCCCAAGAATTTCTGTACTGTTTCACACATCTGTTGGGTGCCTTGGCGTGTTTATACTGTTACCAGGAAGTACTTAACCTCGCCTCTCACTGGGGCTAATAACCAGAGCCTGAAATTGTGAAGCAAAGGAAACATTTATCAAGATTCATTCTTTATGTTATTGATACATATTATTTACCTAAAAAAATCCTGAAAACTTGAATGAAAATGAAAAAAAAGAAAAGAAAGAAAGGTCATGAAAAGCAGAATTAAAAAGAATCAAAAAGAAAAAAAATGAAAAGAAAAGAATTGAAATATAATTTGCAAATTATGTTGTATTTACTTCTCTGACAGCAAAGTCTATATGTTTCAACTATTACATTAGGTGACTATACTGTCGGTATATTTTTTTTCAGAGGAAACCTTCATAGTGCAGAAATATCCTCCAAACTACGAAGATGAGGTAAAGTGAGGCAACATAACTGGATATAGAACCATCTCTGTTGTTTTTAAGATTTTACTCTCTTTGGTACTTTATCACTATACTCCTACTCTGGGATGATGATGATGGTAGGGGAGGTTGAAATATTTTGACAGAAGAGTGGTGGGAGTTTGGCTAAAGTTGTTATAGGAACAAGTTTGTTATAGGAATATTCCTATCCCTAGTCCCACAAGTGTATCATTTGATACTTTAAAATCTTTTTAATGTACTCATTTATATACATGTACCAGTACTTGTATTTACTAGTTTGTGTTTTCACCAGCTTCGAAGTATTATGCACTTAGAGATGTGAGTGCTACAGATTTTTCACTTTCATTTTGTACTATTATACCAAATTTGCTTGTGGTTCAAGGAGTTAAGGGTGGGACTATATTTTCTATTAATAAAAGTTAATTCAGCTTCAATATTATAGAATGACAGGATGTCGATAAGTTGTACATGCATGAATTTACTATTCTGTAGGATGGGCATCAGGGAGTGTCGTTTCTAACATTAATGGTCAGTGAAGTCATTGCATAAGGTACATACAACATTTGGTCGTGGTTCAAAGATTGAAAGTGGTTCTCAGTTATGTTGTAAATAAGGAGGTGTAATATTAATACCTTGTAGGTTAATTATTGTCTTGTAAAAACCTTCCTGTTGTATGTCCTCTATATAGGTGGTTTCTTTGGGACAGTACTTTCCTTTTACCAGGTCATTTTGCATTTATGGACTAGAAAATGAATGCATGTCTGACACTTGGGGAAATGATGAATGCTTAATATTGAATAAATATTGTAGAACTTATGTATGAATGATTAATGTCAACTTACAAAAAGGCAAAATGTGAAACCTTCATTGTGAATAAATTTCATAGTGCAAATAAAGTTTTCAAAATTTCAAATTTGGCCAATCAGAAATCCATTTAGTTTTTACCTCCAGTAGTCTGTAACTTTGTGGTTAGGTAGTTCAAAGGTTAAAGTTCAAAGGTTGACCTAGACTGATAAGGAAAAAGATGATGATACTCGATATCCATGTCTAATATAGATAGTAAGAAAAACTTGATATCTACACAGCCGGCCATTTTACAATCCAGATACACCTGTCCTATCATTGACAGGTGCACTTACTTTCTGATTGTAATATTGATTTTTTCCCAAGTATTTTCTTACGAACTATTGTGAATTTCCCCTAAGTACTGGTATAATTGAAGAGGGACGGTTATAGCAATTGCTTGGATGTAGTATTTTTCCTACTTGAAAAATGTCAGTTTATATAGGGTCAGAAGGGTTATGATTACTCTAAGTTATGAACCTCTATGATGATCATTTTGAACATTTTAGTATGTGCTTCACAACATTACTTTGATGTTATGATAACAACATCTGCATGGGCCCTGTTTATCAAATGTGAATTCCATTGTGAAATTAAATCAAATGACAACAATTAAGACAATATTCCTTGTAGTATGAAGACAATGTTGCAAAATGATATTTTTCATTATGTTTTGTATTACAAAATCCATGCACAGAAAAAAACCCTCATTATCTCAATTTTTGGATATCTTGGGAGTTTTTCTCTTGATCCCTCAGATTTTAAGATTACCAGATTTGACAGTATCTATATTGAATCCTATATGATTGCAAAAAGTTTATCTGTATCCTTTTTTTTTCAAGGACACTCTTAAGTCGGTACCAAGCTTTGCTTTCCCTTGCGAGACTGACAGGTATACGTAAGTTTTTCATGGCCGCAGGCTTACTAACCCTTACTTGCTGACTTTGTGTATGGCTTCTTGGAGTGCAGAATCAAGCGTCTCTGTGTACAATCAGGATCATTCATTCAATGTCTTACTGTGAAGAATCGTGGTATACTTTGTTGCAAATGGAAAGCATGAACCCTGCATTTTGATTTTAATTCATTGCTTTGAATTTTTCATTTAATACTTACTGGTTATTTCAAATACCAGTAATTCTGTTCCTGTCCATATTTTCTAAAATTTTCAGACAAAAGATATCTATGCAAGTATGGATGAAAGTTTGTGAAGAACAAAATTTAAATGAAGGCGTACTAAGAAGCTCATTCATTGCTCTACTCATGTATTCATAGTTTGACTCAGGCTAGATTTTAATTTATATCACACTGCTAGATATTGTTGTAACATACTGTAGATAGATGTGTTCTGTAATATTAACATTACTAACTCTAAAAAAATACTCATACATTGTAGCATACTCACAGAAAAAGAAAACTGCTAGAATTTGAATTTAGTTTCATTATGCATAAGATAATAAAGGATTTCAAAACAGTGTTTGATTATTGAAGTACATGTATATGATATATAAAGAGCATATGGTAGAGTGCATGTTTTAAGTTCTGGATATTTCCCATGTGATAAAATGACTGACTGTGTATGCTATGTGTATCCAGGACAACAGTGGACCACTTCACCTTCGTGCTGACCGACCTTGAGAGTAAATACAAGTTTGGATATTGTCGCTACGCTACAGGAGCTCAGACATGCCTGTGTGTCGTCAGGTAATCAAGGATGACCACTCTTTCTGACTTATCTTTGTATTAACGTTACGTGAATAGTCATAATTAATGATAGACATATGGTTTTGTGTATTATTTGTTGACAAAGTACTTAATGCATCATCTCAGTATTATCATGCACCTGTAAAGAGTTTAAACTAACAAGATAATTAAGACTGCTGATTAGTCACAGAAGATGGAGTCGGGGAGGGATTTACAACTTTAATGTAGTGATAACATATATAAGGAAACTGATTTTGACTGTGTTCTTTGCTGAACAGAAACAGAAGAGAAGCTAGTCAATTTGTTTAGACCCCTTAATAAAAATACCATAGATACATGTATATTGCAATGCTAGTATTGATTTCATTATTTCAGTTGTCTTCCTTGGTTCGAAGTGTTTTACAAACTTCTGAACTTGTTGGCAGAGATGATAAATCGGAGTGAGGACAATGATGTGACTGATCTTCTGAGAGCAGCCTATGCCAATGGGGTACCAGGTCCCAACCAGACCACCAAAATTGTGGCAGGACAAGAGGTAGGGTCTCGCCTATTGATCAAGTTGGGTTAAATGTTCCAAAAATGGAAATTATGTTTACTTGATGAATTGATCATAGTTTGTAACATGTAGATTGTATTTTAAAATTATTATATGTGTGATTTATACATTAAATGTGAGCAATTTCCTCATACAGGAATGGACTTTTACACCACCTGATCCTGAGAAACTCCCCAGTATTCCATCAAGTGTAAGTACTGTTACATACCAGTACATGTACTGGCACATACTCCATATGTCACACTGGTATATACTGGAGTACACTCCATTTATTACACACTGAAACATACTCGCATACACACTGGAACATTATATGATGTACTTTGGAACATACTCTATACCGGTACATACAGAAATGTACATGTATTCCATGTGTCACAAACTTGTATACTGGAAGAGCAAACTCTATGTATCACACTGCAATAACACTCTGCATATATATATGTATATCATATTTTTATATACAGATAGACAGTTTTAGCATTGAAAGAGAGTATATCATGCAAATTAGATAAAGATATGCATGATTTATGATGATTGACTATCCTGTAAACTAACAGTTACATCAGGAGTAGATATTTCATAACAAATCAGCCTATAGTACAGACATATTTGACTTTACAGAGAAACCTGACGGAGTACTTCAATGCAGTGGATACTGAGAAGATGATGATGATTTTTGCCAGCATGCTTAATGAGCGGCGAATTGTGATAACCTCCAAGCGACTGAACCGACTGACGGCCTGTGTGCATGCCTCCGCCACACTCCTCTACCCAATGCATTGGTAAGTCTCAATCATGATACTTTAAACAACTTGTCAGTAAATGTTTATCGTAATTGTTAAGTTAATCTACCTAAGCAATGTCGTGAAACTTATTATATCTGGTACATCACAAAATAAAGTCGCTAGGAGTAAATGTTGGTTACAGTATATCGTTCAGGGTTATTAATGAACATTGATGATTTCCTTTCTGTAAAATAGCCATAAGTACTAGTACTGTTGATTGGTGATGAATCTTCGCTAATCAGCTGTTTTACCTTGTTTTCTTAGGCAACACCTGTTCATTCCAGTTTTACCAGCTTTCCTGATTGACTACCTCAGGTTTGGCGACCCACTTAACATCTAGTAACGCTCTCCGATAAAAAAAAGTCTTTATGCATTTCTAAACCTTTATCTGAATAGCTTAAAAATTAGTTTTCCTATCAACTTACATATACATACATATATATTTATCATGATGTCAATATTTCAGTGCACCAATGCCATATTTAATCGGAGCCCACAAATCGCTTTTAGAGGTAAATTTTTTTGAAACTGTTGATCCTGTACATGTTATCTGAAGTAGATTATATCCTCCTGTTTGCATTATACTTAATCTTTTTAAAAAATCACATTATATTTATACTTGCATTATATTATTATAATAATTCATTTATGTACACATATTTATGTCTTCCAGAAAGTACGAGAAAGTGAGCTCGGAGATGCTGTAGTAGTTGATGTGGATGAAAACACAATCAAAACCTGTTTTAATGATCTAGAGGAACTGCCTTCAGAAATTGTAAGTTTAGATGCTCTATAGTCTTTTGGATATGGAGCTAATGATAAATAGCCAATTACATGTATATCCAGTACTTTGTTTACATACTTTTTAGTATTCATACAGCTTGGAGGTTAATTTATTAAATGATGAAAATGTGAAAGTTGTTTTTTTTAAGTATTCCTCATCTTTTCAGCAATCCTATCTGAAGAAGTACCTTAAAAAAGACAAAATTAATGTTGCCATGGCAGCTTCTGGTGATGCTATTCCCAAAACCTTCCTCATGTCTCTTGTAAAGTTGATAGGTAGGTGTTAAAAAAACAACAGATAATTGTGATCTCTGACATAGAATTTTGCATAACTTTTGATAAAATGTAATTTTTACCCATCGATTGTCTTTTCCATCCCTTAGCCTTGGCAGGAAAAATGGATTACCCCGGTACATAAAAATCCCTTCCCATTACAGATCATGGGAGCGTCTTTTCATAAAAGATATTTTTTAAATATCTATCATTTCAACAGTCTTCCACAAAATTTGTTCTGACATCATATTCCTAGTGTAAGATCAAAAATTGTTTTGAATTTCATGTGGGATATTTACGGGATAATCAGGCAAATGTGATGAAAGAGTACCTAATGTACTTTGAAGTATTTGTGTTAACTTTGTGAATACAATAAGTTAACAATTCTGTTACGGGATGTTTTTTAGGTGGCTACAGGGATGCTCTAAAGTTTCACCCTGGAGAAGAAATCACCTTTAATCCACAAGCATTTGTACAGTCAAGACCAGAATCCATGCAACCTTTCCTAGAAAAAATTCTTCATCTACAAATATTTCAAGAGGTATTAGCATTATAAACTCTCTTTGCATTGTGTAACATAAAAATGTTCTGCCCAATCAGTTTGATTAGAATTGTTGTTAGATCATATAAAGGTTCTCAACCATATTTTAAAAAAAATCAAATGATTCATGGGATAGTGAAAATAAACAAAACTAGATACGATCTCGTTACGAGTAACGAGTAGGTCTTCCGTTCAATTTTTAAAACAATACGATTAAAATACCAATGAAATTTCAGAAATCTCACTCAATCCTCCCTTTCGGATAACGTATACGATTGTCAACATCTTTTACAATGCTTAACAAAGTGTTTTGCTTTTTCACATAAAGCACATTAAAGATTAAGATTGTAGTCCCCTTAAATCCTTAACTACATCATCAATGGGTGTGGCAATGAATTTTACACACTGATATTGTTACGATCAACAACTTTGCCTCTATAATGCACAACAAAATCTTGATTGTTAAATTATGTGTAAGATATTTTACGAGTGTCTTGGCCCCTAATTTAAGAGGCCAGCCCCTTTTTCTTGAGTTCGTTCGAAAGGTCTCACGAAGACTAACATTTTTTGTTCTTACACCTATCTTAAATTGTTGTTCATTTTTGAGATACAAATAATTGAATATTTAAGGGGCCAGCCCTTAAGTTCCTTAATGGGGACATACATTGGTGTTTTAATTAGTGGAATCAATTAGTATCATCAATACAGATATTTTCTTTTCTACAATGCTTAAGAAATTATGTCTCCTTTTCTAAACATATCACGTCGAATCCCTAATTACGTTATAAATGGGCATGGCAATGATTTTCCTGATCGATATTGTTACGATCAACAACTTTGCTTCTATAATGCGTTACAAAATCTTTATCGTTTTTAAGTTATTTGTAATAGAGTTTACGAGTGTCTTGGCCCCTAATTTAAGGGGCAGCCCCTTTTCCTTGACTTCTGTGAAAACGTCTTACGAATATTTACATTTTTTGTTCTTACACCTATCTAAAATTGTTTTTCATTTTTAAGGAGTCGAGCTAATGCTCGACAGCCTTCTAGCGATCGTCTGGATTGTCCAAATTCACATTCTGCACCGCCTTTTTAATGCGCATAAGAAATAAGTTCCCTAAAGTATTAAAAGTATAACAAGATTTTTATTCCATTTATTCAACTAAATTGTGTACAAAAAACCCAACTTTGCCTCCCTGGTTATTGACAACTCATTGCATAAGTATAAATTTGCTTAATCAAGAAATGACGGATGAATACAATAAGGTGTAAAAATTCACTAAATATTATTTTAGTTCATCGCTTACATTTTAATTGGAGACCGTGCCCGATGGAAAAAAAATTGATATGTAAATTTATTTGTTATCGGGCACGGTCTCCAAAATAAATGTAAGCGATAAACGTATCTAGTGATTTTGTTGTAGTAAATAAACACGATAATGCAGTTGGTTTGGTCGAGCATTTTAGATAGCACGTGGTGTGGATTTGTTTGTAAACAACCATACCATAGGTAATCTTGTTTCAAACAGGAATTGAAATAAATAAAAGTATGTTTTATTATTATAATTAGGGACACACTGTTAATGTATTCAAATTATGAACCTGTGAACATTGTTCAAAGACTGTTTTTGCAGAAAGAAAATAATTTATTTTTGAACTTTGAAATTTCTTCGATTTTTGTAACCATGATGAGTTATTGTATTATAAACGCATCACTACCTATTTTATAAGGAAATATACTGATTTTTGTTTTTAAAGCAGCACAAAACATAATTAATTGATTTTTTTATTCTAATATTATTTGATATACGACTATTAGTACAGAAATTCAAATTATTGACCATATCTATATAAAAGAAAATGTCAGCTCGACGCCTTTGTGGCCATTCCGGCCTTTGATTTTTAAGATACAAATGATTTAATATTTTAGGGGCCAGCCCTCTAGATCCTTAATGGGGACATACATTGGTGTTTTGATTAATGGAATCGATTAGAATCATCAATGCAAACATTTTCTCTTCTACAATGTAAACAAAATATGTCTCCTTTTCTAGATATATCGCGTCAGAGTTTAAGTACTTTGGCCCCTAAAAATCCCTAATTACGTTATAAATGGGCGTGGCAATAATTTTTCCTTATATATATTGTTACGATCAACAACTTTGCTTCTATAATGCATTACAAAATCTTTATCGTTTTGAAGTTATTTGCAATAGAATTTACAAGTGTATTGGCCCCTAATTTAAGGGGCCAGCCCCTTTTTCTTGATTTTGTTGGAAAGCACTTGTCATACTCTACCACTTTTATTATATATGTCTTAACAAAATATCAACTGATAAAAAGATATAGACCAAAACGTGTGAAAATTTTGATTCGAAATTCGTACCCAATTTTCGTGCCTAGGCGAGCTCAAAGAAATGGCGCCACTGGCGCCAAAAAACTACATTCTGCACACCTACCAACTATGGTCTACCTATCCTGAAAATTTCATAGTCATATCTCTGATAGTCTCTGAGTTTATGTCTGCACAAAATTGGTCGTAAAAACGTACAAAATCGGCCGTAAATCGGAACCGAAAGTGACGATTTCAAAAATTAAATAAACTTCTAGAATTATGACCACTGGCAATCATCTGTGAAAATTTGGTCGAAATCGGCCGAATAATTTTCGAGAAATCGCGTGCACAAAATTTGTGGAAAAAAAAAAAAAAATAATAATAATAACTAGACGCTCGTTGCGAGCAACAAGAGGTCTTCCGTTTGTGTACACCTTAAAAAATACTATAGAGATAGTTGTTCTTCTCTACCATTTCTTACACTCTTTAAAATAGAGCAAAACCAATACCGGATATCTAAAACGCTATGTAAAAGTCAAAACAATATTGTAAAATCCGTATTGTGACGTATTTCGATCCTCGGTCACGTCGCCTGCATCATAGACATTCCGCCGCAACAACAGTGAATCAGGTTCCAACGATGCAACTGCATTACAAAATAGATAAAATAGCTAACCACGGGCCGAAAAACAAATATTTTTCATATTTATACATGTACTAACATTTAAAATTATTTTTATGTTTAGAATGACTTTTTCAATAGTATGGAGAGAGAGAGAGTGAGAGAGAGAGAGAGAGAGAGAGAGAGAGCTCTTAGCTAGGCGTAGCAATTTTTTTTTGCTTATTGGAATACAACTTTATATTTAGTATCGACATCTTTCTGGGTTGACCCTTGAATCCAATATAGGTTAGAGAACTACGCACAAGCAAGGCTACAACTGCAGAAAAGTTTCAACGAATTGTTTAGATCTGTATTTACTCTGATGGTGTTTTGTATTTTTTTCTTTGTAATTTTGAGTTTGAACACAGTTCGTTATCACCACATGTCATCGTAGAGGTGGAGTTCAGACATTCACTGCTCATGACTTGACTGAGAGAGAGAGGAGAGAGAGAGAGAGAGAGAGAGAGAGAGAGAGAGAGAGAGAGAGAGAGAGAAGTAAATGTACATTTCAAACTTGTATATAATCTGTAAAAAAAACATTTGTCGATAAACGCATGTATACATGCATGCCTGTATCCACGTATGTGGAGAAACATTAAACAACCCTCAGTTTAAAGTCATGTATAATAATTGAAACATAAGCATATTGTTAGGAGAACGGTTATTTCCTACCCGCAGTCGCTAATTGTTGTGTGCACACAGTCATTGAGATGGCGGCATTTCTTTGATGCCGGCAAAGCGACCCGGCGAGCTCTAATGCGGTCGTATTACAGGGGTGCTTCGGCGGCATGACTTTGATGCCGGCGATGCTACGAGCGTCTGAATTTAGATAGCTGCTGATAAAAACAAGACTGTCACAAAGCAGGAAATTAACGGTATTTCTAACCGGGCTCTATATTTGTACTGAAAAAAAAACCCCATATTATTTTGATTCATGATAAAATTTAAACGGAAAACATTTCAAACCATCATTTTCAAGATAAAATCGTAAAACAAACCACAATTAAAAAAGAAAAAACGTTCGACACTCGGGGACTGAACCCGGGTCGCCTGGGCACAAGTCCACCACTCTAATGACTGAGCTACGCGGACTCTCGCTTCAAGACTTTGAAGCCTAAAATCTCGAGAATGCGTGGATCGATTTTGAAATGGATTTCATTTTCTGAAGTTATTTATGTGTCTCTATCGAATAGTAACGTAAAAAAAATTCAAAACAAAAAAGTTAAAAAATGACTTTTTTTTTGTTTCCTTCCGGTGACGACCGGAAATGACGGTGGACGTTCGGATATGCGTAGTACACTGCGGCAGGACATTTTCTACCATCCCTGAAAATTTGGAAGTTCTATCTTAAATATTTTTGGAGAAAACTCGTGAACAAGCACAAAAACATAAAATCTTTAATATCTCGGGACCGGAAGTGACGACCAAAAAAATCCCACGTACTTTTCTTACAAATTTTGTCATAAACAAGATCTAAAAGTTTCAACGAAATCGGCTGAAGCGTTTTTGAGAAAACGTGGGAGAAAAAAAAAAAGAATAATAATAATAGAGGAAAAGAAACAAAGCAATAACAATAAGGTCTTCCGTTGGAAACGGAAGACCTTAATAAGAAACAGTACGAAAACAATAAGGTCTTCCGTTGGAAACGGAAGACCTTAACCAGGACAATTCTCTACTCCGTAGGCTTGATTGATAGAATTCACCATTATTTAAAATTATAATTGTGCTGTTGACATGCTTTTCCAACAAGCTGACACCAAATTTTCACGGCATTTTAGTTTATCAATGAGAGATTGGACATGTTGAACTGCGGAGAGGGATTTACAGATATCTTTGAGAGAGAAGCCATGACAAGAGCTGACAAACTGAATACTCAATCCCGGTACAAGGACTGGCTTCATAATGTCAAGGTAAGTACAACAAGAACAAGGTAAAATTGGAATTATAATGTTAAGGTCATAGTAACAAAGGGAGTTCAAGGACAGTTTTTAAAATATCAAGGTCAGTATAAGGATCAGTTTCACAATGTTATGGACAGTATAAGGATGGTGTTAAAAGGACAAGGACTGGTTTGCTAATGTCATTCAGAACAATGTTTCATGCTGACAAAGAAAATAGAACTTCAGATGGAAAAAGGCAATTATACATGTTTATGTATGTATTTGTAACTTCTGACTCATGTGATATACATTTACATAATAGTATACATGTATGAGGTATCAAAAATGTGGGAAAAGAAGCTGTATTGATCATTATAATTTTTTTTTTCACAGGATTTAATTAATTTGTTTACAATGAATTTAATACTACCTTTGTTTTCTACACTGCACCTTGCTCAAGGGGAGAACAGAAATGTAATTCACATCTCTGTTTTTTATTTATTTCATGTTACATGTATTTCTCTATTACAGTCTCAGGGTAAACGAATGCAGAAAGGAAGTAAAGATGTTTGGGCTGACTTTAAAGAAAAGGTGAGCTTCTATGCTGAAATAAACAAATATTTTTCAAGCAATAAGCACAAAAGTTTGTTTTGAAAAATATCCAGTCATTTTTAATAATATATAGTACAAAGCAAACAAATTATTAAGATATTCATTTATCCACTTAGAGATATATTACACATCCAAACATTTTGTTTATCTCCATGTTGCTATTGTAAATCATCAGTATTGTGTATCATAAAGAAGAATATTCACATTCATATATTTTGAAATATCAGTTTGGCATTGATTAGTAGAAATCACATCTGTTATTTTGTGTTTATCATGGGTATAAAGGGAGGCTATTCAGCTTTTTGTATTGTGATTATTTATAACACAGGCTGCTCCAACAGTCACCAATATGATGGATACTGTAAGTCATTAGCATGTGTCTTGTCCATATGTTTCATGTCTGTGGCCTATGTTTATGTTAACTGCATTATTGTGAGATATACTGCCTGTGTGTAGTGCAGGCATTGCAAGCAAGCTCAGTCCTCTGTCAGCCTAACCATTATAGCAGCTTCACCATCACTTGTATAAGTATTGTCTCAAAGGGAAATTATAGACATGTAGATTATATTACAATATCTTAATTTTATGTCTAACGTGCTTCCCATTTGCTGAACACTGAACAGTATAGATATCCATATTGTAAGGATATTGAAAAATTTCCATAGCTTTTTGACTACTGCATTTTACTTTAATTCAGACATTTATATACAGCAACTAACAATGAATTACAGACTTTAAATTATCACAAAAATCACTAGCTGTACCCCTATATACCTCACCATATCCAATTCATTATCTCAGGCCAAAATTAAATTGTTGTTTGTTTGGAATTGCCTCCCGCCTCATTGAAATACCCCCCGCTGATAAAATTTTATTAGCAAAAAATAAAGAACTTTTTTTATTATGGAGATTTTTATTAGTTAAACTTTAAGTTTGAAAAATAAAAAACAAATTCCCTCCCTCCCTCCTGTGTCTGGAAACCCCCAAGCGGCAATTCCAAACAAACATTTTTTTAAGGATGGCCTCACACATGTATAGTTTATTGGTTCAGAGGTTCTAAAACAAATTTCATATTATGAAATATCAATGGTTTTGGGTTGTTATCATAATTTCTTTTGTTATATAATAATTTTAGACATGTATATTGATTTATATTTGTGCCCTAAGAATTTAAAGATGTTTTGTTATGTCTGTCTGTTAAATTTAAGTGTATTGTGCAAAACATGCATTCAATGTGTCTAGATATTTCATTAGTATTATTAATTCAATTAATATCTTGATTCAACATCAGTCATATGACCACTTTATTTAATGTCTCTATTATTTCAAGAATAATCTTGTAACAAAATAACCCATGGTCAGACAATCTGTTTTCATTAACTTATTGGTTGGTTATAAGTTTTCTCACTAATCTATCTATCTACAGCCTCTTAATACTTTGGCTTTGATAGATTCTAAGCTTTTCTTGAAGGCATGAACAGAATTTATTTTGGGTTTTGAAGTTGATAAATCATTTAAGTCATTTGATCATGCAGTTCTGAGAATATCCCCATCAGAGAACATGAAGTGTAATGCCATCATTTGCAGAGCATAACAGAAAGTTCTCACTGACTTTGTTTTTCAGTCAATGTAAAACCAAATGGCTTAGCATAATGGTACATTTAATACTATATATCACTGATCTCTTGTGATCATTATTTTGTAGATTCGAGATAGAACAAAGAAGAACTTTTCCAATATAAAAGACAAATTTTCAGAACTACAGAAATCCAAGGTATGGTCCCTTTTTATCAATGCAAAAAAGAATGCAAAGAATTGAAATACCTGATTTATAGTAGCAATAATGGTAATATAAACTTGAATTACATATTACAAAAACAATTGAAATATAAATCATGCACGTCTCTTTTGTCAAGAAACTTAATTGAAACATTTTGACAGTTATTTATATTGATTTAAACATCATTTATTCATTTTATACCTGTGAGAATAATAATCATATGGCATTATTTGCACTGGATAGAGACAGCCTACTGTAATTCTTAAAATTTTTCATCAAATGATTTATATAAAGTTTAGCAGAAACTTTGTCCATAATTTGTATTGTAGAATACATAAAACATGCAGTTGATGTCATTTAGTGGTGTAATGAATGTTCATGAGTATTGGTTTAAAAAATGTGGATTTTAAACAGATTGTAGTTATTTGTATTAGTATTGTTGATGAAATATTGTCTGTTTACCCTAATTATAGCACTCTACATTCTAGAAATACATGTATGTAAAGGCATGTGAGAAATAAGATTAGATCATAGCAATATATAAATTATTCACCATAAGACTCCAGTGTTATCATATACCCAGTACATTAATTATCCTCTGTGTGCATTTGTATCCCTTGATTTATCCATGCTTGCTGTAACCATTGGCCATGCTTGCAGTTCATTTTATTTTACATGTTTTAAGTTTATACCATTTCTCCATTTCCATTGCACAAGTATCTACATCCTCCAGAAATTTCAATTTAGAAATACATGTATAACAACTTGGAATTATAATGAATTTTACTTGCCCTGTACAGATTTTCCAGTTGGTTATGGGGTGTTGTTAGGGTTTTGATGCATGTATTTTTGATGAGGGAGAATTTCTTGAGCAGCCCCTTGAAAGTTTATGTGTTTCAGGATGAAGGAAAATCTTCACGTTCCCCTGCAATCAATCGCAATCGCAATCGACCCAACACCATCAATCTGGGGCAAGAACTGCGAGCCCAGCGAGTAAGTGGGCGTGTCAATATATAAGCAGACATTTTACGATTTTACGGTGCATAGACTTGCATATGCATCCAAAGAGAATAATGATTTTTTTTTAAATGTATGTACATGCATGTGATGATGATTAATCATTTAGATATTGACTTAAAGAGTATCAGTACTGTATAATTTTATAATTAAAAATTAAAAACTTTATGAAATAAATTTATGAAATAAAGCCTGTATAAATTAATCTAGCTGCAGTTCTGTAGCTCCTAGCCTAAAAGAATTGGACGACTTGGGAGCTACAGTTCCGTATGTTTTTTTTAAAGAAGCTGCAATTTACGGTGCACGGAAAATTGCACAGTTTTGGACTGACTAATCAAGTGTCAAAGTTAATTAAATGTAAATCTATGCACTTAAGATTTCACAAATCTTTACAGAAATAATTATAAGCCTAGAATTTACAAAATAACAATTTATAATGCTGAAAAAAGAGAACTACATATGTACATGTGGTTATAACACAGATAAACAGGACTTCTTTGATTTTGTTGCTGTTGCACTTACATTCATTATTGCATACCTATCTTAATTTTTTGGACACCTGCTTTATTTTCAATTCAGTCAATTCATGGCAGAAGAGTTGGTTTAATTTTGTTTCCTTTTATTATTCATATACCTTAAGAATCCTAACACAGAAAAGTACTGCAAAATTAAAAAGAATATGAACAGTATATATATTTGCATGAGCTATATAAAGATTAAAGACATTACAACTGACGCTGCATGAATTGAATGAAATGTTTGCATGGCTGTTATGGGCATGCGTTATTTTGCATGTATGTTGAAAGCAACCAAAATGGTCCAGGAGTTACAACACAAAAGCCACCAAGTCATAATATCTCAGAATGCTAATTGCTCTATTTCATTACTGCACTTAACAGCCTATGAGGCCCGGCAAGTCTCCAGATACCCAGTCTGTGAAGTCACTGAAGGTCTACGGAACTCAACAAAGGTAATGGTCACCTATAAGTTTGTGTAATGACAAATAATTAAAGGCTGCTGGAAATTACTGGAGTCACCTTCTTTCTATGAAATACTGTCGATTCCTGATTAAAAGTGAGGAATTAATATCTACAGAAAATTGCGAGAAGCACTCCGCGCTGATTTTAAAATCTCACTGTCATTTTTCAGACAGTTATGATCTATATGTAATGGTAGTTAAAGTTCAGTGGACACAATTTTATATTCTCACGATTTGGCACAAAACAGCAGAATTGCGGAACTCAGTACTTATGTAAATAAAGGAATGGACAGTACGGTCCCCATAAACCAGGATTTTTTTTACTCCCCTTAAAAGTATTTCACAGTAATTTATTTTTTCTAAACTAGGCATAAAAAACTTGCTATGACTTATTGTTAAATGAATGACAGGTAATTAATGGCATTGGCAACGAAGTGCTCCGGATACGAGAAATCTGCACCTGCATTTTCTCTTTTATACAATGAATAAGAGTTAATACCTCTCTTGAATTTTTTTCCAACTGGGAGTAATCCCCCATACTATGAGCTCTTTTTGAATATTATGGTAAAAAAGCATTGACGAGGTAAACAAAATATGTCATGTCTAAGGATGAAGCGATATTGTTATGCGTCAACAAGCAGGTTATATAGGCCTCAGAGCAGTGAAGAATAAATTCCTATATGGCAAACAATGTGAAAAAGACTAAATGACCTTTAGTATTTTCAAAACGTTACTATTGACAACATCTTCAACATATTGAAAAGCAAAAAAAAAAAAGGTAAACCGAAGATTGATTACATCCAATACTCTTTAACAAAAGACATAGTAGACCAAATGTCGTATTCATTTATTTTCATACCCGTTGTTTTGATATTATGGTACAATGCACATATATAATAATAATAATAATAGTTTTTTATTTCCAATTTTGGGCCCAGAGGGCATACAAGATTACAGTTATTAGAGAGAAATTTCTAAAAGAGAGATTCTACATACAAAATAGTTCATACATATACATGAACATGTAACAGCCGGGCAAATGTATATCAGTGTGTCGCAACATATTAATAATATACATATAATATGTAGTCATAAAAGTAGCTAATACAAATACAAAGAATATGGTATCATGATCTGTATAAGTATTATACAAGTAATAGTTCATTTAGATCTCAAAGTATTCTGTCTTTTTTTGAAAGCATTAATTAAAAATTCACTAAACTTTTGCCTTCATTGGACATTAACCAGATAAATTTGTCTTTCTTCGTTAAAAGTATAAAATTTTTGTTAAGTATTGAGACGTAATGAAAAAATGAATTTCTTTCTTCTTTATATAATGGACAGTCAGTAACAAAGTGACATTCATCTTCAAGAAAATTTTGGTTACATAATAAACATGTCCTTTTGTTTCTTTCTAAAGGTATTCTTTATATGCATGAAATGTTATATACAGATAAACTATTCATAGCTTCTTTGCTTAGTGGACAATAAGATTATTTCCAAATTGGAATGACCCCATAGCAAAGTCAGAACTATTGTTGTCTTACATTTTAATTATTAATTTCTAAAAGAGACATTTTATGAAAATGGTGTGTTTCTTTTGCTCTCCTAGAGCGGGCATGAAGGCTATAACTAGGAATAACAAATTATTAGAACCTTTCTTGATACCTTATAGATATGTGTTGTTAAAGTTGCCTCTTACAATGATCTTTATTGTTTTTGTGTGTGTGTGTGTGTGTGTGTGTGTGTGTGTGTGAACATTAACAAAATCAAGGACGGTAACTCTTAAATAGGAAAGAACAGGTTGATGGAGGTTCACAATTTTTTTGTATATATTAGCCCTACAGTTTGATATCATACAAAATCGATTTATAATAATATGTATCATCACATATCTCGCTCATTTAAAAATTGCTCCTTTCAAATATTAATTACTGTGATTTATTTCTTGAATTACATTGAAATTAATGTTAAATGCGAAATTATTATTTTTGTAATTATTTTTTTAATAAGGATGGAAAGGGGGGTCTGTAGTGTATATTGTTGCCTATATAGACACACATAAATTCACTAAATAATATATGAAAAAAATTTATACAGAAACCAGGAACTTTGCCAATGCCTTCAAGACTTGTTCTGACTTAATTACAGTTAAACCATTGATAGATCATCTAGACTTGTTAAGACTGTTATCAATGACAGATCAGGTAGACTTGTTATGGCTTACTGTCCTATATACATTGCCATTACATGTACTTACTGTCGAACAAATGACATGTCATCAAGATTTCTTGTTACCTATTGTCAAACAAGTTATTCATGTATTGTAAATTTGTTATTACCTATTGTTAAACTAATGACATGACTGACAAGTCAATGACAAATTATCTAGACTTGTATGACTTGCTGTCAACCAATGACAGGTCATCAAGACCTCTGAGAACTCTCTGCTGATATAATTTGGTAATTAATATGGTAACAATGAAACAGAAATATTGAAACAAAGACAATGACATCTTTGTTACATTTCATTTGACGCAGTTAAAAAATCACAAGTTTTGGGTAAAGGATGAGCATGATAATCTACATTACTGACCCTATTTTTAACCTTTGAAAATAATCTCCAGTTTCCTTCTTCGAGAATGACATAGACACATAAGAAGCTAAGTAATGGTGACCTATGCTCTGTTTCAGAAAGAGTACGTACCAAATCATCGAGGAGAGGGAGAGGCCCAGCGACGACTCGGGGATGGACCTCCCTTACAGCCGTGTTAGTATCAATCTGCTAGGTGACCCCGACATCCAGAATGCCCTGAATAAATCGGCCAGTGCTGAAGACCTTGTCTCCCCTCAAAGGTTCTCCTTGGTATGTCTGGTTATAGTGGCGCATGGCTCCCTTCTGTATGCACCACACATCACCAGATTCATATTGGCTCACGTATGCTGCCGCTCTGTTCCAGCTGCATGCTATGTACATTTTCATTCCATTTATTTTCACTGTGCTGGTTTGGAGTTGGGGTTTGGCTTTGTCTTTAGGAAAGATTTTATAAACAGCTTTAAGCTATAAGATTATGGGAATATGGGAATGGAGTTGGATGGTGAGGAGATCAGGAGCTGGGTTAATAAGTCAGTAATTTTTTAAATGCATGGTTTCTTCTGTAAATGACTCTAAATTTTGTATGGTATAGATGAATCATTTAAATAGCACCTACCAGTAAATATTTGGATGACATTTTTTCATTACTGCCTTATTTTTAGCATGCACCATCACATTCCTATCAGAAGACTAGAAAAATTGAAAGGAAAGCCATGTGTCCTTGTGTTTTGCCCCTAACTGAGCATGTGTTTAATTTGTGGTCGGATTAGGTTCATTCTGCTTCTACATTGTTGGCTGCCTTTGTTCTTGTACAGCTGTAACCATATGTCAATTAATTCAAGTATATAGATTTCCTAATATATTCTACAATTATTGCAAGGAAACATAGAAGTAAGTACAATGTATATACCAGTATGTCACCTTTATTACCCCCTCACAACTGAGTAACTTACGTATGTAAGAGAATGGGAAGTGGGGGTATGAATAATACATCTAGATTTAATAATCCTCATTGAGATCCATGTCACACGGCAACCCTGTGCATTCGGGTTTGGAATTCTTCTTTCCTCATTAAAACTTTCCTCCAATAGGATCCTCCACATTGCTGTACCCTTGCTATTTAAACCACATTTTATTGCTGTCAACTCATATCTGTGTACTTCAAGCTTCTAGACACACAAAACCTGTATCTATTATAAAGCATTTTTGCCACTATGCCCAGTTTTGTGTGAAATACACATCCTTAAGGGATTGGGGGACCACATGAATATTTATGAATGAAACCCTCTTTAAAATGATTTACTTTTTACTGAGGTGAGAAATTAATGAGAAATAACTAACTTGTAATTGTCATTGAACCTTATAACATTTTTTGGTTAATATCAGGTTTTTGGTTTTTTTGTACTGTATGAAAATTTCTTGATACTAGTTACTACTGTAGCTTTCTACAAGTTATTGTACTAGTAATGTTCTGCTAACAGAGTTTTTTGGTTTTTCTTTTGTTGTGCCAACTTATTCAAATGTTGACTTTAAAATCCTTGCATCAAGTAGTTCTCTTTACCTGTATGTATAAGACTAAAATTAAAAACTATTGAAACACATGGATTTGTCTTTTTACCGGTTTACTGTGGAGTTTTATTTAAACTACATGTGCTGGATTTGAGATGTTTTATGCTGCTTTTTATAAGATGTTGAACTCTAATTATCCTAATATTCTTGAAATTATTTCAAATTATTGTTTCCTATAACATAACGTTTCAAAATTCTCAAAGCATTTCAAGAAAAATAATATTTTCTACTAAATTATCTATAATTTTTACTAACAATCACACGCATTTACAGTGAATACTGTAGATTCCTAATTAGACGAGAGTAATTAATGTTTGCGTAAAATCGTGAGAAGCACCTCTGGCGGATTTTAAAATCTAGCTTTTATTTTTTGAGTGTTGAGAATTATAAGAGATGAGGATAAAAGTGCAGTGTTCACGATTTTATGTTCTTGCGATTTGATACAAAACAGCGAGATTGTGGAATTAAGTACTCGCGTAAAATAAGGAGTCTACAGTAATGCCTTCTCTTGAGCTGTGTACAGTAATTTTACTTACATATTTCACTTGGAATTTTTTAGGTTATTGAGAGAAAGTCACATGTAGTTCACTGTGTTTATAATGTCTTAGTCTTTTGTGACTGTTATCCAGTCACTGTAAAATGAGTAATTATTGCGTTTTCATTTGTTTGACAGATTGATGTGACTGAGGAATCGGACTCCTCTTGTAACAGCTCACCCGCTCCATCCAACTTTTCCTCCCTCATAGAGATTGACTCTCATAGCATCGGGTCAACAAGCACTCAGGACAGCTGCAGTGCTCTCCCATTGGCCGATGGCTCAGACTCAACGAGTAACACCTCGGACTTCGAAAATCCCGGCACTCGCCCTGTAGCCCCTCCGAGGAGACGGAGAGCGGAGAAGAAGAAGGAGGACAATGTGGTTGTGAAGGACCGGTTGATCGGTGTCCGTACATCAAAAGAGAGGCCCAAGCCCGCCCCCAGACAGAGTCTGTCAGACGAAGTGAAAGTTGACACCACACAGGTTAAACCGGAAGGAGAACCAAAGAAAGAAGCAGCGGCAAAACCTTTGATTCAGTTAGATTCGGTTGATGATGACTTTGACCCTTTCTCCTCACCCAAATCACAAACTGTTGGCACAGTTGAAACATTGAGAGAGAGAAATGAGGGTTCTCCATCATTGCTAAGGAGGACAGCAGCGATCAAGAAACAAAATGGACGACCTTCACGAGAAACTTCTTTTGAAAAATTAAAAGGTGGCAGTTCAGTAAAAGCGGAGAGATCATTGGATGGCATTGAAACGTTTGATCCATTGTGTAACTCTTCTGGCGAACCAACTCAAAGCAAAGAGGAACCAAGAAAAAGTGTGCATGAACTTATGCATAATTGGGAGCTTCACACTCTAACTAAATCACAGAACCAACCTCGTTCTGATGAAAAACCTTTTGCCAATAAAGCCCCACATTTAGGATTCCCTTGTCCGCCACATTTCACCTCTAGTCAAAATACCCATCAGCCACTTGCCAGACTTAGTCACTTTACTCCCCATCAAATTCAACAAGCTTCTGTGAATATATCTAACCTCAAACTGCCCAACAATTCCTCACCCCATTCTTCTGTTGGCTCTCAACGTACAAGTGGTAGCTCTGTGGCGTCGGCTGACCGGTCATCGGACCCTTTCTCAGACCTTCTAGAACAGTCTCTCTCAAACAAAAGTGGTGAAAATCCCTCCCCAAAGAAAAACTGGGAGACCTTTGACTGAATGAATGGGGACAAATCAGTTTGAATTGATTATGTTAGAGGTGCTTATTGTGATAGCCTGTGTGACATATTGGGACTTTGTTTTGTTTGATATTTGTTAATTTTTCCATTGTCTTGGACATCTTTCCTTGTTCTCCATGGAATGGTGTGACAGAGTGTTAGTGTAATTTCAATTTCATTTTAAAAGATATTTATTGAAAGTTTGTATATGAGTCAGTCATCTGACTTAAAATAAGTACTCAAGTCATTCAGTTTTTTAATTGCAACAACTTGGCAAAGAAAATTAAGTTACAAAACTACATGTATAATCAAATCACCAGAAATTGACCGTTAGTCTGGTACTTGTGCTGTAATAGAATATTATGGGGTTTTTTGTAACACAGTGAGATACTAGAATGACTTGAAACTGTAATATTACTACCCTGTATCTGAATTTTTGCCTTCAAATTTACATTTTCTTGTTTGATAAGATACAAGATAATGATACATAAGCTTAATAGAAACACATTTTCTCAACTTTCTTCAACCTTTTCATTAAAACAAGTTTTAGGTAAGTCACTCCTACATTGAAAAAGAAATATATTGGTTAAAAGTTGGTTATTTCATAACTTGTTTTATGAATAGATAGGTGAAGAAAACAACATTCTGTAAATCACAATATATAGACCCTCTTTGTGTTATTCAGAATAAAGACTAATTTGATGGCAGTGAAGAATTATAAGTGTTTCACATGTATATTCAGTAAATGGTTCATAATTTGTAATGCTAAACTCCTGGGTAATTTTTCCAGTTGTGTGAACCAGGATGTATAGACAATTTCTTTCATGTGATAAATTGTAAACTTGACAGTATTTTATTCAATGTATGCATTTCTTAGAAGACAGAAATCAACTACATTCCAAGATAAAATGGAAATACATCATGGACGTGTAAAGTCCATGTTTATGTGTTTGTTTTACTCAAGGGTGCTTTATACGTGTTTGTAATGATTAAGCTGTCACCGTCTAATACAACATTCTATAAATTACGGTAATGACAAATACAGTATAATGTCATTTTGAGTCATGTCTGTTTCACGTGCAAGATTTCTGTGTTTAAAAGAAGTTTCATATAATATCTGTACCACTGATCATGTACTTATTTTTAATTAATTAAGCTTTAAAAGTGTTAAGATTTTTGTAAGTGGATAAATTCATATTGAGCCTTACTAGGCTACAGTATATCTATGATGTTTGCTTATGCAATACTTACAAATAATGAAGATGTTTTTAATAATCATTTTAAATATTTTGGGTCACCCCTTTTAGTACATGTACATCTATTGTCAGTCAGTATGCACTATGTGTTGTTTTGGCAATTTGTTCCATGTCTCTTGAGATTTCTTTTTAATTACCATGTGTTTTATTCTGCTGTGCATGTTAGATCAATTATATATTTTTGAACAAAGCAATGAAGATTGTTTTTATTTTATGAGAATCAATTGCAGTGTGTTCAGTGAAATTAAAAAGCTGAAACGAAGTCCATCAGCAACGATGCTCACCAGGCCTTGTAATCATCAACTGTCCTCATCTAATTATCAGCCTCAAAGCTGATGTTTACTCAAAATAATGCACTTCTGTATTTAGGATTGTGAACTTAGTTTAGTAATTTCAAATGTTGGTGATGGCAGGGCCAGAGCATCATTCTGGATATTGATATGATCCAAGCAGCTAAGTCACATGTCATTACAATAGAAAATTGCACTGACAAAAATGCAGGAAATGTATCTTAAGACACTCTTCCCTACAATTAATTAATACATTATACATGACTCCAAAAAAATATTTCAGTATGCATAAAAATACATAAAATATTTGACAATAAATGCAACTTGCATACACGATTTTCAATTTTATACATGTACTGAATATTAACTCAAATCTGATATCTTGTGCATTTAGAGGCATATAAAACTTGTATATACAAAATGCTCTGCTTTGAATATTTACAATGTACTAGTATCTAGTCTACAAATATTAAGCATTCAAAATATGGTGACATTCGATTGAATTTTAAAATTTGACCTTTTGCATACCTACATGGATTCCCATAAATCTGTTGGGTTTTTTTTCACAAGTAATATTATTATATATTTACATTCGGCGTATATTTCCCCTTATGTTAGCATTGGAAATCTGTGACAGCCAATTTTCAATAACACACACAGTGTATGAGCACAAGTGAACGTCATCACATGTTTTTAATAGATTTGTTATTGTATGATTAAATAAAACTTGCAAAACCATTTTCATATGTACTTTTGAAAAATAATCGATTAATCATATCTTTTCGTTGATCTCAAAAAAAATTTTTCCAGCAGAGTTTCTGGCACTATATTTGTAGCCGTAGAAGTGCACCTAATGGCATGTTTTATGGCTGTTAACATCAATTATTTATATCCCTGACAAAGAGTGGATATATATACCGGTAATGGCTTTAAGAGGGCTCGAAGGTTGTGGCCATTTTTAGATTATATCAGTCTCCTTTAGATGGAGAGCTCTGTATAAAGATGTAGAAAATGTTTAAAATTTAAATTTAAAACATGGCAAAAGAAATATCTTAAATTTTAAAGTAGATCTAATGGTTAATTTGTTGACCATCCAGCCTCCTTAAAGTGTTGATACACAAAATATTTCGTACAATTAAACAATATATCAAAATAAATATAAGCATTGAATGCTTATTTTTGGATATGGTTGGTCTTATAACACATCAGGCCGTGCAGATGAATTATCATACCGCTCTAACTCGTGGTATTCAATTTTTCTGCACAGCCTTGTTTGTTATAGGACCAACAATATCAAAAACATTCAATGCTTAAATATTTCACTGGTAATAGGGTGGGGCCTCAAACAGGGGTTTAATTTTTAGATAGGAATAAATGGAGTAAAAAATCTGCTCAATGCCATTCGGCTAAAAAGGCTGAATTTTTTTTGTGGAAGCATCCTCAAGTAGTGTTGATTCAAATTTATTCAAATCATGATCCCTGAGGGTAGGATGGAGCCACAATAGAAGGTTAAATTTTATATACAGGAATAAATAGATAAGGTTATGGCTATTGTTGCTCATGTGAGTGATGTGGCCCTTGGGCCTCTTGTTTTCATGAATATTCTTTTAATGCTTGGATTTGTTGTACACTTTAATCCAGGAAGACGTCTTATTTTTTTTCCTGTGCGACTCCATTATTTCATATTGTAACAGGTATGATTTATTGGTTTTCAAAGCACAATACAAAGACATTCTGCTCAAATGTCACCAAAACAAAGGAAAAAAAACTGTTTTAAAATATTTAATTATATCAAATATTTAAAAAAAAATGACAACCATATCATTCTCTCTCAGGGTTAACAAACAGTTGTGTGGAGATATAGATTCCTACAAATTTGAATGTAATGCCAATTCACATTACACACAAAACACATACATAATGACTTGGTTTGATAATATAATAAACTGGCTTTCAATGATTTTCAAAATAGAAAGCCAATAAAATAAAATTTAATAGAAAACAAGTTTTTCTAATTATTTGAAGTTGAAGTTTTAAATAATACTATGGTTAATATTGTTATTATTTTTGTTAAAGTAAATTCAAACTTGCAACGTACATCACAAAAATGTCCGATTTGAGGCCATTTCTCACACCTTGGCTATAAAATGCATATTTTTGAAATTCAGATTTAAATATATGAAGGAATATATGGTTGTAAATCATTTAACGATACCAATAACCTTGTTTTTCATTCTTATTTTGGATTCTCATGTGAAAAATACATTGGAGATTTCATGCTGACAATATCAAATACATTATAAAAAAAAATCTATCTATTAACAAGAGATTCTTGGTAAATCTAAGCTAAATTGTAGAATAAATGGACCTTTCTTCTTTCTACTTGATTAATTCCTTTCCTTTAGTCTGTTAGGTATGTGTTAATTACCTGTCAACTGTTTGTGCGCATCATTCAGTTTACATTTAACTGATTAGTATTCTATGTGAGGATCAGCCATTCTCAGAATTTTCATAACAATAACTGTCTTCTATTTCATTTTTATCTCCGTAAAAATTTAAAACTATTTTTCAATATAAAAATCTCATACATGTAACTAAAAATATTTCATAAAATTGCATAAAATACAAGTTCATTTGGTAGTGTCTGATCGGTGTCTTCCCACTACGCCAAAATTCTGAAATTTACACAGGTGACTGGTTTTGGCTAGGTAGGAATGGTGCATAGGTAAGGGGAGGGAGAGAACAAAAGAAATTAATTACAGGTGACCTATAGTCTGTTTTAGAATGACCACAATTAAAGTTAAATGAAAGTCTGATACTTCCATGAAGGATTTATTTATTCATATCTGCATGTATTTATTACTTATTCGCTTTAGACATTTAAAAAAAGATTTTAATTTTAAAATCATTTTTTTAATTATATTTTTGGATGAATAATTTATTTAATTCTATCTATTTATTTACTTATTCTCTTTGGGACAGTTTTAACAATGACTGACTGAATGTCTTCTTCCAATTTTTATCAAAACTATTTTATTGACAAATAATAAGTGTGAAATAGGAAACTTACATGTACTAGAATCCCTCTCTAAATATAACAAATGGTTGTCATCATGATTCTGAGTACGCTTTTAATTATGCCTTAATGTGGCTTGATTTATATTGGAAAAACATTTATTCACATTTTATACATCAGTTGAATCCTGTTCTAGTGTGTGTCTCAATAATGTTGTGTACAATGAACAAAGTTATATCTTTCTCATTTTTGAAATTAAAATCATGTTAGTTTTACTTTTTTCAACAATTCAAGTAATTTAACAAATTCTTTTAAAAATATTCTATTAGAATTGTTAATAACAGCTCCATATAATGGGGGGGGGGGGTGTCTAATATGAAAATTATATGTCCTTGAAAAAATTATACCTCTTTTAACTTAATCATTTCTACAATATGACAATGTGTTATGCTTAAATTGTACATCTCAGGTGATAATTCAGGTAATAAATATAAAACAGACAATACACAGGTGACTACTCAGGTGTGAAAATCACAATTTTGGCTAGGTGGGAATAAGAAATTCAGAATTTTGGCTAGGTGGGAATAAACCGTCTGATCAACTTCCTCCTCGTAACCGCTGAGCTAACCAAATGTCCTTAGGAGTGACTGTTACCCGTTTGGCATGAATTGCGCACAATAGAGCATCTTCAAACAGTAAAATTAGAT
The DNA here is from genome assembly GCA_016163765.1 of Magallana hongkongensis. Lineage (NCBI taxonomy): Eukaryota > Metazoa > Mollusca > Bivalvia > Ostreida > Ostreidae > Magallana > Magallana hongkongensis. The sequence goes on along the minus strand of WFKH01011581.1, from coordinate 8,661,168 downwards.
AAGCCTCTGCTGCCTGCAATATACACATATAATCACATGTTTGCTACATATAAAGATTTATTGGTAAATGTCAAATTGAAATCCATAAATACTAATACACTGATTGAGATTATATAATATGTATTTTTAGTTAAACGCAAGGTAAAGTATACAAGTCTACTTAATATTTTCACATGTTCAAATATCACATGCATTTATCCACATATCACCACTTTGTGCAAAATAGCAAGCATGAAACCAAAAGAATTGCAATACATCATAATTCATTGGACAAATGCAAGATAGTAGTAATAAATTTCTTGTAATTTAAAATGTTATTTTTTAACTTCATATGTACAACAATGAAATGGAAAAAAATATCACCTCTTGTAGAGCCATTATTGCTGTAGCTTTCCACATCATGGTTTGGGAAGGACCGACAACTTCCATTGCAATTTCCCTCACCTATGAAATTGTGGTAGAATAACATTCATCAAAAACATAACATGCATGTATTGTTAGTAATATTTATAAACAAATCAAGGTTATGTATATTACATATCAAAACAGATTTAATGATAGCTTCTTATGCTATCATCTATTCTCTTAAGGCAACATGTACACACATACAAAAATAATATTTTAAACTTACCACTCTTGAGAAGGGGAGCTTCCTAATAAGCAAATTTGTTGTCTTTTGAAAATGTCGTATTTCTTTCAGGGCTTTCTGGCCTGGTCTAAACCTTCTCTTTTTGGGGGATTTCTCCTCTACAGATCTATGTACTTTTAAAAACAAAATAATGTCAATTTAAATTCATTTGTACCATTATTTATGATTGGCAATGATTCAACCAGTGCAAATAAATATTATTTCTCTAAAAGTAAAAAATTAAGTACAAGCAGATTATCACAGAAAAAAGATGAAATATATGACCAGGTACCTGGTTTTTGACTTTTGCGTCGACTGGAGCCGCGAGGGGACTCCCGCTGATTGTATCGCGGCATTATCTGTCAAAGTTATATCATTTTAATATGATTTTGTTGTCAACTTCAATGTCAATTATGTAGTCATCTTGTAAATAATGCACAAGTGATATTGGATACGAAATGGGACTTTTCTTTGACAATCTGAAAGAGTTGAAAATATATTAAAAAAATCATACATATAAATTACTCTACGTACACGTATATTGAATGCAGTGTCATTAATACTGGGTGCACTGTTAAATTGCTTTACACAATCAGAGACCACAGGCCTCTGTAGTCCAAAATATCTGACGTTTTCCTGGCTTTTTTAATGATTTTGATATTTCACTTGCCAGGAAAACGTCAGAACCGGCGCCATTACAAAAACTGGAAATTCACCGCCTCCAACTAGATTTTAAAAATGCACAAAATCAAAACAAATCTCAACAGTTCGAGAGAATGTGTTCAACAACCTGTTTATTGGATGTAATGACCCATAAAAGCAATTTTAGTGAGCACTTCATTTTATTAATTATTTGTGAGTGAAACATTTGATTCAACTTGTACGTATTTAAAATCGAGTCAAGAATGCTGCCTCCAGTTGGTGGCGAATTTCCAGTTTTCATAATGGCGCCAGTTCTGATGTTTTCCTGATATGTAAAATATCAAAATCGTTAAAAAAGCCAGGAAAACGTCAGATATTTCGGACTAAGGCCTCTGTATTTCTATCAATAAGCCGTTAAATGTATGAGAAGAGATGTATTATACCCTATTTAGCTGTTAAATGTATGGGAAGGGAGAGATATATATACCCTATCTATATAGATAGGGTATATACCCTATCTATATAGATAGGGTATATATCCCTCTCTTCTCAAACATTTAACGGCTTATTGATAGAAATTCAGAGGCCTGTATTTAACACCTATGTTCAAAAACTTTATCTACTTTCTCTTCTTAGAAAATGATTTACTGACACTCTAACAACAACCATCTCATTTTTTTTTATCTACTTAACATGTTAACCAAAATTTTCATTGATAACATCAAATAGAAAACACGGTACCCTAGAAAACATAATTTGCACAAACTTTTGGCGTTTGACATCAACTTTGCATTACGGCAAGAAATCAATTGACAATCCAATAATACAATTTTGCAATCATTCTTTCCTTGGTTCGATTGATTTTTTGTTCAAATCAACAGGTTTTTCATACCGTTTCCTTGTAGAAATACACATTTTCACAAAATTCAATCAACAGTCCAACTTACTATTTTGAATCCGCCCGGCCAAAATCGTACCACGCATGCGCGTCAAAAGTTATTCATTAGTTGTACGTAAACATATTCGCACCCCGATCACGAATCACGAATGTCTTTCTATCGTATTTATTAATTTTACAGTTGGATCTTTATTGGAATGCACAGTTCTAGTGTTTGAATCCAAAATGTCACGTTTTTTAGGAGAGTACGCAAAGCTCAGACTGAGGACACTAACATTTTTTTTTCGCCGACAGAAAGCGCGGATCTGTTTAATTAATTTTAACATATTTAATTAACATAGTAAAATTAATGAAAATAGGTATTTGATCCCTTTTTGCAAACAAAATTATTCCTCTAACATCTCCCTCCCACTTAATTGTATAAAAAATTCTGAATTCGGCGTGCAACGACCGGGGCAGTCTCGTCGAGATTACATATGTTGACAGTTCGATCCACACTAAGTCAATTGGATTTAGAAAATTTCCTTATATAATAAATAAATCAACTTAATTTATAAAAAGTAATTTGCATTTGTCTTGTACTAAGAAAACTCTATTTTTTGTGGTACCTAAAACTATAATGATTCATACGTACATACATCATTAAAATGATTTTCACAAACTAGCTACAGAATGCCAATCCATGGCAAATAAACAACGCCAGAAAGGATGTCAAACCACGGCAAATAGACAACATCAGCAATATTCTGTACCAGAAAGGATGTCAAATCATGATGGATATACATCAGCAATATGATACAGTGCCAGTTTACTGTTATCACACTATTGCAAATAGAAAACACCAGCAATATAATAAACCAGAATGTCAAAGCATGGTAAATAGACAACACCATCGATATGGTACACCAAAAAGGATGCCAAGACATGGCAAACAGACAAAACCAGCAATATTATGTACCAGAAAGAATGTCAAATTATAGCAAATATATGCCACATTAGAATGGATGGCAAACCATGGCAAATAGACAGCACCAGCAATATGACATACAGTAAGGATGTCCTACCACGGCATATAGACAACAACACCGGTAATATATGCCACATCCGAAAGGATATCAAACCGTGGCAAATAGACAACACCAGCAATATGACACCCTGTATGACTGCTGTCTAACCATAGCGTGTAGTCTAAAGCACAATGCACCTTTGCTGCTTGTCAAATTATAGACTCTTAGAATAAGCCAATCTATATCAAATACGATTATTTGATTGAAAGCCACAATTCAGCATAACACTAGCAAGACCTTGCTCTAATTCGACTTTGGAGAAACGTATACCCAATGTGAAATTCGCAAATAAAAATGGGCAAGTTAATCAAAAAGAGGAACCTATATTTACAGAATGTACTTTTATAAATCATACCGTTAATAAAATTGAGCACAATAAACAAATACATACGCGTACTATACCTTTTGGATTGTTGAAGAATAAATTTATTTTCCATCCGATTTTCCCGCCATTCGGTGGGCGAACGTTGCCATTGTGTTTTTATAACGTTATCATAAAATGAAGCTTTGTAGGATTGCTTCTAAGAACTGACATAAAAGAAAAAGTAGAAAGCGCCTTGGAAACTTTACAAACAGAATACCCACCCTCGGGTCATTTTATTTTAAAATTGTTTGAATGAATCAATCTACGTATATTCCAAATAAATAACAAAATCTAATGAATTTTGATAACTTGAGCTCTTTCAAATACCAGATGGTAGAACTTTGTGGGGGTTTTTTTTAACATTTAAGATTGAAAATATTTTCTATTACTAATCACATATCACAATTTGAGTAAGAAGATGGGGACATAAGACATGTAAAATGCCTACATTAGGACGGATAAGATACTAAAAAAATAGAGCACCAGACGGTAACCTTATAGAATTACGCATTTTATGTTGAGGGTTCGATGCCACCAAAAACTTATAGCAATTACATTTTTATTTTCTTTGTGTTAATTAAGATATTCAAACTGACAATAGTTAATGTAGTTGGAAATTGTGCTTTTGCAAAATTGTATTATATTATTTTAAAATAGATTTTAATGGAAAAAAAATGAAATTGTTTTTACAATCAAACAAAAATGTGCATTTGCGCCATCTTATTCTCCCATTTCCTTGTCTATTGTAGTATTTTTTTTATAAATTGCCTCGAAGTGCGGAAAGTTGCATTTTTTTTTCTATATTTACCTACAGTAAATGTACCTTTATTTTGAGATGGCCCCTAAAAAGAACCAGTAGGTAGATTTTCATTGCAGGAATACTAGAGTTGGTATATATTACTCTTGGTTAAAAAAAAAATTTGTATCAAAACCGACGTTCGGCATACCTTGTTACTGAAGAGAAGATATACTCTAACAAACAAACTAACAACCAGCCAACAAAACAAACAAACAAACAAACAAAAAACAAAGAAAGATATTTAATTTTTAAAGACATGACAATTATGATTTTATTTTCGATACAAAATTGATAAACGCTGATAATCAACAGAAGGGAAAAGCACTTTTGCACGTATACATTTTCAAGGTCGACAGTGACTGTGAACGAGAATAACTACGGAGTCAAACACGTAGCCGTAGGCCCAGGTCTTGGTGGAGAAGAGGCTGCACTCAGTGTTTGACTTGGTACTCTTGACAGCGAGACAGCTGGGCTGGGCCTCACAGAGCAAGAAGCATTCATTTCGGTCAGCCACCGTGTGTATCGACATTCGATTCGGGTTATCGCCCTCTGTGTACGTCCCAATCCCGTGCCAGCAACCTGTGGGTACATATATAGACATGAAAGGGTTGTTTAAACATCATATTTCTTTACGGAATAATTCATAACATTTTAATCATTCATCCACGTTTTATAACAACTGAAGTTTAATCGTTTCAAACGTCATCAAAATCAATACTGTGGAATCATCATTGTTCGTGAGGGACTAATGTTCGTGGCTTTCGTTGATAACAAAAAATGTAGTTTTTGCGTTTTTAAAAAATGATTTCGTTCTCCTATTCCATGTTTTCCCTTGTTATATTTAATGCCACACATATCACGTTTTCACCTCACGTAACACACCCTGAAACTAGTTAAAGTTCATCTCATCAGTGCCGCAAGTATGTATTCAAGTCTTCACCGACTGAAACGCAGTCGTCATGCAGTCTCTATTAAACCAGCATCTTTTTCAATTTGAAGTTTTAGATAATCTTTCTTCGTTTAAAATAGAATTACATGTGGACAGCTCTGACATAGTTATGCCATCTGCTTTGGTTTCTATGGTGTTAAATTTCTTTCTACATACCAGTACCAGTATTATGGATATACTTAATTTCTATTAAAGATTTATTTGTATTTTATAGCCTTCTTTCCATGATGCTATCAACCTCGAATTGTCGACCCTGTAAGAAATATTCCTTATCTTTTTCATTTGCAAGTGTCAGCAATGGTAGAGTTTATAACATTTCTAGTATGATGAAACTTTTTTTTTAGTTATTTTTATTTATATTTAATAATCATGCATTTTAATAGTATTTCAGGTGTGCTGGAAACAAAATTTAAAAAAACCCAACCCCAAACAACTCCGTTATGTAGCATTACTGGATCAGCTGAGTCACTCGACGACTTAGTGGTGCCCGTTTTTGTGTCTGTTGTAATCTTTTGAACATGTACAGCTTCATCAGCTCATTATCTTCTTCACCAGTTTTGACTAAATTCGGTGTTAGGCATTTTTAAGGGAAGGGGAACATAAATTGTGAAATTTATACACGTGTCCATGGGACGTTTGTTTTGAACAATAATTCCATAAAAAAGCTTAACTACATGCGATATAGGGTGGAAATGAGAATAAAAAATAATTCATTAAAGATGAAAATTTAAAAGTATCTATAAGAAAAGATATGTTTATTGTCATATTTTATACAGAGAGCCCTTGGCGATTTCACATCAATGTTTTTTAAAATAACAAATCATTTTGCGTCAGTTTAGCGTTCAATTAGGGTTTCACGATATATGCCAAAATAAACGGCGTGTGAAATTTAAATATACAGAATAATGTTTTTTGTTTTACTTATAATTGTTAACACGATTGGCGGAACTGAGTTTGACTTGGCTTTATTGACAAATGAAATAAGTTAAAGAAAATTATTTAATCGTTAACTGTTCCAAACAAGATGCCCATGAGTCTTGATAGTCACATGATTATAATAAAACAGCCTTGTGAATTATCCATAGAATTTCTTTTTTAATAAATCGATATTATCATGTGCATCATTGAATTGGTTATGAAGTATGGATGAACATATATCATGGAGATCATTTGGACAGTACTGTAAACCAACTTTTCTTCGCGTGCGATAAATATTCGCAAAGTTCGCGAGAGCCCCTTCGTCGCTAATATTGCTGTATGGCTATAAAGACTACACAATTGTAGATAAAGCTTGGTCGCGAAAATTAGTTGCCGCGAGTTTTTCTCCGGTTAACCGCGAAATAAAGTCGTCGCGAATAAAAGTTGGTTTACAGTATTCCCGATATCACAGTTCAATTTGTGACACATTGGAGGCACTGTCAGGGCATTATCAAACTGTTCAATGATGCATGAATAAGTTTGTCAGCCAATTATCCAGCAGTAGAAAATGGATTTAAATCTTGACATACGATAAGACATTTATCATATCAATGTACTAGTATATCGTTGAATCTTTTTAAAACAAAGCTTGTTTGAATGTATAGAAAAATGACCTTGACACACTGTTTTGTCCAAACTTGGCCTCCTCCATTGTGCTCCTGGCCCCGATTCACAGACGGAACAGTTGGCCTGACCACTGAGCGGCTGGTATTCATCCGCCGGGCAGAATATACAGCCACTTCCATTAAAAAACTTGCCTTTCGGACAGCCTGTTATGCAAATAAGAAATAATAATTTAAAAAAACGCTCCCAATTTATTTTGTAGTTAATTGAGTTTTACCAAAAGAAAGAATTTAAGGAATAAGGAATCATTGTTTGAGTGTTATGAGGTGATCAAATACGATCGAGGGGATAAAATCCAATAAAGCCCGAAAGGCTTTATGATAGATTTAATCACCCCAACCGTATTTGATAACCTTATACTATTCAAAGAATGATTTCTTATTACTTATATTTATATAATTTTCAGCAATTGTACGATTGAATATCAACACAGTCATTGATGAAATGTATTGGACCGTACATTATAAAATCGATTCGTACTGTTATCACAGACAAAGACACTGGAAGATGTAATTATATAGACCAGGAAACCCTTCCTAAAGTTGTTAGAAATGAATACACTGCTACATGTAAAGCTGTAAGGCTAAGAATAAAGAGGAGAAGAAAGCTTACTTGTAGGGTCAAACTGACAAGTGGTCTCTCCTGACTTTAGTTCCACACACATCTTATCGGCCCCGCAACTAACAGATCCACAGCTAGAGTCAAAGTCCTGAAAGCACACTGAGTGCTCGTAAATCAGACCACAAACATGGGGCATCACTGAACAATAACATGTAATGTTCCGATCATTTTGAATTTACTGTTATTATGATATTCACTTATTTCTAGTCTAGAATTTGAAAAAAATCATAACTACTTGTTATATTTCATTAATTTTAATTTAGAATAACACAAATAGAGGAAATCTTTTATCCTTGCAACTTACGCCAATCCACGTGTTGATTTCACTGTAAGTGAAACCTACTTTACTTTTCAGTTTATCGGGAGCTGTCGCAGATGTAGTGTCCAAAAGATGGCAAATTAGGTGTTCCTTCTGATAGTTCACAGCCACGCATTGCCCACGGCGCTTAAAACACTCTTCGGCGCATCCTTTCAACCCTATAATCTCATATGTAGCTATGGTAGGAACATCAAGATACTTATTAAGTTCCAAAACGCCCAAAGTTTCGACACCCCAGCAATGTGCTATTAGAATGACAGTCACTAGAAGTTTAGACATTATACTTTATTACTGTTGCCAAGTACATTAGCAACTAAACACACACACATCTTATTTAAGTATTTATACAAATCATTGATCAGTTCAGGCTTGAATGTTTCACACGGTTTTCTTAAATTTCTGCTTCATGTATTAATTTAAATTTTGGGCATAATCTGCGACATTGTTTAACAATAAAATTCAGGTAATAATATATCGACCAATTCTCTAAACAAAATAAGAGCACAAAAATGCATGTACATTTAATTTGCACTTCACATTTTTCATACATCTTTGTTTTAAAACATTTCAATTGAAGTTCTAGTAATGACATTTTTTCGGTTATTATGTCATTGTATTTGGGTTTTAATTAACTACTTGTTCCTGTAATTAAACACATGTTATTGATTTGAGGCTCGGCATTTATTTTGTTACAACCAGAGTCCAAGGTGATTTCTCAAACAGTCTCTGTCACCACAGCAATAGACCTCCTCGGTTTTGACGATGGACTGCATTAATAGGCAGTCCTCCTTCTGTAATACACAAACAGACAGACAGGCACTCACAAACAATGACGTTTACCAAGTAGTATATTTCTGTCACTTCCCATCTGGAGTCTTCAAATAAAATGAAGTTTTATATTTTTGGTATATGTATTTAAATTTAATTTTGATAAAATGTATCCTACATGTACTTTCAAACTTATTTACAAGTATATTTTGGAGAAAAAATATTTTGATACACCTTGTAGAAATGCGAGACCAAATTTTATATACTTTATATTTGATATTAATCATTTAAAACCCCCTTTGATTTATGTCCAAGAACAAAATTTTTTCAATGTCTGAGCATCATATTTCATAGAACAATTAAAATCAAAAACAAAAATAACTGTAATCTGAGCAACATTTACAAGATGACAGTTTACTCAATTAAAGAAGTACTAACTGGTGCACAATGTGTTCTGAAATGGTACAGGTTTCCCGTGAATCCTCGCGCCATACAGGTCTCCCCAGGGGCACAATTTCGACTCCAGTCACAGCGATAACTGATGTCACATGACGGACAGGGCGCTCCTACACAATCAAAGTACTGATATGCAGCATGTACATATCACATGTTATTACAACATTACATTTTGAAAATTTTAATCATTAATTTTGATATAATTACGTATTGATAAAATGCAATATACTTAGAGACACCATAATTTGATATATTGGGCCCTGGGTTGGAAGTCTACGCAAACAGACATTGACTAAAAGCTAACAAAAGTTGTGTAGCATAACGCATGAATGATAGACCCTTTAGAATTTAGTAGGATAAGTTATTTTTTCTGGATTGATCGCTTAAGTCATAGCTTGTATGAACCATCAAAGAAAACATTTTACTGTTTATATTTACATCTCTCTCTGGATCTCATTTCAATTCTCCATATTAATGGCCGGGGGTAAACGTAGGTAAATTATCGTTTTTGTATGTTAAAAAGAAGGAACAGCCGATTATTCCATTCATGGAAGTTCACTAAAACTATTTTGAAGTCCGAAATAAGGCTGAAAAATGTTTAACTATTTGGCCAATGTCGCAGTCCGTTCTTTCAATCTAGATAAAACGTCGATCGATCATTTAATGCGCATTAGATGTAATTATTGTGTGGAAATATCAACGAAAATATATCCTCAAAAATGATACCAGGTATTTGCAAAATCAACGCGGTTAAACACAATACAAACCTGTAGAGGGCGCCAAGGTAGTGACCCCTCTAATGACAGGAACTAAAAATAAAACGATGCAAACCATAACTGACAAGAGTAAAAAAAATAAATACTAAATGTACTTGAATACAAGAGGCCAAAAGGCCTTAACGGTCACCTGAGTAGCATAACCCATACACAAACTTGTCAAGAAGTCTCATATATGCATTTAGTTAAGTTTTATTCTGGAATAGAAAAATTTTTAATTTGTAATGACGACCACCTCCCTGCCTGAAATCTTTCAAAAAGGACTATTAAACCTATAATTTTAGTGAAAAACTTAAAAGATCATAAAAGAGTGCATGACCTGATATTGAAAAGGTGCAAGACTCTGATAGAAAATAATTTAATAATAATAACAAGGTGGCTATTATTCATGTTTTATCTAAAACAACCTCCCATCCCCCATCCCCCCGGGGCAGACAGAAACTCTCCCTATGGACATTTAAACAAACATAAAAAATCCCCAGCTTTATCGATAAAAACCATCATGAGTTATTCACTTCTCCTGTTCCAGTTTTTGAATATTCAACATTCGTTGAGAATCACCATCTGGCATATATACCAAAATCATTTTCCCTTTATATATCAGTGATTTTAGTAAGCCAATTATTACTTTACTATTAACAAGTCTATTTGTTTATTTTGAAAGTTCAAAAACTGTTTTTGTTTCAAATGATAAAAAGCCTTGCATAACTCTTTTGATCATACAACTTCTTTATAATTACATTATATTCAACCATTAATTACTACATATGAACAAGCAATGGAAGATAACTCCATTAGGAAGAAGCAAGGGAAAACAAGATGTAATTATAATCGGGGCGATTATAAAGTCTCCCAAACGAACGAGGCTATCATATAGAGTAGGGATGACCCACAAAGTTTCATGTGGTTCCCAGGGGTCCTTTACTATATATCAGGTGAACTTACATAAACAAGGAACAAGAATATATATGGTTTAGGGACGGGGATATTAACTGTTTTCAAGATATTCAGGCACTACCTGTTTGAGAGGGGTCAGGACCACCCCAAGGGCCCATAACCTACATACCATATGATGCCCCTTGACACAAGGAACAAGAATATATATAGTTTAGATGTAGGGATCTCAACTGTTTTCAAGTTATTTGTGCACTTCCTGTTTGAGGGGGGTCAGGACCATCCCCGGGGCCCATAACCTACATACCATATGATGCTCCTTGACACAAGGAACAAGAATATATATGGTTTAGGGGTGGGGATATTAACCGTTTTCAAGATATTCGGGCACTACCTGTTTGAGGGGGGTCAGGACCACCCCTGGGGCCCATGACCTACATACCATATGAAGCCCCTTCACACAAGGAACAAGAATATATATGGTTTAGGGGTGGGGATCTCAACCGTTTTCAAGATATTCGGGCACTACCTGTTTGAGGGGGGTCAGGACCACCCCAAGGGCCCATGACCTACATACCATATGATGCCCTTGACACAAGGAACAAGAATATATATGGTTTAGGGGTGGGGATCTCAACCGTTTTCAAGTTATTTGTGCACTTCCTGTTTGAGGGGGGTCAGGAACCACCCCTGAGGCCCATGACCTACATACCATTTGATGGCCCTTAACACAAGGAGCAAGAATATATATGGTTTAGGGGTGGGGATTTTAACCGTTTTAAAGATATTTGGGCCCTTCCTGTGCCATATTGGCCCCACCCTAGTGCCTAAACACCTGTCCCAGGGGTCATAAATTTCACAATTTATGATTATATTTAAGACTTCATGTACATCATATCCATGCATTTAGTTTTTCACAAATAAATATAGGAGTAGAGAAGAAGATTTTCTAAAATTTAATACATTTTTACTATATGGCCATTTTGGCCCCACCCTAGAGCCTGAACCCCTGACCCAGGGGCCATGAATT
>WFKH01011581.1:8635260-8645559 GCA_016163765.1 Magallana hongkongensis | reverse complement strand
TTGTTGCTGTGGTTGTGGGGTTAGTGCTAGTTGTTGCCATTGTTGCAGTAGTTGTTTGGTCGTTGCTTGTTGCAGTGGATTTGTGGTAAGGACTGATTGTCGCTGTGGTTGTGGGCTTAGTGCTAGGTTTTGCTGCTGTTGTGTTGGGTGTTGTAGTGGAAGCTTTGTCTGTCGTTGTTGGCGGTTTTACAGTTGTTTTTGTACTCATCTGATGCGCTACATGGAATATAAACCGGTAACTTTAGTTGAAGCCGAACTGAATTTTTCTGTAAATACCTGTTGTTTGGACAAAATCTTACTTCAAGCTTTGAATCTATCCATATAACATAGTTGTACGTTTCTTATTTGCATAGAAAATAACACATGCATATTTTTGCAAGCAAAATAAATAAATAAATACATAAAATAAATAAAACGTACTTTTATTTCGCCATTTCCTTGTATCTTCTTTGATGAACTATTTTTTTGCAACAAACCGAAGTTACGATCAGAGATAGTATCACGAAACGCGTAAAATTTGATTTGGACACATCTTTTATTTTGAGATTAAAAAACAAACGCAGTGTTAGTTTCTGCACAAACAGAAAATACTACTTACTATGTAACATCTATTATTTTATAATTTTTTTTATAATCTTTTAATTTTCAATTGCAAAAATTTGCAGTAGGTTGTTATCTTACTTGGAGCAGGTGTGGTTGTCGGTGGTTGCTTCGGTTTTAGGAGATAGTCGCAATCTGGACAGAATATTGTTTATTTGTTTATTATAAAATAGCCTTCAAAACACTTTACGTAAGATAAAATAGTTCGAAAAGTAAAAGTGTTGATAAAATTTTTAAAATCAGGAACTTAAAACAACAATTATCAAAATATGAATTGTTTCCTATCTTTATATGAAACAGTCTTTAATAACTGACCACACGTAGAAATCGATCATGAGTTTTAGTGTAAGAACAATTGTGTTTCTTACATTTGTCACACAGGTTACATGTTTTTGGACAAAACTTGATATCCTCTCCATCAGGGTTGTACTGCAGCTTTTGGCAAAGTCCAAGTGATGATAGGGTAGCACAATGAGCCAGAGGATCGTCCTCACATACTATCGAAGTATTGCCTTCAAGAAAGAAAATGAAATTAATTCCAGTATTAAAGGATCTGGGCCTAAAAATTTCACACTTGCTCCCAACCAAATAGAGAGCGTTGCATATCAGGATTATATGTTGCAACTTTGATTTCAAATTTAATGATCCAATTATAAGAAAAAAGTACTACGTACCCTCAACTCTATCTAAATTTTCATTTAACAAACCAATACCAACAGAATTTTCAAACATCAAAAATTAAAAAAACGAAGAATTCATTTTGTATGCTTAATAGCTGGTGTTTTGCAACCCATTTAAAACACGCGTAAAGTGACTTGTATGGTGAGAGAGCACACTTGAATAACACATATATAACGTATGGTAACAATGTAAAACATGTTCTACACATATGTATACCATTCGTTTTTTTAGTAGGTATAACATGTGTTGAAAAAAATACGTATGATTCACATATGATACACATATATGTTATACATAATTATAATAATGTCATACGTCATTTTGGTCTCAACCTCTTTGGTGCATATATTGCAATTTTGCTGTATTATGTATATATTTGAAAATACAAAAAAATTAACATACCCGGACACACTATTGGTGCGGGGGTGGTTGTAGTGGTTGGTATTGTTGTTGTTGTTGTCGTTGTTGTTGTTGTTGACGGCGAGGTGGTTGACGTTGTCTGAGCCGTCGTTGACGGTGACGTAGTAGAAGTATCGATTGATTGTGTTTTTGACGGTGACGTAGTAGAAGTATCGATTGATTGTGTTGTTGACGGTGACGTAGTAGAAGTATCGATTGATTGTGTTGTTGACGGTAACGTAGAGGTGGTAGTCGTACTCTCCATTGTTGTTTGGGTGGTGGTCACTGTGTGGTGGTGACCGTGGTCGGTATGCACGTGCGTGTTGTGGTGCCCATGACCGTGTGCTGTTGTCGGTAAGGTGGTAGCTGTTGTTGGAGTACCTTTAATGTAGTTCATACTTTAATTTTTTAAAACTGGTTATCAAACAGTTAAACATTGAATCTCAAACTCGATGGGACTGGGATAAATACTTTAGGTTAAAAAGATTCGAGGAGTTAAAGATATACAAGAGAAAAAAGGGTCTTGAGTTCAAACGCACTTAGACATAACTATGATATTCGAAATTACGGCTTTTGAATCTTGACCGTTATTATAATTTTGATTCGAGTGCAATATGAAAATTTATAACACCATGTAAAGGTGGCTTAGTATTGAAAATAACTGCAGAGAAGGCATTTCATAATACACTTATACATACACCAATTAAACTAAATGCTTAAACAGGTCGGGGAAACTACCTTATATGGATATTGTTGTCATTGCGCAGAGCTATGCATACCGCGAACATCTGTCCAATCAGTGAATAAAAAGCAACACATGTGATTTACTACATGTTTACGTTTTTACAACACGTGGTTTTGACTAATTTACGACTTGATTTCAAATGACTGCGGTAACGTCAATTCATAAAATTTTTCAACTTTTTTGTAAAAAATGCAAAGTTTAGGTACTAATTAAGATTGTCCATGCTCACATTAACAAACATTGCCGATTTTCCATGTTAAATAGGTATGTTGAAATATTTCTCACAAGATTCACATGGATCAATATCAAAAGTACGCACCAAACACTAACACGCATCTCGTAACCATTTACACTTAGGCTTTAAATGGCCACATGAGGTCTTTTGAATGCCTGACAATGTACGAACACCTCCGAGTCGAATGCTTAGGACCATGAAATTCACGTGAAATCTGTATTCAACGAGAAATCAGCGCTGGCAGTAATTAAGGCGTATGTCAACGAATGGACTTATACAATGCAGTTGATGAAACCAAATTTTTTCCATTGTAAAATGAGTGTTTGTAAATGTGAGCATGGATTTAGTAGATGATGATGTAAACATTGTTTCAAGTGTGCAAAATGCTTGAAAAAATTAATTATGCCTTTCCAAAAGCAATTAGAAAAACTAGCATTTTCTAAACGTTGTATTTTTTGTAGTAACCCATGATGCATTTCAACTCAGGAATGTCATTCAGCTGATTGGTCAGTTTGTCGATTTTGTCGGTGCCTCATTTAGTATGTAAATTTATTCCGACGTCACAGAAAATAGTTTCCCCGACCTGTTAAATTAAGGTTAACTTTACTAGCAGTGGTAACAGGCTCGAAGTGCGCGATCTGTTCCGGCACTGAAGCGCCATTGCAAGGGCCACTACCATCGGAAACACAGCAATAGTTACAGATCACAATGTTGTCTGCAATTCCTGTGAAATTCTGAGTGAGACATTCCGGTCTCTTTCTGCTTTTCTCCCACCACTCTCCTTTACATTCAGCCTCATAGGCACACCTGAAATCATTGAAACATCAAAGCGCGTGAGTTTAAACAAAGAGTATGATGTTATCATAACTCTGATCTCGGGAAAGGAATCGTGGACACATAGAGTGAACTTACTTCTTCTCAACATACATCTTTGGTTGTGTTGCCGTTGTATCATATCTTACTGTATTGAGACAATACGAGGTAAGGGAAGAGCATGTTTCCAACTGAAACTGACTATTGGAGTTCCCGGTCATGCATTGTTTCTCTACCATAAAAAAATTTTAAAAAATTTTCAATCTGTGGCAAAGAATGTTATGGTTGTTAAGATTTAAAACTTGTTTTTTGAATATAACAACAAGCTAATTCATGGAATGTGTGTCCCCTGCTTAGGAAAGATGAAAAGATTGCAAGACCGAAAAAGAAAATGTATTTAAAAAAAAAAACTACAAACAATCTCGATTATTCGGCTTTTGGCCTCAAATTGAAAAAGAAGTCGTTCTTAGATAATAGAAATTCAAAGCATTTGGTTTAATTGTAAAAGAACCCCGATATATATATATAGTGCCCTGAAAAATATATTTAATGCAATACAGGAATATTTTACCCCAACCTTAATTTTCCCGGTATGTACGTTACATGTAGTGAAATTAATACTTTGGCCATTAAATTTTTTTTTAAAAAGTCAATGCAAAAAGTTATATTGCAAAAACAGACAGAGAATGACATTTTCATCTGGAAACCATTTTTTATCATGTTAAGTATTCTAGCTTTACAATTGACCCTTTTGACCTCAAAATAAATACACTAAGAGGCTTATTAAAGCTCTTTTGAACATTTGGAACTATACGTTATTGCAAAAAGTATGAGTCATTTTAAAATATCATGTGGAAACGAAAGTGTCACAAACATGCGTAGCAAATAGTACTCTTACTTCTGATTTTCCTTTTGACCTTAAAATCCAATTGATCTTCTTTATACAAGAGGGATTGTAATATTACTATACTTGACCATTAATATACTAGTATTTCATAGAAAAAGATAGAAGAAAATTTATGTAACCTTCTAGAAATAATTTCGTGCAATGTACGTTGAAATTAATAAAATTTACTAATGAAACTTGGTCCTTAAGGATTTATCATATCGAGTATTTCAAGCGCTGTTTTTAAGATATCGCCCAGATACAAGACAGGATAATGACAAACAGACGGGTGGAGTAAACGACAGAGAGACCCAAATTAATATCCACCACTTTTACTTAAAGCAAAGGAAAATTGCATATATCATTAAGTTGGATAATGTAAAATAACGTTACGTGGTTATAAAAAATAATAATCAAAATTTTAATTTTGTATTTGCAAAATTGATAAAATTGTGTTTGTATAAATAAAAGTAGAGACCTAAAATAAATATTCATACTTTCCTGGCTATTATCGAATGTAGACAGTTGTTTCGGTATGGTATCCCGATTGCATGGCAAGTTTCCGTTCGAGTTATCACAACAATAGCTACAGGCATTGTCGGCCTCTGGTCCCGTTACATTGTTACATTTAGGATCTCCTAGAGTGTCCACCCAATAGTTCCATTTACACTCAACCTCATCTGCGCACCTGTAACGGGTTTTTTTCTCTCAAAATTTGTTGTTCCATTCTTTGTTTAACGTTTGAATATGTAATCACTCTCGTTTTGTATAATTATGCTTATCGCCTAACATAATTGTAACTTCCCTAACAATGCTATTTCACTTTTGTAGCAGGGTAAAATGTAATAATAACGCAAAATGTCATTAAATCAAAATTTTACATTTTGCATTATTACATTTTACTTTGAATCAACGCAATATGTAACAACGCAAAATGTAAGAAATCATGATCAATCAAAACATACTAAAAATAAATTAAGACAATAACTATCATAAAGTTAACAAAACAACGATATAGCGTTACGATTTTGACATGAAATGCTTGAGAATGTAAACACATAAAAAACCTTAATTAAGCAATATAGTATAAACCTAACGTTGATATGTCAGTAGCAAGGTCTTAACATGCACATTACATTTTGTGGTGTTAGATTCCGCGATGATCTCAAAACAAAATGTAAAAACTGATACAAAAGATAATATTATAATATGCAAATATGGACTCGAGGTACGTAAATATGCAGTTATCATAATCAACAGAGATAATTTCGATCTTACATACGATAAAAGATGCATTTGACAGAGAGCGAAAGCATTTTACTATCGTGCAATATAAGCGTTTAACGATCAATATCCAAAAATGATGATTTCCAACGGACCAATAAGGTTTCCTATATATTAATTTATAATCCCATTAATACTACAAAAAAAAACTTATAACATTTTGAATTTGACGCAAAATGTAACAACGCAATACGTGTATAGGTCAATTTGCAATTATTATGAACCATAATAGCTAATGTTGATCACAGGTACAAAGAAAATATTGACAAAATTAGTGACTTTTTATAAATTATAAATCTTTATAAATGCACATTGACCTGTATTGAGTCCATATTTATCATATTGTATCCTCATTTTGAATAAATATTTCTGAAAGGCTTTGAAAGATGAGAGAGAAATAATATGTTCCCTGACAATTTAACGTTTACTATACGATGAACTATAACTGACGTATTTATCGAATTAATTTTTATTGACCGGTTCATCATGATATTCGCAAAAACGGCAATAAGTTTTTGATTGATATATATATGCCATTAAAATAGCTTATGCAGGTGGTCAATTTTCGCAATCAGCAGTCATTATCAAATAATAATGGCTCCAAATCAGATTTCCGGATTTTATTTAGTTTTACAATACTGATTTAAAATAGCTTCGATTTCAAAGTTATACAGGTCAAAATACATTCCTAATTACAATGAGTAAATATCAGTATTAACTTTACTACTTACATTAAAAAACAAACACAAACATCAAAATGCCTGACAGCCAGCCGTGGTTGCTGGACGCCGTTGATTTATTAAATATTGTCATATATATAGACAAACTTACAGAAAAACATCACGATGAACTAGCATAATATGAAAACTACTAGTGTACCGATATACATCAAAAATAAATATCAGATTCATAAAAAAATCTCCCTTTACACAATGCATCAGGGCCGGCCAGAAAAAAAAAACTAGAGATAAAACGATAAAAATCGCAATATAAAAACTCTAGAAAACCTGTGTCTGTTGCCAGGTGCCGCTGGATGCAGGGAGGTTGTGAACAGACCTCACAACATATACGGTACATATTTTACATACAGATACTTAGTAATAAATTTTTTTATTAAATTTTGTCTAACTCCTGACGCACGGCGGCTAGAAGTGAATACCTGAATAACACCTGTCTAAAACCTGTTCTACTCTCCAATTCTATTGGCTACTAATAGACCCTTCCAAAATAATGCAGCGTTCCGTAAATACAACATTTTCCCGCTATTACTACCGAAACGCGGGAAAATACAAGTATTAACTTTACTACTTACATTAAAAAACAAACACAAACATCAAAATGCCTGACAGCCAGCCGTGGTCTAGAAAAAACAAAGATGGGGGTGAATACAACTTTACCGATATATCACAGATTCAACGATTTCGATACCAACAAGCGTTTATCTATGGAATCTACTATATAGCCATCTTTGGCCGAATCAGTCTTCCACCTGCCATGTCTTTTCAAACATCTTTCATCGACGTTTGAACTTGCTGCCACAGTTGCCCCACCTGACCTAAGAGAATGAATTCCTATGTTTACATGCTCCCCTGCAACTGATTTTAACATAGACAAAAGATTGCTCCTAGCTGAAGTATAACTAAGCTTTTTGTTCTTGTATATTAATTTGCATACATTTTTTGACCTAAAAATTGGTCTAAATAAGAAAAAATCTTTGTCTTCAATAGTACCTAATAAATCTAAATATCTCAAGTACATCTTTACTGGACATGCAGAGGTTATACCATTTGCGATAAGCACCTCATTTCCCTGTCTGTATTGGTCAGTTTTTGATTTTTGAATGTTTAACACAATATATTCGTCATACACATGAACATCTTTAAATTTTAAAGAACTTACTTCATCAAATCTGAGAAAACCCGCAAAACAAAATAAAATCATTGTCAAATTTCTAACAATCAATAAGTCACTATCATCAATATATTTATCACACAATTCAATAAGAACATCCTTGGAAATCGGCTCTTTTTTATTTATAGCCCGACTAGCTTTACGCTTCGCTGCCTCCTGTAAAGATGTAACGTAAGAATTTTTTGTTGGATCTGTAAAACCCGCACATTCATGAGCCCACTTAATCGCATAAACAGCATTATTCACTGGATGCTGAGATGATCCGGTCTGGAGCAGATGCGTCAAGTATAAAGCCACGTGTATAGGACTCGCCGGTAATGCACTGTGTCCTTGAGCTTTAATGAAATCCTCCCATCTTCTATAAGCGTTGAAATAAGATCGGTTGGTATTATCACTTTTACTTGACAGAATCCAGTCACTAAGAGAAGGACATAATTCTGCTAAATAACTTCCAGGTTCAACGCCATGTTTTTCTGCAGTCTTCATAATTCTGTCCTGAAGTCCTATTCCTGTAAATATATTTCCAATATCAAAACTCTATTTTCAAAAAAATCATGTTAAATGCTAAATTCCTTTTCCCAAATATTCCATTGTTTCCCATTCCTCTACAAATTGCATGTACATTATGCATCTTGGAGTGAGTTTTCACATATGTATTAAAATTTCCCTTTATATCAATTAACATTGACCAAAAAGGAGCTGACTTCCACTCTGGAATTACCAAGGTGCAATTGCATTTATCATTTTCAATTTTTCTTACCACCTTAGGAATCAACATTGGCGGAGGCACAACCCAATTTAAATGATTTGTCCATACCTGTGAAAATGCATCAATAGCACTCGATCCTCTACACCAGCGCTTAGAATTAAAATTTTTACACTTGCTGTTATTTATATCTGCGAATCTATCGCATGTATGAGGCCCCCAGATATTGTCAAAATATTCAAACACACGCTGTTTAACTGACCAGTCGTCACAATCCGACATTCTACTCAAACTGTCTGCCCTTACATTTTCTTCTCTAGCTACCCATTTACAATTTACCTTTATTTTTTGTTCGTCACAAAAAGCATGCACTGACATTGCAATGTCCTGTAGCTTTTTCTTTTTGCTACCCACCTTCAGAATGTGCTGCACATTCTTATTATCCGAATACACTTCAACGGACTTGCCTTCAACAATATCAACTGATTTTGTTAAAATTCTCTTTACCGTCTCAAGCTCTCTCCAAGTAGAGCTTTGCTTATTCTCCCATTCATTCCATACTCCATAACATTCCAACTCAGTTTGTTCAATATCTGAACCCATAGTCAAATGACCACCAAACCCTGTGTCTGACGCATCGCAATAAACAACAATAGAGCTAACATCCTCTTTAGTCAACTGACTTAATGTAGCACCAGATTCATTTATTCTATCCAGAGATGTAAACCAATATTTGAGTTCACTCATAGCTTTTTCAGACAACATTACTCTAGAATTCCAACTGGATCGGTTCATAATACAATAATACAAATATCGTGTCCTTAGTCTGACTACACTACCAAACACTGTTTGCATTGAGATTATTTGTCCAACAACAGATGCAATATTTCTAACATCTAACCAGATAAGACCAGCTTCATAACTTTCGAAAACATTCGAAATACAAATTTTAAGCCTATTTACCCTTGTTGGTGTGACCATGATTTTATTGATTTTTGTATTCCAAACTAACCCTAACCAGACTAATTCCTGTACTGGATCCCAGTGACTTTTGTCCTCTGCTATCAAAAAACCGAGATTTTCTAAATCTCGCTGAATTTCGGAACTTACCACCTTTGCTTCTTGAAATGTTGAAGCACCTCCAATGCCATCATCTAGATACAGGACAATTTTATAACCCTTTGTCCTCCAGAACTTTACAATTTCTCTCATTACCTTTGAAAAAATGTACCCCGCAGTTCTAAGACCAAATGGTAAAACTTTAAACACATAATATTTGTTATTCCATTTGAAACCTAAATACTCCTTGTCTAACTCATGATACGCACTTTTCAAATCGAATGAAAAAATAAAATCACCTGCTTCAAATACATTTTTTGAAACATCTGCATTTTCATACTTGTGCTTATACTTAAACAAATGAGGATTGACATGTCTAGCGTCTAATACCAACCTCTGTTTTGCTTTTCCGTCAGCCACCGTTAAGGGATTAACTACCCTTGGTTTATCTTTTACCTCTTCTATACAACCTTTGTTTAAAAGCTTTTCTATTTCTTGAGCTACAAACCATTGATTCTTCAATGCAGACCTATTATTTTTTAACTCAATAGGCTCAGGTGTTGTAAACAATGGCATTTTATATCCGTTTTCTATCACGTCTAACACATACCTGTTTGTTCCAATCGAACGCCAGTGACCTAAATTTTCCCTTAAACGACCAACAGGAGAAATATTTTTAATGCATGACTGACCTTTGTTTGTATTGCCAATAGGCTTTTCATTATTGAATTGACTTATCAAATGATTTACTTCCGTAACAAATGTACTTATCTTATCTCCATTCAGTTTCTCCGTACAATCCTTCCTCCAGTGACCCCTCTTGTTACATCGATAACAGTGTCCAGACTTCCAAGTAGTATTTTCAGCTGATGTCTGCGACCACGAAGGCTTCTGGTATGGTCTTGCTGAATCTCGGAAGTCCTTCCTTTTCTTCGCTTTAGCCTCTTTGACTTTTCTTTCAGCCCTTGTCTGCGCTTTGC
>WFKH01011581.1:8541722-8614989 GCA_016163765.1 Magallana hongkongensis | reverse complement strand
CATGTAAATATCTAGCAGGTTACTTTCATGTTAAACGACCCACTATCCTAAATCATGGCAATGGCGGAATCGCAGTAAGTCATGAAGAAAGATATCATATCAGTGCAACCATCATACGACCAAATGTGGGTATGGCATTTTTTATCTGTATCTATATTTAGCAATAAGGGTTTAGTAGCAATAAGATGAGACATACATACTAGAAACTCATTGCGAGCAACGAGAGATCTACCGTTTGAATGTACCTTAAAAAGGCTATAGGGATAATTTTTATTTTCTATCATTTCTTAAAACTTCTTCAAATTCCATTTCACCATCTCTAAGGAACTCTATAGACATATATTTATACGACAAAAATGTACTGTTATTGTGATTTTTTGTACAAAATTAATACGGAAAACAATACAATTCATCATTTTAAAAATAAAACCATATGTCCCCTGCATGCAAACCAATTTTAGCTTTAAAAATTCACTGAAAAAATAGATTGGAAATATGACCACTATCTGCTTCAAATTTGCTTGACAGAAAAAACTGTCCTCTGCCACCTAAAGAAGAACTCAGTGGATATTAATGCAAAGAAGAAAATTTACAGTTTTAGTGTCGCAGGACAGACTTTTAGACCTGATAGATGTAGGTTATGGGACATTACTTTTTAATTTTTTTAAGATGAGCATTAAATGCAACTGGAAACATGATGTAACTACATCATGGTTTTAATAAATTTTCATGACAAATTTGTATATGTTCTATGTGCTTTAATTCAATAAATTTATTTTCTTAAATGTAATTTGTTATTTGATTAATTACATCTGCAAAGTAATAGTAAGTTAATTACATTTGAAAATCCTTGTAATGGTAATAGTAATTTAATTGAAGGTTTTAAGCAAGTAATTGTAATTTGATTAATTACTTTCCAAGGTAATTGTACCCAGGAGTGTTGGGACTACGTATAAAAATCTTTAATATATTATTATCAAGAACTGCATGCTTCAATTTGTAATAGTATTATGTATTAAAGCATCCTGATTCTTATTTGTTGACACAACAAGTACTGAAACAACACTGGCTTAAATAATTGAATAATCGTTATTAACATAGTAAAAAAGATATTATTAAATTGTACTTATAACCAGTACACCGTGAGCCAAAGAATAGTTTGTTTTTTTACTGGTTGGATGTTGCAAGTTGTATATTCTCAAGTTGAATGTTTCTCTCTGTTTTATGCACAGGTAAATACTTAAACTGAAATAAACTAAATTTAGTTAGCTGGTATACCTCTGTTAAAAGTAATTGGTGGCTTCAATTAATAGATAAAGACTGTGCATGCGCTTTCGCTTTGCTTCTTGTACTTTCGGATTCCATTATTTGTATATGCGTTTGAAGATCTTGATATTTACTTAAATTTGAATTTGGTATTCAGAAATGATTTTTTTAATATTTCTAACCTTTTAATATATTTGAAATAGATAATAACACTAAAATTCCTCAGAAACCTTATTTTACAATCGTATGCCTTGTTCCTCAAACCAACCCCCTCTCCCTGGTTGATTTTTACTTATTTCTCTCATGAATTTTAACCTCTGAACCTTTGGTCCATTCCTGAACCCTGAGGGTCATGATTTCAAATTTTACATACATCAGAAAGCCAATGTTAAAGTTTGAATATTACAGGCTATTTGGTTCTGGAGTAGAAGATTTTAAAACACTCCACCCTATTTATTCCCTTTCCTGATCATCTCCCCTTCAGGGGACCTGGTCCTTCAATTAAACAAACTTAAAAGCTCTTCACCAAATGATGATTTGTGCCAAGTTTGGTTGAAATCAATCGACCCGGTGGTTCTGGAGAAGAAGATGAAAATGTGAAAAGTTTACGTAGACAACAAGACAACGGACAAATTTTGATAAGGAAAGCTCATTGGGGAATTTGGATAATAGAAAATCAATAAATTCATATTTATCAAAATATTTCTTTAGTGTAAAAATATGATTCCTCACTAATTTTGTCGAGTTTATAATGGAAATGAGAGAAATAGAGAGGAAGAATGAGCGAAGGAGAGAGAAATCCTAACCTGCAGCTTGAGTTGATGTTGGTAAAGAAGTGGTGCTCACACTTGTTGGGGTGTGCTTCTTATCGTAGTCACAGTAACTGTATGATAAAGGATCACAAGGTTAGCTTTTTAAAAAGCTAAGAAAGTCAGCCAGCAGAATATTAATTTTAGGTCAAAAGTGAATACATAAGCTATTGTTCGAAATACAATATATATATAGTCTCCATACATGCAGAACAATCATAACATGCTGATGTACAATTAGTTTGTATACTTTGGTATGACTGTGTATGTGAGGAGACAAGACTGTACTCTTTATAAAGTAATCTACAGCAACTATGCATGCTGTCTTAAATTGTAACTTTACAAAGATTTGCTCTCTAAATTCCATGGTCCCTCGTCGCAAACCACTGCCCGTATATATCCTCTCCAACCTCTGTAAGAGAGTCTGGGAGATATGTATGCGAACTCCGGGCCGTGCCTGCAGACGATACCCGTGGACAGTCTTCCAATACAGAGGCGTGACTGACGATGCGCAAGTTGGCCTAGAAACTGCCCAGTTTCATAACTTATTCCAATTTACGCAAGCGCATTTGAAGTTTCATCCTAACTTAATTAGTCAGCCCGTGGGCTGACTAATTACGATATAAAAAAAGTTATCATGTCATCTGATGTTCTACTGAAATACAAGCTTTATCAATATTTTAGTTGTCTTTTTTACTTTTTTTACTTTAAAAATCACATGCATGCAATATAAAATTGAGCAAATTATTCCGAGGTGTTTGTTTTGTGTATGTTTGTGGTTTTCCTTCACTCAGTTCCTTTATACTGATTGTCGGTAATGAACGTAATGAAATATTTATTCAATCATTTTAAAACAAATTTAGATAGAATAAACCCCAACTTTATCAAACAAAATTGACGGCACACCCAAAAGATGTATGAATGAATTCTTTTGAATAGTTGACATGTTTGATACTAACATTGAATATAACTATTTGCAACCAATAGGATAAGTATTGCAGCGAGATAAGCTAGAGGAGGAAAGCAAAACCAAAGCTTGGTTATTTGCTACATCAGTTACTAAGTGTACTAAAGATGATACGTACATGGCATGTGTTCGGGCTGTATAATGTTTTTGTTACAGTAGAGGTCATGGGGGTCACAGCTGTATTGTTTACAGCAATCAATACATTCGGTTCCTCTCGGGAGGTTTCCAGTCCTACAGGACGGGGTTAATAAGCTGGTCTTGTATTTGTTAGCCTCACAAAATGAAATCGATGCTGCTCTAAAGAAAATTGAATATGATTAATTCATTAAATTAATTTCTCGTTTAAATTTTTTTACTGTCTGTTTTATCTGGGTTGTTCTATTTCACAATATATTTCACAATAAATTTTTATACCCTTTAAGGTGGTATGGGACATCTGTCGATATTAATGTGGATTAAAGTACATTATAATTAAAATACTTTCACCGGTTTAGAATTTTCAAATTTTACAATATTTAACCAAAAAATAGCTTTTAAAAATATTTGAAAAGGTAAAAATTGTAAAACCCCCAGCAGGATTCGAACTCATGACTTAAAGATTCGTAGTAAACCCTCTAACCCACTGCGCTACGCTGTTAGGTGACAATATTGGGAAAGAAACTACTTATATAAGTACACTTTATTTTATTGTTTATTTCGATAAACAATACGTCACAAGATGGAAGTGTCCCATACCACCTTAAGCCCCTTTCACAATTGGCGCACGAGCAGAAGCGACAAATATTCGTGCGACCGAAAAAAATAGATATGGTTCGTAAACTGTTGCTAAAATAATCGCATATGAAAAAGTACTCGTACGAAACTCGCACGATTCAGAGCGACAGTTGTGCGATGTAAACGCATTGAATCTTGCGATATATCTTGCGTCTATATACGACTGTTGTACAATGAAAGAGAGTGTTGTAAGATAATGCGATAGGAATGCACGAAAGACCAGATGATCGGACGACTGAACGTGCGCCAATGCGATTGGACGAGCGGCGCTCGTCCGATCATGCATTTCATCGTACGAATGCTAGTACGAGTCAGAGGGGGTATATATACCGCCCGTTTCCGACGCTCTTCAGTAGACATAGTTGAATGCAAGAGAAGATACCGCCCAAGAAGATGCCAAAGCAACAGCCAAAATCAAGGTCAATTGTGGCCTGAAACAGATATGCTTATACAGTGTACACTGTATAAGGGAACTATTCGCCCCCGTTTTATTTTCGCTCATTTTGCTCTTCTTGTCAGTTAGCGGATTAAGACTTGGCTAATTCCAATGTCTCACATTATCTCTCTTTTACCACAACATTGCTGGGGCGAATTCAAGACGAGGCAAAGCCTTAAGTAGGAGCGAAAATATCACGGGGCGAAAATAACCCTGTATCCAGTATATACTAGTGGCAAAGCATGGAAACTGAAACCGATAAATCTTGCAATGATAGTAAAACGTTGCAAGATTACATGAGACACGTTGAACAACAGTCTCATGGTCGCACAACACACGCATAAACAGCTGCGAATTGTCTTACGATCTTTAAAAATCGTGCATCGCTCTTGCGAGTACACAAAACGTTGTAAAACGTTCGTACTAATGTTCGTGCGTTGCATTGCAATAATTTAGATCGCATTCGGTAGCGTCTGAATAGTGTGCATGTCCACTATTTTGAGGAGACTTGATGCGACCACAAAAACGCAAGCAACGAATGCGAGAGCTCGTGCAACGTATGCGATAGCTCGTGCGAAGCCAAAAAATTCCGATCGCAAAGTGTTGTAAAGTGCTCGTGCGCCAATTGTGAAAGGGGCTTTAATAGTAAATATCCCCGTATCATTATGGACTACTTTGATGTAACAAGAATCCGCGGTTTCAAGTCTGGGACAGTACATTCCAGGATAGAATCCTGGTCTTTCACAGCCCAGACATTCTGATGCTGTAAATTATGTAAAACAAAGATGATTGTGATGTTATAGTGTTTCCATTAAAAACTATAGATAAATGCATGATTCAAACATTTACATGTATAACTCATTGTGTATCTCGCGACCGTACCAAATAAATGGCAAACAGGTCTTGGCGTAAAGAGAAACGCATCACTTTGAGAATCTACAAATAAACGTTCATGAATATGATTGTATTGTTTATTCTTTAATCCAAATGGCTCATTAGGTTATTATCAATGATAACTATTATACCAAATAAATAATTTGAAAAACAGACAGTAAGATACAAGATCAATGCGTTAGAAAATACTGTAAACGTACTACATTTGGCTGTGTATTCTATTTGGCGCTTTTGGCGGATTGCGGCTTCCGCTAAATCAAGTACATCGCCAAATGCCATACTTATATGTACATGTATAAGAATAGGAACATTCAGGAATACGCTAATTCAAATCCGCGCCAAATTGTTGAAAAACTATTTTCCGCCAAATATCGTACACGCCAAATATAATACGTTTACAGTACTATTATCTTGTAATACACTTATAATTCAACAAAACTTTCCTCAGTATCAACATGTGAATTTCTGTATGTTTCTGTTCTCAGTTGATAGTAGTTGCACCAGTTTATACATGCTTGGTCTATACTAATGATTCTTTTTAATATCTAATTTCTTGTATTCATAATAAAAAGGACATTGAAAAATAAAATGATACTCGTCTCCAACATTTAAGCGACAAAAGGCACAACTTGGTTGTTAGATGTTAGAATATAATGCTTCATTTATCAATATTTAAACTATGAAATGAAATCAGAATTACATTGCTGGAGTAATTACTTACAGAATGCCGGTAAAAATAAAATTCCAAAGAAGAAAGACAACATCTTTAAGTAACAAATTAATTCAACAGTAAGATTGTACTCCCAAAATGACTCGAATGCTCTTATCGGATCAGTTGAAATCATTGGACATATATCTAGAAGCTACTTTATCTTTGACATTATATGTGGAAATTAGGTCATTAAAACACCAGTTCATGAACATCAATATTGCCTTGATAGATAAACAGGAACTTGTGTTTTGTAGATCGGACTATATAGACTGGTAAATGACCCATATTGTTTCATTTAATTTTCAAACTTCAGCACAAATATTTGTAATGTTCATTTCATGATAATTTAACAAAATAGAATGTTTTCACAGAATTAAGCAGTTTCTTTTCTAGAACCATTTATAAATACATATGATTATTCATGAATGAGAATATATATATATATATATATATATATATATATATATATATATATATAAAAAACACCTATTTTAAATGTACATAATTTATGTATATATAATTATTCTTACAAATTTAAACAGTCATAATGATTTCGATTTAAAAACATATAATGGTTGTCTTCTTTATCTATGAACTACCACTGTGATTCCGTTATGCCATGATGTTGACAAGTGGAGTGTTTAACATAAAATTCACAAGTAAACACGTTTGCATACTGCATAATTGGGTTGATTTCACTAAAATAATTATGTTATTAGACCAGCTTGTACCAAATTACTATCTTGTTTGTAGAATATGTTGTGATGATGAAACACTCATGACTAACAAAGCGTAGTAAGATAAAAGAAGCTTATATAATATTATATGATTACAAAATCCAGATCTCCACGACGTTTAGGTTTGAAATTTTATATACTAAATGTATTATATGAAAACCACAAATGTCGAAAAAATAACTGGAGCGAAACAACCGAATTCGACTTCGATAAAAATGTTGATTTCAAAGTAAGCTGGGGATCTACATTTCACTGATGTCTACCATTGTAATTATTGTCTTTGAAAATATTTTGCAGTGATGTAAAATAAATACCCGCAAAAAATTAGAGCTGAACACGACTCATAAATAGAGCATCAACATACGGGTATATAGACCCTTCGATTTTGTTACTCCTGATGGCACACCTAAAAATCATGTCAGATATGTGGTATACTGTTTGTATTTAATGCATTGACTGTATATTTTGTGTACCTTTATCCCGGCTTGGAATAAATGTGCAAAACTTGATAATTTAATCGCGACCGAGTAACGCAGCAAACCTGAACAGCTAAATAGATTTTCAACTTTTTCAGATATTACTCTTATTACATCTATAAGTATTTTGTCTCAAAAAACAAGGAATTTACGGAAAAATTAAGTAAATAAACGACTTCTCTTGTTAATAAAATAGGGGGTCACGTGGTACCGTGATGTTCAAGAAGCAATACCTCTGTTCCAATCGCAACTTTTTGGGCCTCTCCAGCAGAGCTCGGAAAAACACATGTATTAACATCACCGGGATGTTAGAATTTTATACAAAATGGAGTCACTTCCTATCAGTTTAAGTATCGGTAAGACAGCCTTATATCTCTTCTGCAGTATATTTTAGGATATATCATTGAATTTCATAAAGTCTAGTTCACATCTCAAATAATACAATGCTCTCTATAATTATATCAAGTTTCATAAAAGTTAATACATTTGAGGTTGTTTTTCCGCTTGTCGGAGTGGCCCGTGAAGCTGCGATTGATCCCTGTTAGTAAACTAAAGAATTTGATAAACATTTAGACATTGTGCTCGTACTTACAAGAAAAACAAATGTTTAGACAAATAGAAAATAGCTGGGTTGATAAAAAATCAATCATAATTTTTTTTTTATTCAGTTGCAAGGACAATTTTTTCATTATTGAAAAAAACATCGGAGAAATCCACAATGAATATAAAACTGTGCACGTCAACGACGACATAATTACAGAATGTACAGGAATGTGTTTTAAACAAAAGTTAGCAAATAGTTTATAAATATAAGCTACTTAAAGCAATTTCGTGTTTATAATATGATCGCACTGATAACTTCGATTCACGAGTGTTCACAAACGATCATCAATCAATTTTTAAATCTATGTTTTAAATAAATAACAGAAAAATGTATTTTAATCTCATATCTTAATTTTTTTTTTGTTTTTCAAAACTTCAAATATTGTTTTAAATACGCTATTAACTATTTTGAAAATTAATTAACTCTTAATAAGCGGGTTTTCCATAAGAAAAATCCGTTTATTGAAATGGTGAAAATGGTGGACGGCTGCCAAGAGGGTACTGCTTTTGTACGGATAACTCCTCGTCCAGTTTTCAAGATAGGAAGTTTTTGTTTTGCCGATGAATTGAACATATATTAGAAATATGCATATTACTAGGATTTTAATTTTTGATAATTTATGCAAAAAATATCAGCTGTTGAGCAAAATATTGAATACAGGGTACCCTATTGTACGGATAACTCCTCCTACAATTTTCAAGATAGGAAGTTCTTGTTTTGCAGATCAACTGATCATATATCAGAGATGTGCATATTACTTAGATTTTAATTTCTGATAAAACATGAGAAAAATATCACATGTAGCTGTTGAACTTAGTCATTTTTTAACAAATGCTGCATATAGGGCGCCCCATTTTTTCGGATAATTTCCCTACAGTTTTTGATTGACAAATGGATTATGAATACTGTTCACACAAAAGAAAACCCATTTTGCTGTCACATTGACAGCTTTCTCTTGTAGATATTCATAAAGTGTTTGGCCTCGATTAAAATTATCATTGCTTCTTCTGATAACCACATCTAGTAACAACAATATTTTGTGGGAGTCAAATTCGGTTGTTTCGCTCCAGTTATTTTTTGACGTAAGATCAACTTTAAAGCTGTATATGTAAATACATTGTGTATTTAAATATATAATGTTCCGCTGAGCCTATTTTTTTTAGGGTTATATGTAATGCTTCATACGATGATTTTTTAGTCACGCAGTGTTTTTCGTATCCAACTTACAAAGCAGTTATTTTTTTCTATTTAAAGTTAATCTGATTAAAGTAGTATTTTATAATTAAACGCCATTGTTAGCCTCACCTATTCATGTCATGGAGAATTTGCAAACACTGGTGGATAAATAGAAAAAAATAATGCATTATTTTTATTAGAACCCCCCCCCCCCATTTTTTCCCTTTTTTTCATTCTTTAATGCAATTTCTTAATGGAAACAATTTTTCAAATATTCAAATTAAATAATTAGAAATTGTTTAATTATTTTAATCATGTACATCGCTATTACAATTTTTTAAATAGACCGAATAATTAGATAAGTCTACAAATTACCATTTTAAATCAACCTTAATATCTTAATTATATATTTTGTTTTCGTCATTTAATATTATTTTGGTGAAGACAAATCCCACAGGTTTTACAGTTTAAAATTTAAATCATATTTGAATATGTTCTCCTTATACTAATATTGTGCATATATACTTAATTAAATACTTTTTACAGGATGAAATGGGCATGACAAAACAACCATTAGTGCTTTGTGAAGTCATAATGAAATGATAATAAAAAAAAACAAGCGACAATATTGAAAGGCATGTCCTTTTGTTTATTTCACACTGGTCGCCACAGCGGATGACACGCAATGGCGTCCTCCATCTACAAATAAGATCTGTCCCGTGATAAAAGATGCGTCATCTGACGCT
Organism: Magallana hongkongensis; assembly: GCA_016163765.1. NCBI lineage: Eukaryota > Metazoa > Mollusca > Bivalvia > Ostreida > Ostreidae > Magallana > Magallana hongkongensis. The sequence continues at coordinate 8,605,392 of WFKH01011581.1, read as the reverse complement.
AAAAACGCCACAGCCTGAGCAACGTCCGCCGGAAGTCCAACTCGACCAATCGGATGCTTTGATTTCTGAATCTCTAAAAACTGAACAATGTGAGTTATTTTAAGTGTCTTGGTTCATTACCTGACTGAGTCTGTTTGAGGAATATTTGCCTTATAAATATGATTTGATATAATTTATAATTCACCTTTTGGTAAATCCGTTCATCTTGATACGGGGAGTGATCGTGTCTGACCAATTTACTCACAACAGTACCAGGACTGCAAACAACAAGAATATATAAGTGATATCTTTAAGTGATAAAAACATTTCAACTACGCTTTTAAATAAGCAGTTCACAATTGTTATTCACTTACTTCACAGCATTCACGCGGACGCCATAGGGAGCCAATTCTAAAAAAAAAAATGGTGTGAACACGTATGAATATTGCTGTTTTTGCAATTTGTCTTAGCATCACAACTTTTAGTAGAGATTTTTTTCATTTCTAAACAGATCTTATTGTTTACAATCTCGAATATTATTTAAATAGCATTGAAATCAAGAAAAACAAATAACACGCATTGTTCATATGTTAAGCTTGGCCTGCAAATTATAGATTTTTCATTTTTTAAAATTAGTCTTGTTTTTTTATCAACTTGGTTCGTTTATATCATTAAAATGTAAACACCGGAAAACCATTTTCATATAATTTCTACTTTATGCAACGTCAACTTAAACTAATTTACCCTTGATTCAAGACACAATTTCAAGACACATTACAGGTAACACTTTCCTTGAGAGTGTACATAAACGAGACAAATATCCGGAATGTTCTTCAACCTTGACATCATTGTGGAAAATAGGTTTGTAAAATTAACACCAGTTTATGCACATCAATATTGCCTAAATTTTCATTTTAAATTTAAGTTTCGTAAAAGACCAAAACATTAGCAATTTTGTTGGATATTTGCTAATTCATGGTAAAAACGGTTTATAAAACGGACCTACATGTACTATGTACAGAAACTTTTTATACTATCTTATATTGGTTCTACCTTTAAACTCGACAGGCTGAGATAGTACTCCAATAATAATCGTCGAGAAAAAGAAACATATTTTTTTTAAAAACAAATTTGATTTGTAGAAAGAATTTTTAATTTCTTTTGCTGGTCCATTTTTAATTAATTATTTTTTATAAGCGCGCCGCACAAATTGGGTTTTTTATTTTTAGTTTTTTTTTCAATGATTTACTATGTATATTTTGTAATGTGTTTTCTTTGTTCTACATAACAAATAAGACTTTAAAAAAACATACCCAAGGATAGACATTGTGTAAACATGTCCATGGCAGCTTTACTCATACAATAAACTGTTACCTCCGCCATCTGTAAATATTTTCATACATCAAAACGATGAAGAATTTATAAATGTACAAAGTCCATTTCCTTTGGGTATTACTTACCGGCTTTGGGCCACAAATACTTGAAGTATTCACAATGTTACCTGAAAAATAAGATAAAAGCAAATATAAATATTATTTAGTAAAAACAAGTTATCTAATGCAATGAAACTAAAAAAACCCACCACACTATCTATATGTTTTTCTTTATAAGAACAAGAGATTGACAACTCTACAGTTGATTTTTTCTGATACTTCAAGTGTTCCATTTGTAGCTACATGTATTTACCTAGTATTCTGAGACGTCCATTATCGCGTATGCATATTTCAATTGGTGTCAAAGGTCACATATTGGCGATACAATGACAAGGTAATGTCTTGAATTACTAATTGTGGCATATGATTCCAATACTTAATTTAATACGCTTAACGCAATACTTTACTTAAAGATGGATCTGGCAGCGGGTTTTAAAATTATTTATGTTAAAGCAGCCAAAGATGCTCGTAAGCATTGAATCAGGTGATAAAGACGAAATTTGCGAAAGTTTATATTTCTTATAATAAGGTTATTGATATCCAAGCTCCAAGAGGTCTCAGGCGGACAAAGTCTACTGGAATATCCAAAATGAAGAAGATACTCATGGATTTAAAGAAAACGCATGGAGCTACTATAAGCAAAGTATTCTTATGTGGTCACTTCAAGTTTTTTTTTCAGAGTTCAAAAAAGGGGAAATCCATGCCAGTATGATCTACCTTGATACTTTGTTAACGACAGCGTGCCACGTCATACTCTGGCATCTTGTACAACATTGAAGCTTTCTTCTGCAAACAAAGAGCCTTGCTTATTACTCCACCAGTCAATACACTGATTTGATTAATTAATCAAGGAACTGTGACTTTTCTCCATACGTGATGGAATTGTGAAATCTTCTACTGAGTAGAGGACTTTGCAGAGACCTATAGCTTCAAAGGAAAGGATCTTTTAAGCTATATCCTAGAAATCCTCTCAATACCTTTAGACTCCCTCAGATGTGGAATGGCGTCCTTAGACAGAAAGAAGTGACACTTAGTGTTGGTGTTCATCAGGGAATCGTAATGGTCTTGTGTGGTGTTAGTGGTTCTAGCGTAGTGCATTATTCCGGCATTATTTACCTAGATAAGATCAATGCACTGTACACGTTAGTCAACTGCTGACAAGTCTATTATATATCATTTCTAATTTATGAACATAAACTGATAATTCGTATATTGTTTGTCAAAATAATGTTTTTGTAAAATGTTCAAACCCATCAACCTTCTTTCCAATTCGATAGTTAGTATTTTGTAATTTTCATAAATTTGTAAGTAATTTCTTTCTAATAGATATGATAGTAAATTTGAGCCCATTTAAGCCATTTTAGTAATATAAACCTACCAAGACATCCAAACGTTTAAATTTTTCTATTGTATTTTTCAACAGTTCCTTCCTAAATTCTGCAGATGTAAGATCCCCATCTTGAACTAATATCTGCAAAGAAAAAACAACGACACAATTTTAGTTTAATACCTTTTTGGACCAGCAGATACACATTTCCTCAGGAAATTCAAATACGCTCGCACCTGCTCTTCCTTCGCACCCTGTTGTTGACACAGACTGGCAACACGAAACAGTTCCTCTTTATCTTTTCCATTCAAGGAAAGTTGCGCCCCCAATGACGCAAAATGCAGAGCTATCCCTTTCCCAATACCACCACATGCACCTAAATAAATTAATCAACTTAAGGTAGACTAACATGTTAAATCTTACAGCTAATATAGTTTAATACTTAAGGTAGACTTAGTGTACATGTTTAGTCTGACAGCTAATATGGTTTTAATTGAATTAATTTTCATGTCAGATAATATGCATATAAATGTAATGACAGAGAAAAGTCAACAGAAGGGAAGACTTAGAATTACTTTAATCTTAAGCTCTTTCACTTGAAATTAGAATATAATGTTTTTTTTTTATGATTTAGGTTTACAAAACACAGAAAGCCTACCTGTAATTAGGGCTACCTTCTGCTTGATATTCGGCATGTTTGTTGTTTTTCAAAGGTCCTATTGCTTTATATTTACTTCAACTTGCTGCACACGCCTGCATGGGGTCCAGAGGGGGGACTGCAGTTTTTTTGTTGCTTTTTTTTTTTTTTTTAGATTTACTCATAACTCGTATTGCATTTATTTCAATTTCAACACGGATACAAGAGGTACAGGTGGGGATGGTACAATTTAGTTTGCATTATATTTTCTGTGGTCTATGGTATTAACCATCTTCTTTTGCGTTTTTTGCACTTATTTATCAATGCAAAATTATTTTAAAACCATTTATTTCATTCCAATTTGCAGACATGTATTAAATGTAAGTACCCCAGCTTATTTTGATGTCAACATGTTACTAGAATGTCGAAGTTGAATTCGGTTGTTTCGCTCCAGTTATTTTTCCGACGTTTACTACGCCTTTTGAGTCATGAATGTAGGGTGTTTGATTATCACAACACATTCCACGAAATAAGCATTAATGTGGTATTTTATTGGACAAAAATCTGGTCAACATAACATTATTTTAGTTCAAAGCAAATCAATCATGCGATATGCAAACGTCCTTGCGTGTTGAATTCTAAATACCCACGTTATGGAATGGGCGGAATCGCAAAAATAAAGAAGACAATTATTACTAAAACCGACTTGGTTGGATCTTTCCGATCGCGTCGCGTTCAATTCTTTCAGCTACGTCATGCATAAACAATACCCGCACCTTAACCACAAACTTTTTTATTGGTGGATTCAGCTTACCGCTGATTGGCTGCTGGTTAACTCACACTAAATTATGCACGGACAGAACAACAGCATATCAGAGAATGAAAAATTCACGTGGGTACTCGTGACTGTCGAAATTTGGCTTTTTTTCGAAAGTGTACACTTGTGATAAAACATACATACGGTACATACATGCATAGCTCTAGCTCTATTTAGAAATTTTGGGTTAGTAAATATAAAGCTACAGTGCATACAATACTTACATGTACAAAAAAACTTTACGGCAATTTACCGCGTACAAAAATAACGCCATTTTTTGAAAAGATTTACATCATATCATACCACATTTTGTGCAAATAATCCCTTTAAATAATTCTTCATTTAGTTTATTACTGTTAATAATTGTGGCTTTACTTGCCCCAAACTTTCTCCTATTAAACAACCTTTAAGCTTACTCGGAAAGCGGATCAAGAGCTGTCTTTTTTTATATGTAAACAAACCAGTGTACATGATTGTATGGAGCTGGTGATCGGTGGTTCAGAGACAAGTAAAATAAAGAAATCTGCAGTAAATTGTTTGGGGATATTTTAGTATATATATTTACACCGAAAGTGATAGGGTAACAGAAGAGAAACGAATTGGACACTTAATTGCCAAATGAAGACGCACATGTACATACCCCCTTGCACTCTCCGCTTCCGTCTCGTTCTTTCATAAAATCGTTCAATTCGTTTATTGACTGTCGATTGCCGATCGGAAGGTGTAGAAATCGAGGAATTCATATCTATCACTTCGACTGGCAAGTTAGTAGGTAATACATGTGCATTATACATTTACGGTATTTACATGAAAAGAACGCTTAGCACATGCAACTTTTTTAACGCCGTACTCTGGACCGTAGCTTGAGGCTATGGTTTAACGCCCGTTTACAAAGAGAGAGAGAGAGAGAGAGAGAGAGAGAGAGAGAGAGAGAGCTTGAGCTTGAGGCTATGGTTTAACGCCCGTTTACAGAGAGAGAGAGAGAGAGAGAGAGAGAGAGAGAGAGAGAGTTTTGCACAGAATTTAAACGGGGATAGTCGATAATGACTCCATATTGGGGGTTAATGAACTTGTTCTGAGAAATCCTTCAGCTCTGGCATTGCATAAGCTTGTACAGATAACTCCGCCTAAGAAAAGGAGTTGACCAATCATAAAGTTTTCACACCGGCGGCGTGTATTGTTTATACTTGACGTAGCTGACAGAATTGATCGTGACGCTATCGGAAAAAGCCAACCAAAGCGGTTTTTATAATATAACACCGAGTTCATCATTCATTAAAAAAACCTTTTTTTATCTTAAACCTCTGATGCTTTGTTTTACACACTGATCAGACGAATTAATGCATTTGTTATGATATAAAATTTCATTTGTTTTTTGAAATCTCTATTTTCGCAAGGCCTCGATTTAAATATACTTTAAAATGGCCTGACAAAGAATTTGAAATCACCTAACTTTTTAAACAATATTTATTATTATTAACTGCAGTACATTTAGAAGGCTGGGAAGTCTACAAATCATCGGTCAGAACAACCTAAACCATTCAAATACGATTTTTGTTTTTGCCATTAACTATAAGTAAATAACAATTTTGGCTTTTAATATGTTCCTGTATTTCTATACAGTGATCTTCCTTTGCGGGAGATATAAATAGCCTAAAAATGGCCTTTTAAGAATAAGCTAGTGTTATATGTGGTCTATAAGGATAAAAACTAGCGACAATATTGACAAGTAACCCCTTTTGTTTATTTCACACTGGTCGCCACAGCTGATGACACGCAATGGCGTCCTCCATCTACAAATAAGATCTGTCCCGTGATGAAAGACGCGTCATCTGACGCTAAAAACGCCACAGCATGAGCAATATCCACCGGAAGTCCAACTCGACCAATCGGGTGCTTTGATTTCTGGATCTCTAAAAACTGAGGAAGTTTTGCAAGTAGAATTATCTCCCTCCTGTTTCACTTATTTACAAAAACTGGTTAAGATTCTTTCTATTTGAAAATTTTTACTTCAATTCTGAAGCGTTACCTGTTGGTATTTTCCTTCGTCTTGATACGCGGAGTGATCCCGTCTGGCTATTTTACTCACGACCGTACCAGGACTATAGAAAAACAACTGGTTGTTAAACAGAATTACATGTAAATTGTTCAGTGTTGTGGATGAAAAAAAAAAATAACGGTTGATATATTGAACAGGTAAAACTATACACTATTCATCTACACTTACTTCACTGCATTCACTCGGACGCCAAATGGAGCTAGTTCTGTAAAAGATAATATCGACATAAAAAATAATTATATGGATTTTTAAAATAATATCTTTAGGTCCAATGAAATCAAAGTCTTTTTTGGGGCGCATTTGTATGTGTCTTTGAATTATCGCTAACATGCACAATAGTTTAAATTCGATTCGCCAGTCAATTATCGGTATGTTTAATCAAAAATTAATGAACGGTATACCTAAAGAGAGGCACTGTGTAAACATATCAAGGGCTGCTTTACTCATACAATACACGGCTACCTCCGCCATCTGTAAATAGTTCATGAGCTTAAAACAATGGATTGGATATACATTTTTAATAAAGTATGCTTCATTTAATTTCAGATATAATATAGTAACCTACCGGCTTTGGGCCACAGATACTAGATATATTTACAATGTTGCCTAAAATAAAAAAATTTTAGAGTAACATAAAAAAATCGAATTAATAAATATTTGTTTTTCCTTTTCTAGATAGAAATTTCGTCCAGTTGGACAAAAAAAATTCTTAGGCGTAAAAGTAAAACCTCGTTAAACATCCCTCGTTCTTCATCCCGTTATCGCTACGATAAGGAAGTAGCGAAACGAAACAATATTCTACCTTAAAACAGCGGGGTAAAACTTCAGTTACTACGGGTGGACATTCCCAAAGAATTTGATAATGTAAAGAACTAGTTTGCTAGAGGTGGGCGTAGCTTATCCTTCGAAAACCGTAGACTTATATACCAAATAACTACGTGTAATTATACTGTATGAAAACCTGAAGTGTGTACCTTTCCCCAATTAACAAAATCCGGGTAAGCTCGTCACGAACCTCTAGCAAGCCGGAGTACACGTAGGGTGCAACTTACCATGCACAACGCGGCTTTTACCCCTTTTCTTCGATCAGATAATATCGCAGTAATGAGTTGTCCTAGCCAAATAAGACCGTTCCGTGACATTTACCATTTGAATACTTGTATGCTGTACTGTTTTGTAGATACCTTTGGTCTCCTTTAGATACGGAACAGCGTCCTTAGACAGAAAGAAGTGACTCTTTGTATTGGTGTCCATCATGGAATCATACTGTTCCTCTGTGGTTTCAGTGGTTTTAGCATAGTACATTGTTCCAGCATTATTCACCTAGGTAAAATAAGCAATATTTTTCGAAACGGTGTTTAATTTTTGTGCAGCAATTTCAGCAATAAGAAGCTGTGGATATTTTTTCGAACTATTTTATAAAACATGCATCATAGTAAATTATCGTGTTATGATATATTCGCTGAAAAACGTTTTTATTACTTACATTTATTCTTGATTTTTAATCCCACCTTACCTTACTTATTAATTTACAATTGTATACATATGGTTATAAAGTGCGTTGGTTGCTACATGTATACGGTATAAATAGCGAGGAGAAAGCAAGTAGGAAAATAGTTTGACAACAATTGTTTTTATCCATTATAATATCAAACACAGTCTTAATGTGGGAACAATTAAAAATATTTTATGTATTCATTTATGAATAAAATTAATGGTAATGTTTTCAGATTTTTTTAAATTAAGAAAAATTTACCAATACATCCAGTCGTTTAAATTTTTCTATGGTATTCAACAACAGTTTCTTTCTAAATTCTGCAGATGTTAGATCCTCATCTTGAATTAGTATCTGGTGGAAAAAAGATGAACATAAAATTGTGATGGTTCATATAAATTCTATTATATTTACATTGTATTTGAACATGATGTTCTATGTTGATTACACTCGCACCTGCTCTTCCTTCGCGCTCTGTTGCTGACATAGTGTGGACACACGGGAGAGTTCCTCTCTATTTCTTCCACTCAATGAAAGCTGGGCACCCAAGGATGCAAAATGAAGAGCTATACCCTCCCCAATTCCAGCACTGGCACCTATTAATAGATAAAACACTTTACACATACTTTTACATCTTCGCAGGCCAAGATTAACTATCCGATCTCTATATTCTACAGCCTTTGAGGCTATACTGTTTGGATTGGAAATCTATTTGAAATGTGCCGAGATCCGCCCCCCAATTACTAAATACACACTGTTCATACACGACCTACGAAGTATAACATTGCACTTGGATGCAAAGTAAGTTAAAGAACATCGTCTACAAAAAGAGGTTTAGAACCACGATGATCTTTCATTTGAAATATCTATAAAATAGGTAAAAAAAAAACCAAAACACGGCCTAACAGTTACCTGTGATCAGAACTACTTTTCGTTCAAAGTTCGGCATGTCTGTTGTTTATCAAAGGGAAATCACTCTCATTTCTCTTCGACTCAGGTTAATTGTTTGTTTTGTTCTTTTTTCAGAAGGAAAACTTTCTTATATTAATAAACTAGAAAAAAGCAGTTTCGCTATACTGGGTAAACTTCATGTACAAGTGTTCAAATTAATAATGTTGCTGATTGACATTTTCATTTTTATCTTTTATTAAATGGGTTAGCGGTAAATTTCCACTTCATTTTATTGTTGCAAAATACATATTTTGAAAATTATAAAAATTAAATTATTTACTTAATTCAACTGTGAATGGTTTTAAAATCAAATTTTATTCTTTTTTTTTTTTTTAAATGTATATTCCATTAATGTTATTTCCAAACAGACAGACTTGACTGAAGTGTAGTATGAAAGGCGAGGAAATAAAATGAATCAAGAATTTCCGGTTCTCTAAATAAATACAAAATTTTCAGAATAGATTGATCTATTCTAAGTTTTTTTAAAAGTTTAAACGATATTTGAAATTGTATTTGACAGTGAGGTTACTTGTATAGATAGATAATTTAGATAATAATTTAGATAATTTTACAATATAACTGCATGTAAAGATGTCGTGTCAGTCAGTGTTGAATTTAATTTAGTGGTTGCGACCCAATTATTTGTTCGCCTCCAGTTGTTTTGCTGTATAGATAGTCATCAATCATTCTATGTCCTCAGTTATTCTTCTATTGCATATTTTGCTATTAATTAAAAAATTCTCGAACCACATATTTGAAAATGTTTTCTCGTAACATCATACTTCCCAATAATGCAATTGCACACATGCAAGAAATTACTGCTGGAACAGCCAATGGACCTCAAAGTAAAAATATTGCCTTGTCCTTGCCTGAGGGGGAGAGTAGGCAGCACCCAAATATAGAGCTGCTGTACAGGTAAATACAGGTGTAATTTATAACAGTGAAAAACGCCCACGCCCGCTGGATCCCAAGGAATGTACGTGAGTTTTGTTTTGTTTTGTTTTGTGTTTTTTCACTCAAATTTAATGATTTTAAAAATATTTTCCGGTCTACAGAGAAAAGATTCGTGAATTCTGTTAAAGTTGTTGTGTAATTAATTATAACAAATTTCTAAAGAATGAGGAAGCAGTGTAAGTGCTTCAAGATCAACATTTTAATGCGAGGTTGAAAAGAGATTTTTTATTCGTGACTTTTTAAAATTCTAATGCTGCTGATATCCTTGTTAGATGACGTAGAGCATGGGACAAAAGAGGGTCGCCCCCGAGGACCTGGAAATACCTCCATGGCTGTGGGATCCTGAGTTCCTTGAATTGGGAAAAAAGAGACGAAAAGTAAGGAATTGATTTTTTGTTTTTAAACGTTTTTTGCGTCAGTTGGTATAGAATCTCGTATAATACATTATATGCATATAGAATAACCATGACTGAGTGGTCAGGAGAGAGAGAGAGAGAGAGAGAGAGAGAGAGAGAGAGAGAGAGAGATTACCCATCATTGTATTCTCTCAAATATTTGAATGGTTTTATTGTTAATGACCCATAACACATTATCTAAGATTTCCGTAATGTACTTCCGTCATCTCTAAGTGGTTTGACTTGATGTTTTTGCTTTGGGTGATATGTTTACATATGGCGAGAACATATATGAAATTGTAAATGTATTCTAGTGGTTTCCGGGTGCAAGTACGACAAACAGGAATTCCAAATCAGGTAGGAAACTTTCCTCTGGAAACACTGTCCACTCTCCCATGGCGTTCTTGCTTTAGTTTTTCCTGGGCTTTGTTTGTTGACTTATTTCTATTTCTCCTCTTGAAAATTACTCCCCTTTCTATGGTTAGACTTCCCTATTCTTTCCTTGGAGTTGTTCATAATAGTATTGCGTCTTTTTTCTAAAAAATAAATTCTCTTAGACGCATATATGTACCTTTTGTATATGTAATCTATCTTTTTAAGAGAATTGTTATTAGCATTTAATTATAGTTGAACAGTTTATTTTATCTCTTTGGTTGTGGTTTACAACATAGAGAATATTACAAACATATACACAATTTACACTTTATGCGTGAGTAGAATGGAAAAAATAAACAATTATAATGGTTCTGTACATAATATATATGAAGTATAAATGTACATTTTTTATGTGGATAAATATATAGGAATTAATAACCAGGAGGTTTAGCCTTCTCGTTAACAATACTGATAAATTTACATAACTTGCTTAATAAGCTCACATTGTTTGAGGAAAAAAGCTCGTTAAATTTGACAATGTTTGGTCTAAAAAGATAAAATTTTGGTATATACTTTTCTCTTTCGTTTTTCAACACGGTGCAACACAAAATATAGTGAAATTCATCTCCAACGTCTCTTTTACATAAATTGCATAACCTGTTACTTCTTTCTATATCATTCCATCTACCAGTTTCAATCGGTAATTTATGGTTTGAAGTTCGAAATCTAGCTAAAATTTGCTTCATGTAATTACTTAAATTACAATTAACGTACGGTTGGCATCTAAAGTCTAAATTAGTAAACAACTTATATATAACACCTTTTGAGGAATTATTGCAAATTGATTCCCAGTTTTGTTGAAACTGATCTGGTAGCTTTTGTTTTAAGCTTTTAATTAGCCAATTTTCATTAACTACTTGGTTATTCATCCAAATATTACTATACCCACTGCCATCTAAAATTGATTTCAAGTTCTTTAGCCATTTAGATTCTTTACCATTTACATATTTAGCATAGAGTAAACTATACATTATATAACAATATTTTGACTGTTTTCCAAGGATAATTTTCAACCAATATGCAATAATTCTTGTCTTGATATGTACAATTAAAGGTGCTCTCCCTAATTCTCCATATATCATATAATTGGGAGTAGAAGACTTAAGATGAAAAAGAAGTTTACAAAATTTAACATGTATTCTTTCTATTATATCAACATTACTATATTCCCATACTTCACAGCCATATAACAGTATAGGAACTACGATCTTATCAAACAAATGTAACTGATCGTCTAAAGAAAGATGCAATTGATTACCCTTTTTCAGAATCCCATACATAGCTTTAGTAGCTCTTTCAGTTGCATATTTTTTTGTCTGAATAAAGGAACCGGATGATGAAAATATAACTCCAAGATATTTAAAGTTTTTAACAATCTCAATTTCATTTCCATTGTAATAAAAAACATTATTTTTCACCCGTCCCTTTGTAAAAATAACTATTTTTGTTTTCTCAGTATTAACTTCCAGTTTCCTTTTTTGACAATATGATAGGAAACTATTAAGTTGGTTTTGAAGATCTTCAGGTGTTTCTGAGAGTAAAACTGTATCATCAGCATACAAAATAATCACGATTTTAACAATATCCCAAGCTCATGTTCAATTTCATTTGATATAGTAGAAACACCAATATTGTTAGATGTTATCAAAAAGGATTCTACATCATTAAGAAATAAAGCAAACAAAAAAGGGGATAGATTTCCCCCTTGTCGTACTCCTATTCTGCATGGAAAATATGCAGAAAAATTATTATTTACAGCAATTCTCGACTTACATTCAGAATACATCTTAACTATTACATCAAAACATTTTCCAGTAATACCATTTTGTATAAGCTTCTGCCATAGTCCTACTCTCCATACATTGTCAAAAGCAGCTTTAAAATCTATAAATGCACAATACATTTTCTTTTTTAACATCAAAGATAATTCAATCAAAGAATGTAAAGTAAATATATTATCTACAGTAGAATAGTTTGATTTGAAACCACCTTGATTCTCATTCAAAATATTGTGTTCATCGGCATATGTGTTTAATTGTTTGGACAATAAAGATGTAAATAATTTACCCATTCAAATTATAAGAATAAAACATTACAATAAAATAACGATTAACGAAATTGAATATCAAAATACTACAGTGCTAGCACTCCTGGACAGCTTTTGAGCATCACCTTGCTTCTAAAACTGCTCGTTTTGTTATTTCCTTAAGATTCGGAAGGAAAAGTAAATAATATTTGGGACCTTATAATAAAACTAATGACATTTTCTTCAGAGAAGCGACCAACAATTCACTGATGAGGTGATCCGCTGTCATAATGACTACAGACAAAAACATGGAGTACAGCCGCTAAGACATTCACCCGAGCTGTCCACGCAGGCGCAAAGATGGGCGGAAGTGTTGGCTCAAACGAACACGTTCAAGCACAGCAGTGCCTCCATCCGTGGAGAGAGTCTCGGAGAAAACATCGCCATGAAATGGTCTTCTCGTCCCCAAGATACATACTCGGGTAACTAATTCACATTATGAAGTGTATAAGTGCTATGTCACCAATGAATTGGAGACAACATACTAGTCACTGTATCTCTCTTCTTTTGTCAATTTCAATTCTAAAGATAAGATTCTTCATTTTACCAATCATTGCAGTTTCAATCATCTTAAAATCACAATAAAACAGCAAATTTCATTAAACTTTTAAAACACCACTCCTTATTTTGTTGCAATGAATAAAACTTCGAAAGAGGATTAAGATAAAACGGACAATAAGTTAGATAAAGTTATAGATAAAAGTTTCGAAATTATTTTTTCACATCGTTACTAATGTGTGTGTGTGTGTGTGTGTGTGTGTGTGTGTGTGAGAGAGAGAGAGAGAGAGAGAGAGAGAGAGAGAGAGAGATGTTTTATAAATTAACACTTAGAGTTACATATACATTCAAGAAATTTGTTTGAAAATTCTTTTCACGTAGGACAAGAGGTAACCGACCAGTGGTACAGTGAAATAAAGTTGTACAGATTTGACGAAGAACCCAGGAATCTGTCCGCAGGTAATAACAAACGAAACACAAGAAACACAATAAAAGTGATACTGGCTTTATAAAACAAAAAACAAAAAAACAAAAAAAACAAACAAAAAAAACAAAAAAGAAAGAAAGAAAGAAAAGAAAGGTAAAAACTGGGAAATTACAATTTTAGACTAAGTAGTGTCTTTTTTATGGTGAAAAGCTGTTATGGCACTGCATAAGGATACAAATTGCGACAAATTGCATGTAATGGAACTTTCAGTTTTGAAGTCCTGAATTCGTACTAATTCGGTTTCCAAAATCATTATTTTAATTACATACAATGCATACAAGTATCAAGGAATAATTTCAAGATTACTTAGGAAATCTTTGTTAACCTGGGTGAAGCAGAAATCAGGCGTTATGGTTCTTAGCATTTTGTGCCTTTTGCAGTGTCTTCTTTTGTTGCTGATTGGGTCATATTGACTTGATCTCTTTGATTCTGGCCTAGCATATGGCATTGTTGACATTCATGTCGTTCATTTATGTATCAATAAATTCTGTAACATAACTGTTTGGGATGCTTTACAAAGATTTCAATGTCATATACATGTATATACAAGTTACGTACATACTAACGCAACAAATTTTTTACAGTTATATTAAAACTAATGTTAGTAAAATCAATTATTTCTTAATATGATAGCACATCCCATTTCGACGCGTCAAATAAGACTTTTTACGACATTTATTTTTCAAATAAATATTTAAAGCTTTATGATTTGTTTTTGTTTCAAGGACATTTCACACAAGTTGTATGGAAAGGAAGTCGGGAAATCGGAGTAGGAAAAGCGCGTTCGAATGATGGGAAAATCCTGGTGGTGGCCAATTACCGACCGGCTGGCAACGTGATCGGTAGATTCTCAGAAAATGTCCCAGCGCCCTCTGATCGGGGGATTCCACACAGACAGGCGGGTAGTGGTGAGTTAAAGAACGGGAGTTATGAAATGATAACACTTTCCTGGTGATTTGTCATTGCAAATGGGGAAAATCGATTGAAGAGTAAACAGGTGTGCATATTTCACGGAATAGTTAGATACAAATAGATGTTACCTGTTTTGAAAAGTTTACAATCGATATGCCGCTTACCTATTTTGGTGTTGGTGAATGAATATTTGTTTGCCAAAGTAGATTTATAAGGCACTTTCAATTTAAAAAGAAATACCAGGAAAGATTTTATTACTAAAAAATAAAATAAACTTGCAAATGCTCAGCCTGAACATCAAACTGGAAAACTCAATGACTTTTTCTCTAACTAATGCGGTCTAAACTATTTAGACCAGTGTTGATAAATATTGAATAATGGATTAAGTATTAGACGTTATCTGTGGCCATGTCCGGAGCAATTGGACTCTTGTTTGTTTTGCACAGGGCGAGGCGTGGTTCAACAATTAGATGAACTTTATGAAATTGGGACACTTTGGAAATACCTATCAATAAAAGATGTACAAGTTTAGATTTTTATGTTGCAAAAGTGTAGTTTATATACTTAAAATACATATATGGTTAAATCTTTTAAAGAGTTGGACAAGTTAATTGAGAACACATTACTTTTATGTTGTAAATTTTGAGGAGTACATTAAGAGATTTAGTCATTTTTGAGGATCAGCATGGCACACACTGTTGATTCACATGAATGCAAAAATTAATAAAGTTATGAATATAATTGATATTTCTTGAGAGGGCGTTCATTAGGGTACATCAATCAAACTTAATGTATGCGTGACAAATATACTGTGCAATGAAATATGATAAAAAGATCTATAAATTGTTCAATTTTAGGAATCCAGCACATCTGTACGGTATGCCGATAAATCCATAAACTGTATTGTTTGCTTTCGTCCCAATCATTAAAGCTCTTCTGAGGTCGGACGACTTTTTACTCTACCCGTCCATGTTCACGCTCTCCTCTCTTGACCCATTTTGATATCATAAAATATTTGCGTGGGATACCAGGGCGGTGCCTACCCGCCGGCCATTTAAACTCTCTTCCTTTCTCTATCTTTTTGGGATCGATTTATTCGGTATTGCGGCCGAGATCACGGAACAATACAAAGTCACAAAAACAAAGGTATGTGATGTTAAGTAAATTTGACTTTGTACGTGTGTTCCTATACATTCAAAATTTCATATGCAGAATTTTTTTTCCTATTTAAATTGATTTTCGATTCATTTTAAATTTGAATGTGTTTTGAAATCTAAAAAATTAGATATTGATTTACTTTTCTTCCATTTGCTGAAAAAAACCTTTTTAAACGATTTTAATTAAAATCATGGAATATGCAAACACAAAAATATAATGTTTGAAATGTAATGTAATTGATTAAAAAATTATTAAATCATTTAACATCTTCTTAATCGATAAGAGAAGTAAATACTGATAATTAAAGCATACAAGTATATGGGTTAAAAGATAAATATTTCATATTTCTGTGGATCTTGTTTGATTAAAATCTAGACATGTTTAACATTCGTTTTAAGAATATGAGTGTATTAGTACGTGTTGATAGGTTACATGTAGGGGCCAGATAACACTCTGTCAACAACGCTCTAAACAAGGATATTTTATATACCTCCCCTTTCCACTCTCTGTATAATTTTATCATGAATAAAATGGTATCCTTTAGAAATTCCACAGTCTTTAAATTGGTTCTAAAGACGCATGTTTGTATAAGTTCGTGTTATAGCAATACGTAGGAGGACTTGTAAGACATTGTAAAGCTGGGTAATAATGTTTTAAAATTGGTTATCACCATAAACTGACAATGGCATCCGCTACGTGACGTAGGATGGGTGTCGATTTCGTTTTCACATTATGTGTTGATACAAAGTAACCAATATACCACATTGCATACAATCATACAGGAAAAATTAACTATTGTTGCAATGTTCCGTGCACAAAGGGAACAAGAAATAGATAATTACTCTGGCAAGTATTAAAATCCCAAAGCGTACAAACACTTCAATGTAAAAATCATTAAATGGACGATTCCACTTGCTTACTATGGGATATATATTTTCAAGTGTTCACAATGAGCTCCATAAAAAAGCATTCTTAAATGGCAATTTTTCAGGACCAAGCATTCAAAAGGAAAGAACGCCTCTAACGTTCAATTCACATACATCTGACATTCCAAGAAAAAGAATGGAGTCCAAGTCTACGAGAACGTTCACAGAAACCACCGGAAGTGGTGCCAACAAAGTTACGAAGACCGTTGTAGAGGAAACCATCATCAAAGCAGATGGGTCAAAGGTCACTAACCGGAAAGAAACGATAACTCGTGGTGAACAGGGCGGAGCTAGCGCATCTGGACCAATGATGTTAGAGAGGGGGCGGGAAAAGGAAAAAGACGACAAAAAGGATAAGGGGAGTGGGATGTTAGGGGTAGGTACCCGGTCCTGGATTTGTTCTGTGCACATTCCGGTGACTTTCTCACATATTCAAGTATTTTAAGTAACTTACAAAGAGAAGTTGTATAATCCCGTCTTATTTCCAATATTCTCTGAAAATTCAGTTTCTTTCAATTAAAAGCAATTGCATTTTCCTTCAAATTATAAAGAAAAAGGTTCGTAGAATGTGTGAGAGAGATATTTTTGATGGGTAGTGCAAATAGTATACAGTTGTCCTTTACTAATTTTTTATCAAAATTTAAAAATTACTACATGACAAATTAAATTTTTCGTTTAATAGTTTTTAACTTTTTAGATTAAAAATGAGTAAAGGACATATTTATTGTATTATTTTATATTAATTTATATTATATGATTATATTTATTTATATATTATCATTAGACCAAAAAGCTAAAGTCAATCAAAAATATTCTTCCTTTTCTTACGCAGAATGTATGATCCTACTGTCCTCTTTTTCATTTTATTTCTTAAATAAAATATGCTATATGTCTATGATAAAGAAGTCATTTTGCACATTTAAGAAATGAAATATATCGGTAAGGGCAGTGCTGGCTCAGCAAATATGATCAACTAGAGTTATCGCTCTTGTAATTCTGTATTTTACACTTTAACAACGAGCTCGAGGTCTTTGAGGGTTTCATCAGTTACAATAACATTATTAATTACAATGAGCATTACATAAGGTAATATAAAGATATGGAGAAAATTACCTTAAATGTCAACCATAGAGTCTATCGCATGTGTTAATGACGAAATTCAACCTCTCTAATTTCTATCTCTACTATATGGATGCGAACTTTGAATGTGAATCTCAATTAAATTTTAGTTCAGGCGAGTACCAGGTTTATATTCCTATAAAAAACGCTTGATAAAATTGCACGAAATGCAAAAAACCAGTAAGAGCTGTGCATAATACTGTATATAAACTACATTGTAAATGTTGGAAGAAATCTCCGATGTAAAAACATCTTCCAAAGCCAGATGTTATTTGTTTGAATCTTATGAAACAAAAAACCCCTGGGCTAGCAAAGATGCTAATAAATAATATTACACCGACTTCTATAACGTTTCCTATTTTTTAACAATAACAGTTCTCAAACAGACGAGCAACAGGTTTCTGTTCCATAAAAAATACTGTTAGCAACATATTGTCCGCAATGAAATGTATCGTTAATGAGCTTCAGACGTGATGTTTAACCTAAGTCTCCTCCATAAATCAGGTCTTGTAGGGTTCCTGTTTTCGTTTAAGTATGTACATGAATATATATTTCATTTGAAAGATAAACGAAAGCACAGGCTTTACATGACATGATCTGGTTCGTTGGTTTTGGGCATTGAACTGTATTATTGTAAGTAATGAAGGTCCGTGTGTTTTCAGACATCGATTATTTTAAGGCCGATTTGTAATATATATACGAGGCCAGATGTACACCGCCTTCTTCACTCTATAGACATGAGTCATTATCGAGGGGTTCAGTCAATTCCCTCCTGTTTGATGACAGATACAGCAAATGTTTAAAGTTTCCACATTAATCAGCGTCTTAAAGATTTCAGATATATCATCCCATCTCTTAGATCTAGTGAGGAATAAAACAATCTATCAGAAACTGAAAGCTCCACACAGCAAGGATCCCTGGCTCCCCTTCTCCGTGAACCTTGAGATGGAGCTGACATACTTATATACTTATATAACACTATAAATAAATATACACTCGTCTCTTCGCTTTACTGTGATCGACCGCCCGATGTGTATTACACAGACAACTTGTTTTTATTGACAACACCGTGCTTAGCCTTGCACTTTAGTGAAAGCCCTCAATTTTTTTCTCTTTCTCCCGAGATTACATTCTGATATCGTACAGCTCGTTTCACATCGCCGATTTAGTGTTCAGACTCAAATTGCATCGTTTTTGAAAAGCAGCAAGATAACTTTTTAAAACAGAGTTGCTAAGGATCTGATCATGGGTTGCTGTTGTTCACAGTTTTTTAAGGGCAAGGATAAGAAGAGGGACTCGTCCAGTTCAAGTTCGGGGTCGTCTCAAGAGCGGTCCAAGAAGCCGCAGTCCATCAAAGCTTTCATCGATGAATGTGTCAAGGCCCACAACACGTACAGGAAAAAGCACGGAGTCTCATCTCTCAGCCATGCCAAGGTAAGCTCCAATATTTGATCGGAACCGTCTTATCGAAAATTGTTTTACTGTATCTTTTAATTATGATTTTTAAAGCTTGTTTAAGTAAATAAAAAATATATGAAGATGACAAAATGCAAGGAAAACGCCTTTGTCCGTTATCTTCAAAATATCAAAGTTTTTTGTCACTAGTATATTCTTCGCATACATGCATTGCATTTGCATACAATTTTCAAAAAAAAAAAAACAAAAACAAAAAACTTTAAATGAGGAAAATAAAATCCGTTAACTGGTGTTTGATTTTTTTAAATCACTAAAAAAAATAATCATAATAGAATTTCATTTCTATTAGCAAAAAATTTCCAGTTTCAATTCTACTATAGAAGCAGCTTCGATATAAACAAAAAAAAAACCTTTAAAGTTAGTATAAAGTCATTAGCGTGTTGCATAAAGATTCATGTATTATAGTCATTGTGTAAAGTGCATGAAAAATGCAACACTCGATGAGCAATTACTAGTGGGGGAAATTGCATGAAATTGAATTCCATATGCAAGTATATTTTTAAAGGAAACCTTTCATCTTATCGGAAGGACTTTTTTCCAAGACTTAACTCTAAAACTTGGAGCTGAGAATTATGAAATTCTGCAAGAAGCATGCTTATAAATTTCGCAACCCACACTTATCTTCTGATTTTACAGGATTTGAGTGCATTTGCTCAAAAGTGGGCGGAACATCTTGCAGCCTCAAATTCATTTCAACACAGCGACTGCATGCACAAAGGGGATCGACTGGGGGAGAATATTGCCTGTAAATGGTCCTCCTCAGGGGGAGATTACTCGGGTAAAATTCATTACCACCAGTTTTATATCCGGTATTTAATGTGGAATCATATATTAAAATTCGTGGTGTCTTGATTTTATAGGTCTTCCTCACCAAAAATATTTACATCCTCAAGGAATTATGAAATACAGTATTAAATCACTAAAATAGAGGCAAGTTTACTTCACTCTCCCAATGAATCTAAATAATTTGGCAATTCCACGAAAATTGGCCCCACCAATTTTAATGATTTCCACAGTAAATTGAATCGCAAAATATCTGTAACCCACTTAGATCTATTGATGTATCGCAAGGTCAGATGACCACACCGTACAACCGATTTAAATCATTTCATTCAAGTGCTGTATGATACATTCAAAATTGTTTGTTTACCTGGACAGCAGACGTTCACTGAGGAAAGAAATGTTCTTTATTGTTAATCTTAAACAAATATTAATCTCATAATAATTGATTAAAAATAGAGTTTTATAATTACTCTTTTATTATCAATCTCGGTTTCAACAGACGTTGTCACATAAAGAATTTTGAGCCATTTCTTGATGCAAGTTTTTGAAAAAAATGCAAACTTTGAGGTTTGGACACTTAGAAAACTAAAACGGTGTGTGATATCAAAATGATACAATATCAGAAAAATAGCCTATTATCTAAGCTAAAGGGACCTAGACACGATTTGAGATGAAAATTTTTATTTTTAATTTTTATGTATAAAATGGTTTACTTGTGTATCTTGAATGATTCAGCAAAATTTGAATGTTTGAAGTCAAGTTACAAGCGAGATACAGAGGAAAGAAGTCGTTGTTGTGTAAACAAAGCTCGAGTCTTATATTTGTTTACAAACAACGTAAAGTAAAGAAATTGTCATTTCTTTGACAAAATTACTTCGGCAAACAAGATAAACTGATTCAATGTGTTCATAGATAATTTCATCAAAAAAAAGTAGCATTAGATAGAAACTTATACCAATACAACACATATGTAAACAATAACAGGACTCGAGCTTTGTTTACAAAACAAAGAATTCTAACCTCAGTTACTCGCTTGTAACTCGATATTTGACTTTCAAATTTTGACAAAGCATTAAAAACATCCATATTGACCATTTTAGACATTAAAAATGAAAAAATAAATTTTGAATATATTGAGCTCAAATCGTGTCCAAGTCCCTTTAATTTGATATTTGAAAAAGTTTCTATAATTCATTCCTGTAGCTGCTATTTCAATTTTAACGACACACCCTCGAAGAAAAATGATACGTTCAACGTCCGTTGTCCTTGCTATAAGGATACATTCAAAAGTTGTATGATGATACATTCAAAATTTACTTTTTAGTACTTTTTAGTACTGTTTACAAGTACTACACGTACATGTATATTATACAATAAAATGCAACATAAGCATTTCACAATAATCTGATAAATATATATGTTCTTTCTTTATTTTAGGAAGCTATAAACGTACTGAGTACAATAAATGTGTGTATAATTACTTGTTTAATTAATAGATTCAAATTATGCTAGTAAATATAAAAAGCTTGTGGCAAATGGGACAATTGTTTTTTGTTGTTTTGAATAGTGCAGATAATAATTCAATGGATGGGAAAACAAGCATCTTCCCATGTACATCTTTATTAAGGATTCATAATTATTGTTGATAGCATTTGCACGGGACAGGTAATCGAGCTAGAAAGTCATAAACCAGTTGTACTTGTACAGACAAGTTTAATTTTAGAAATCCGTATCAAATGCAATAATTACATTTTATTAAGACTATTCTACTGCACATCATTTCTTACGAAGGGGTAGGTATTGAAATATAAAAATTAAACACATAAATGTCCTCTTTAAAACTTTATTTATGACTAGATAAAATAAACAACCAAAATTACCCTGTTTCTAGGGGCAATCAGTTTTTGGAACGCAGTTCGCAGTTCGCTATTTGCAATTCAAAAGTGAACTGTGTTCTAGAACGATTCTGAGCCCGATGTTTAAAACCCCATTATAATGAATAGTGTTCTATATGTGGAGGCCCGAACCTCAAAAACTAGAGATGACCACTTTACCACATGTTTACAGTGGTAGTGGTATACCACTAGTAGATGACCCTGAAAATATTAGCGCCCAGGGTAGGTACCCTCGATGTTTCCTAGCCCGATGTTTAAAATCCCATATAATAAATTGTGTTCTATAAGTAGGAACCTGTATCTCAAAACCTAGAGATGACCACTTTACCATATTTTCACAGTGGTAGTGGTATATCACCAGTAGACGTTTCTGGGCCCCTCGACGACAGACAACTTAATCCATTGTTGTGCGACTGACCTGTTTACTCGAAGCTCGCATTAAAACTCACATTTTAAGATTTAAAATCAGATTTTTATTTGTTCACGTCTTGCACTGTCTCTTTCGAGTATCCATGCCAGCTGTTTACTTTTTAAATTCATCTTGTGAGGTCAGTATTCATAAATATTTTAATTATGGGCGTTTATTATCGGGGGATAAAAAGAAATAATAATTATAAAACAACCTTTTATTAGTCCTTAAATTAAAATCCCTTATATTTACTCTTTAACAAATGAGCAATTATTACGACATATAAACTAAAAACAAGATCTGCATTTCTTATCATATTTTGTTTAAATAATGAATCCTCTAAACGCTCCAAAATAATTAGCAAAAGAATCAAGTTGAGCATTTCCTGCATATTATTGCCTTATCATTTTCTTCAAACACTGAAGTTTTTAAATATCAATTTCTTAATTTACTTCCATACACTGTAATTACGCATTACCTCAATTTATAATGCAAGGGTATGTTGTTAACATCAAATTTTCCATAGGTTTTAGACAACACCCGAACTTTGAAAGCCTGTTTTCTATATGAGTGCATTGATGTTTAAAGTTGTCATAAATGTGTTCAATGAAAACAGTTATAATAATCATTCACATCCATGAAATAAATAGGGACAGCAGTGCGCTCACATTTTATTTATTTAAAAAGTGCAAAATCTTAAGTGCCTCTCTCTGTAGATGTATCTTGTTTACAAAATTTATTCCGTCTTTGATTCCGTCATGATTAACAAAGCCTCAATCGGCGACTCAACTTTATTCACATTGACGCTTTGAACACACCTATGCGACATCGTGCTCAAAAATCAAAAAATGTTAAAAATCTTTGCCAAAATCTAAATTTTAATTAGTATATTTTATCGGACTCAAGCCTAAAAGACGGTAATTAAATTGTTATCTTTGGTATTGCTAAAAAACACAGTAAACAACTCGAACACTCTATAATATACTCCTGCATACTATTCGCACGCTTGATTGACGCTCCGCCTTCTTATTCAAATAATACAATTACCTACTAGTATACATAGCCATAACAACGAAGTCGTGATTTCGCACTGAATTATAGAATTTTATTTCATTGAAATTATGTTTATAATGTAACTTTAAAGGTATATGTGGCGTATTTGGAGTAAAATTTTTGACATGAGTTTAAGTAAAAATGTACACCATACTTCTTATAATTAGACGTTTCACCAACTCTAGGCCCATAAAACATGTTCTGTCTTTAGTTATTTGTCTCTAAACTTTGCTACACGTCTGATGAATATTAATGTAATCCGCCATTTATAACGCCACTGCGCATGAGTGCGGGAAAACCTTGCATTGAAAACACGATGGTTTACAAATTAGAATCACGTTTTTCATGTCTTAAATTAAATAATTCTTATATCAGATGATACTCGAAGCATTATTATTCCGATATTCATTAATGTAGAACAATATAAATTGTTAATTATGTGTAATAAAGAAGAAACACGATTTTAGCATCATCGACACGGTAAACGGAGTAAATACCCCTCTCCATGAGGGATGCATGTACTGAGAGTGTTTATTTATTCTTTATTCAAAAATTCCTCTAAACGAAAATCCACTTGTGGTTTAAAACTTATAAAGTAAAGACACGGGACACATGGAACACGAACCGGACTAGCAAAACCCCTACAACTTCATCATGGAAACTTAAGTTTAATTCGGCTTTAATTCCTGTTCCATCAATCTACATGGTCTCCGATGACAATCTTCCCTTTGTTCCTATCCTTGTCAGTCTGTCTCTTTTTTCTTTCATTGCCAAATCTGTCAAACTTAACGGTATACCTATCATTCTCGTCGTCGCCATTCTTGTTGATAGACCAAGATGGGTGTCACGTGACCCATTTAAGGCGGGGTTATTCAAATCTTTTGTATTTTTTACCGTGCCGGTAAAAAATAAAAAATAGTTTTTTGATTTCTTGTATCTTTGTTATGCGATTGACTTATAAAGCGTAATTTGTGTGAAAGTCCTATCTTTAAGTAAAGAAATGAAGCAAATAATCATATCTTATTATTGCTATTCACTAAAAATACGCCACATATACCTTTAAGTCTCCCTGACAAAAATGTGTTTAAATGTTTTCATACAGACCATGTTTTGATCTTTTAGCTTACATTTTACAATATTTTTGTTTGAAAAGGTAAATTTCGGTGTTTAAAAAGGGGCAAAATAGCAGTGTTAAGAGGATTCATTCTTTGCATAAATGGTTAATCATTTCACAAAAAAATGTTAAATTTCTCATCACAGTAGTAGCAAAAAAATATATTTGAATCCATTGTCATTTACAGTGATATATCTTTGATTGTATGATCTGAGAAGAAAGATTAATCTAAATATAATGTTGTCGTATAATTATTTTTCAAATTTTCCAATTCCAATTCAAATGTATCATTTTAAACGATAAAACACTGTCATTTTTGTTTCATTTCACTCGACAAATACAGCACATGAGTGTATCATTACTGGTTTAAAAACATATTTTGAATGTATCATCCAACGGACGTTGAACGTATCATTTTTCTTCGAGGTTATGTTGTTAAAATTGATATAGCAGCTACAGGAATGAATTATAGAAACTTTTGCAAACATCAAATTAAAGCTTAAATAATAGCCTATTTTTCTGATATTGTATTATTTTGATATCACACACCGTTTTAGTTTTCTAAGTGTCCAAACCTCAAAGTTTGCATTTTTTTCAAAAACTTGAATCAAGAAATGGCTCTAAATTCTTTATGTGACAATGTCTGTTAAAACCGAGATTGATGATAAAAGAGTAATAATAAAACTCTATTTTTAATCAATTATTATGAGATTAATATTTGTTTAAGATTGACAATAAAGAACATTTCTTTCCTCAGTGAACGTCTGCTGTCCAGGTAAACAAACAATTTTGAATGTACATGTATCATACGGCACTTGAATGAAATGATTCAAATCGGTTGTGCGGTGTGATGACACTCTGCTTATTTAAAGGACACCATTCAAATTTCTCTTAAACTTGTTTAAGTTGGTAGATGTATATATAAGCTGTGATTGTGTTTATAGGAAAGGAGGTGTGCGACCAATGGTACAGTGAGATCAGTAAACACGATTTCAAAAACGAGCCAAGATCCACGGGAACAGGTAAGTCGTCAAGATACTCATTCAATTAAAATTAGATCCGTTTATACGCTTCAGTGGATTGATTCACATGCTATTACTGTGGATAAAGGATTTAATTTCATTGTTTAAATTCAGAAATCTGCTATTATGATGATTCTGAATGTAACTTTTATAACCAACCTTCATGGTCGATAAGTTTAGAACAAGTCATTCATTTTTATCAGAAGTAAGATTTCTCTATTAAAGAAATCTTTAGCAAACTGATTTTGTACAGGAATACAATAATGTAATTTTGCTTAATTTAGGGCATCTAGATAGCTTTCCCCACAAAAATTTAACTTACAGCAGATTATAACCATTATCTTTTCGTCATTGAAGTAATTAATACAATATAATTAAGATCATACTGGTTTTAGTGTTTTAAATCGCACTTGTTTTTATTTGTTTAACGAAAACTACCATTTACCAAAAATATTTCACATATATGAACCAAAAATCTTATTAATAAATTGGTTTAAAATAAAATTATTATTATTCCTTTTGTTAAGGTTACATAAAATTATACGAATTGCAGAAAAATGTTTGATATTAGTATATATACTTGAAATTGGTTTTACTTTTAAAACAAAAGCTGCTAAACTATTGCATACAGTATCATCGAGTTTGGACGAACGGGTGTAAATCAAACATATAAACACAATACATTTTGACATCATTGTTTGACTACACGTGGTATTATGCTGCATTCTCTCCGAACATGCATCATTATTTTGATTCTTTGATTTAAGATTTTAATGACACCAGAAATGATATTTGAAACATTTTGTTGTTTACTCTTAAGGTCATTTTACTCAAATGGTATGGAAAGGAAGTAAAGAAATTGGAGTAGGGAAAGCCAAGACCTCTGGGGGTAAGGTTATTGTGGTAGCGAGTTACCGACCCGCGGGGAACCTCGTGGGATCTTACAAGGAAAATGTCAACCCCCCAAAGTAGCTACTATGTATTTACAATGTCATTTATTGTGTTATGTTATATATATATACCAATAAAACATGCAACATTCCTCCATCGATGGCGTTGATCTTTTTTCGGCTTATTTTTTTTATATCACTTAAAACGTTCATAACAGATGATATATATAAAGAACAAAACCAAACATTTATTGTTTGTATAAACAGATTTCTTCATAACCAAGCATATTAAACAAAAACAAATTTAATGACACTTTTGATTACAATGTCAATTTCAATGTCCGACGTGTGGGTCAATAAAAGCGGTTATCGCTCGTTCTCCAAGCCTCCCAGGTAGTAGATGACGCCGGCGTACGCACACCTAAACAGAATCGAACGTATCTATTGGTCAGAATAACGACCTTTAAGACAGTGTACATGTTTAAGAGGTGTAATCTATGAATTGGACAAATATCTGATCATCAAATAAAATAAAATGGAGGATTCATTCTTTAGAAGATTAGCTTTGTGTGTAGACTTATGCTACCACTAGGTGAACACTTTCTGCTCGAATAAGGTATAACTTACAAAGGAATGATTATTAACATTCATGGTGGCTCAATTTTCGTGGATTTCGTAAGTACATAACCTCAATAAATTTAAAACATATTATTTATTCACAAAAAGTGAATCCAAGAAATGTCGTCCCCATTTTGTAAAAAACGTTAACTTGTAAAAAAAACTTGTAAAGAGATGCAACCCTGGTTTAGTAGAAAAAATCAATTGAGCTAGGATGGAAGAAAGGAATGGGAAGAAAAAACAGAACCACAAGAATAAAATGCTTGGCATGCACAACAGCAGAGGGACCTTACTGGAAAATCTTAAATGTTGATAATTGATATAGATGCTTGATTTTATGACGAAGAAAAAGACAAATTTTTCCTCAAGGGACAAAGGAGGAGTTTGTCTTCGACATCTGAATTATTACATGTACATGTGCATCTTTAAATCTGATGAAAAATGTATACGTCCTGCAAAATTAGTGAACTTTTTAATTTCTAATTACTACCATTAAAGGGACTTGGACACGATTTGAGCTCAAAATTCTTAAATATTATTTTTCCATTTTTAATGTCTAGAATGGTTAATGTGGGTATTTTTTATGCTTCGTCAAAAATTTTAAAGTCAAATATTGAGTTACAAGCAAGATACAGAGTTTGAAATTCTTTGTTTTGTACATAAAGCTTGAGTCTTGTTATTGTTTACATGTGTTGTTTGGTATTTATTTCAATTAGATGTTGTTTTCTTTTGTTGATAGTACATGTCTTGTTTATGAACACATAGAATCAGTTAATCTGGTTTGCCATGAGTCATTTTTTCAAAGAAATGATGATTTTTTTACATTATTTGTAAACAAATATAAGACGAGCTTTGAACAATGAATTCTTATCTCTGTATCTCGCTTGTAACTTGATTTATGACATTCAAATTTTGGTCAATCATTCAAAATGCACAAATAAACCATTTTACACAATACAAATAAAATGTTGATATAAAATCGTGTATAGGTCCCTTTAATTATTAATGGATATAACATTTGGATGTTTATAATTTCATACGACTCGCAGGTCATTGAAGGCTTGGGTTGTGTAACGATCTAATTGTTACAGAATAATGTAACACAGTCTCAGCAACTTAAAAAAACTATGTAATAGCCTAGCAACCATGATATTGCAACACAATCAAGGTACTGATACATAAAAGGCAATTCCTAAGAACACACAGGAGAGAGGACTTCGAAACTTACGATATGGTATGGTAGCTGGATTACCTCGCAATGAGAGATTGCCATATCGATAACTAATTTGGTAGTTTTTAAGACGATCCGTAGCAGCCGACCAGAAAATAGTTTACATAGTCTTTTATGGTAGAAGTAGATCTGAAGGTTTGCCTATGTTTATTAGGAAAAGTATACGTCTTTTATTGGAGGCAATCCACTATCCGTCCAGCACAAGTTATCTTATGCTAAAGTCTGACCACATGCATAGGCTGGGGCATACTTAATTTCCCTGAATAAGGCATAAATTGTGTTCATCCATCATGTGGTATTGGTGTGTTGCAATTCAGGCCAGCCGTCATTTGTTATTTTCCATTTTGTAAGGGAAGGGCCATTGAATTTTTTTTTACACTCTGGCCAATAATTAGCTATAGTCTTTTAAGAGAAATTGTTTATGTATTATTTTTTATCAAGACCCTAGAATTAATAGACAAGACAGGAACCCCTCGACACGTTACGCTGTTAATTACAGCAAACATACTTACGAGCTGGTTCTACGTAGGAAATTTTTATTGGTTCTCTTCTAAAATCAGAAAAACAAAATTAATTCTGAACTTCATCCGACAATTATAATTATATTCTGAATATAGAGTTTAATGCTTCAACAAGGCTCCTGTAACAAACCTTATTTTAAAGCGGCGTTTTCCTTTACATTGCCTGGCTAATTCATCACACAATATTTTCATGCAGGAGAAGTCTCCATAGCGAACAATGATAAATGAGATCAGTATAAAAAGGCCCAATAGAATAGACAGACATACAACGAACCACGCCACATTCCGAGTGTCCTCGAAAAAAGTCATGTATCTGTCGGTGGTTGTAGAAACAGTGGTAGTTGGAACGCCTGGGATCACTATGGTAACCGTGGTGGTGGTTATTAGGCCGCCGCCATCAGTGGCGGTTATAATGATGTCTTTTGTGGCCCCCGCACTAAAAGTGGATAAATCTGACGCCACGTACAACCCACCGTTAGAGTTCATTCTGAAGTATGTTCCGCCGGTTGAAATTTGGTCGATGGAATACGTAATCTCACCTAGGAAAAGGGTATCACTAGATTAGCATCTTTGCTTAACTGGTTTTTGCAAATTTCACAAATTATAGTAAAATTAAAAGAAATTTAATAGAAAGATGTCACAACATACTGAGTTAGATCTAAAGAAAAAAATGGTAGAGAGATAAAAAAAAAAAAAGGATCAATATATATATGAACATGATTAATTACCAAATGCGCCTATATCCCCATCTGTCGCCGGAATATCAGCTATAACTGCGCCAACAGTGGAATCGGGAGTGACGTAAAACGAGTAGGTGCTTCTGAAGAAGGTCGGGGTGTTATCGTTGATGTTGTTAATGTTGACCACGAGAGTAGCGGTGTCGGTCAGACTGCCGTCGAACACCGTCACCCCACAGGATACAGTGGTAGCGAGGCCCGCGTCAACGTCGTAGTCGCTAGTGAACGTCAAAACCCCGGAAGTCAGTGTGAACTCTGGGCAAGCCAGTGAATACGTTGTGATGTCTCTTTCCGGGTCCGTGACAGCAAACGCCGGCGTCCCGATAGTGGCACAAGCCTAGAAATAAAGTCATTGGGATATAAATGTTATAAAACCACTCAATAATGGTACGTTATGACAACTATATACTCACTGCTCCCTCGTTTCCGGTCACTGAGTACGTAGTCTTGGAAAAAGATGGCGCCTCGTTTATGTCAGACACGTCAATAGTAAGCGTCCCACTCGCCGACGCTTGTCCGTCAGATACATAGGCCGTCACGTAGAATGTCTTGGGGGTGATGGTCTCAAAGTCGATTGGCGTGGAAGTTGTCTTCACGTTACCAGCTGGCAAAAACAAAAACAAAAAATAATAAATTTCAACGTCCATATGTACATGTATTTGAAGAAAAATCGGGTTTTATTAAATAATTTTAAAGTAAATAGATAAAATACATACAGCTATCCACGGTGAAATACACGGAGCCCCCTGAGCTGATGGAGTAGGTCCACGTGTGCGTGTCCAGACTGTTGACGTCAGACTTCTTCAGGGTGTACACAGTGGTGAAGGGACTACTGTTTTCTGGCACGACTATACCCGAGGGTAGGTTTGTGATGTTAGGAGCCGTGTTGATATCTGAAACGAACCACATTGTCATTTTTCATCAAATGCTATTGGTATTTTTCCCTAAGAAAGATTGGTGGTCAATAAATTACACTTTTGAGCGGTGTTTTTGAGCTTTAAACTTATATTTTGGGGAAGAAAAATATGGATTTTAGCTTTAAAATCAAAATATTTTCCTATATTTTATATCTTTATATAGAGCTCTTGTTTAAAATAAGATTTATATACATATTTTGTACAATGAATAATGTAGTCTAAAAATTGACACAATTATCCGTCATTCTTAATGCAGCTACATGTAAGTGTGGTATTTGTTATATTGAGTGATTATCTAATAATGAAAACCCGATATTTTGACGGTCAAACTCCTGGGCCCGACTAGCGTGCTGGCGTCATAGACGTAGACAAACAGGTCGTACGCTGTTGACGTCAGACCAGACAAACTTTTATCTACCAGTATGGCTCCAGCTAAAACACAACGTGAACATATCATTTAAAGGTGTATTTCTTTAAACAGCATAAAAAGCTACAAAACTAAACGTTTTCCCTTTCATCTTAAGCTAAAAATGAAAATAATGTTGGTATTTTATTTTAGTTCTTTTACTGATCGACATGAAACATTACAAAACTTTAAGGGTACAACAATTTTTAGGTGATTTTTTTAAATTTCACGTAAAATAAGTGACATTTCACGCATGTTGGATTAAGCTTAAAAACATTTATGGTAAACCACAATATATTCTAAACTTTTCTACACATACAATCGTATATCTTAAAAGGACATGCTGGGATACAGGTCATGTTGTAATGAAGCTGGTCATTCTCTGGGTCAGTTGAGGTCACGGTGAATATTTTGGTTCCAATTGGTGTGGTGGATCCAGCAATTTCTATGGAGTTAGAACCTATGGAGTAATCAACATCATGATTTTGATAAGATTTTGATTAGATTTGTTTTCATTCATTTTGTCCTTTTTCTTCCACAAGCTCATCTGGCAGTGGCTGTTTGTTTTGGAAACACCAACAGAAACGCTCGAGTTTATTGGTGTGGTTGAATTATCAGAATTCGGTTAAGAGGTCTCTATTTCGTGGATTTTGTTTATATCGTATATTTTTGTATATTTTGTATATTTTTGTATATACAAATTAAAATCTGAGAATAATTTCTAGACACAGTTTCTATGTCCTTTTTACGAATCAACAAAATGACAACATGGATAGTTTTAGCATGTGACAAGAAAAACGGCGGTTATGATGACTTGGCTTTCGTCCTTTTAACTAATTTGTAATGTTCTGAGCTTGAATGCTACTCTCTTTGACCAAAACTTCAATCCATAGCACTTTGTGAGTATTTTGACGATATTCTGTTTCTTTTAATTAAAAAAAAAAAGCAAAAACTTGTGAAAACCTTCTCAAATACATTCATGCTTTCAAGCCGCGCTTTAGCTTTTTTCTTCTGATAAGGTACCGCAATTTTTTTGTGCATGACAAAAACTGTGCATAAGGGCTACTAAAAGTATTAAAGCGGTTCGTCTGAGTTTCCCTAATATAGCTCAGAATATGTCATCTTGATGGTTGTTGATTTACTAACAAGAGGGTATATTCAGTATTTTGAGTTGACGTTGACCTACTTACCGGCGGGTAGATTAGTTGTTGACGATTGTTGGTTAACTCACCGGTGGGTATATTTGTTATTGTCGACTGTTGGTTAACTTATCGGCGGGTAGATTAGTTTTTGTCGGCTGTTAGTTAACTTACCGGCGGCTAGGTAAGTTACTGTCGGCTTTGGTTAACTTACCGGCGGGAAGATTAGTTATCTTCGGCTGTTAGTTAACTTACCGTCGTGTAGATTAATTATTGTCGGCTATGAGTTAACTTATCTTGGGTAGAACAATTATTGTCGGCTGTGGGTTAACTTATCGGTGGTAGATAATTTATTGTCGGCTGTGAGTTAACCTACCGGCGGGTAGATTAATTATTGTGAGCTGTGGGTAACTAACCGGCAGGTAAAATTATTATTGTCGGCTATGGGTTAACTTACCGGCCGGTAGATTAATTATTGTCGGCTGTGGGTTAACTTACCGGCGGGTAGATTATTTATTGTCGGCTGTGAATTAACTTATCGGTGGTAGATTAGCTGTTGTCGACTGTTGGTTAACTTACCGGCAGGTAGATTAGTAATTGTCGGCTGTTGGTTCCTCAGAATGTACACTGTGTACGTTTCCTGAACAGTAACTTTGGAGTCTGTGCAGTCGATTGTTATAACATACTGTCGCTTTGTGTCGTAGTCTAAATTATTGTCAGCTCTCAAATAAACGGCATAATCTGCCAGAAGATAAAACATATTTACAGGGGTCTTTTTACTGAAAATTTTTATCTATATGTTGTGGTTGTTGATTAATTGAAACAGATTGTATCTACAATTACAGTTTCTTTACCTGCTGTTCCGGAAGCATATCGTAGATACAGATCAGTGGTCGTTGGGTTAATGTTGTTGATAGAACAAGTGACTGTGTCAGCCAATGAGGCATCAGTAACAGTCAGGACTTTTAGCCGAGTCTCTTCATCAATGTCTTCACTGATAGACGTTGTATCGGGAAGGTTTTGAAAAACGGGAGGCTGTAAAGAAGGAATATCTTAATCATCATAAAAATTAAAAAATATTATTATTATATGTAAAATCTTATATATTTTAAACAAGTGGAAAACGATTGTTTTCTCACATAATTTGTAACAGTCAACGAGTACACATGTGTATCTTTGTTGCTACAGTTATCTGTTGAGGTGAAGGTCAGTTGTGTTGTTCCGATAGGAAGTTGGTTTGTTGTCGTTAGAGCACCTGTTAATGCAATACCAGTAAAAATTTGTTACATTGAATAAAAAATTAAAATACATACAGTATCAAAGTAGATTTCGATCTTAGTCGAGTTACTAGTACCTTCTCTGTTTACAACATGTGTCACTGACAATTAAACAAGTAAGAAATATTTCTTTTTAAAAGGGAGGATAAGGTGTTTCAGCACAAGATATTACTCAAGAACTTTGTATTTTTTTTTAAATACATGAATTTCAAGATGTCCTTTACAATACATGTATATGTAAGTTACACGATCACTTTCTTGCCTTGCAACATCAATGATTTGATGTAAACTACTTTAGAAGTTATGAATTTTAATGACAATTTTCTGCTTAAGAATTTTTTTTTAAATTTTGAGTTATGTAAAATAATTAAAACAATAGTAATAGATGAAAGAATTAAATGACATAGTAGTATTGGTATTTTTACCTAAAGATTTTATGCTTTGATAAAAAATGTTGATAAAATATGCATCCTAAAACTTAGAGTTTTAAATTCTAAAATTAATCAGAATGGGACAGTTTCTCTATAGAAATTTGATATACTTCATATTTCAACATTAAAATTTGCTTTATAATATATGTTTCATGGTCACTTTCTGTGCATTCAACTAAGATAGCACAATAACAATTACTCTGTATGACAATTTCAGTTTTCAAACTTCAAAAACGGAATCCGTTGAATGGACTTTTTATGTTAAGTTAAGAAAAATCATGAAAATTTATCTGTTATCTTAATTTTAATTTTATCACAAATATAAGTATTATCTACATAAAATAGTAATTAAAACTGTGATATTCTGTAATATATGCATTTTAGATCAGGATGGTTTATTTAATTATCTCACCGTGCCAGCCTTTTAAAAGTCATACGATAGTTTCAATTTTTAATAGAGAAATATGTTCTTTTATTAAAAAAGAAAAGAAAATCCATTTAATAATATTTAAAATCTTCTGCAATGGTTATGTCATATTACTATATTAAAAATTAATATCACATGATCAACCAACGTCACAAGATAAGTAATTTTACTTCTTATCTTTAAAAAAATTTAAAAACCAAAGCCCAGAATGTAAGAGGGTTTTACATTATTTATATTATTATTTTCTGAATTATCATTTATTAAAAGAACCTAATTTTTATTATTTCGCACACAAGCATCGCAAAAAATATGTATCACCACTAACTTTTTCTCAGATGATTATTGACAAGACGCGTAAGAGCAGTTTTTTTTCTGAAATACCTAATGCCAAAATACGTCGGTTTTTGCATTTTGGAAATGAGCATTTTTTCGAATAATTTTTGTAGCAGATAAATACAGGCTTTTCAAAAAAAATTCTTCCGCATGATTTCTTAGTTGTGATTACATCAATCCAATTCAAGATTTTTATTTTTGCATCTTAAAAATAATACATATCAAAGCTCTAAAATATCCATATGCTGTGTAAAATACCGAGTTTCCCTACAATGGGTTTTTCTTTTATTTTTATTAAATGTCACAAATAAATATGTGTTAATCAACCTAAAACTTTTCTGATTCTAACCATAATTTACATTACAAGATTTTTCAGCCTGAAAATTGTTTTCAATGAATTATTTAGGAAGAAAAGAAAAATTAACACACTGATGGCATGTAAGTGGACTTTTATAGATATCATGATGAAAATGACGCCCCACGTCCATTTACTAAGAGTCATTTTATATAAAAAAGCTTGTGTTACCTGTGACAGTATTGTAACTGAACACTGCCGAGTTGGCGGCGGGGGAGGTCGACGTCCATTGGGTGTTTAGTGTGTCCAGGGTATCGGCGTCTGTAGCGGTTACCGTGGCAATAAGGGTCCCCACACTGGTGTCGTCTGTCACAGAGCTGCTCGTGGGTGATGTCCCGAATGTAGGTACGTTACCTAGGAAACATATAAAAATTAACTTTATTTTGGAAAAAAATAGAGAATACCATCAATGTATTTACACACTATTAAATTATCATGGCTGTTTCATTGCACTCATTCTCTATATATATCATGCCATATATTATAATGCTCAACAAACACAGAAAAAGTATGATGTTTTGAGTTATATACACAAGTTAAGGTATTGTAAAATATTATCATATAGATATGTACAAAGTGTGAAACGTATAGTTTATTGAATTTGTTGTTATACATGTAGGGAGAGAGCAAATTAAGCTTTTATAACTTGTGCCCAATCCATTTGTAACAATTTATTACAATAAAATATGTTCAAATCAATCAACAGAAAAAGTTTGACAATATTGCGTGCTGCTAACCCGGTGATAGTCTGGCCTCGATGCTGAACTCTATGTTGGTGTCAGTGTAAGCTATAAAGGAGGAGTCGGTAGCCCCGGTGCTGGTGGTGGCTGAGTCCGAATATATGACGTTCTCGTCGCCACTACCCCACCCCCAGTTGGTCTTGCGATACATAGGTATTGTGGCTGCAGTGGACTTACTGGAACAAAAACAAAGTGTGTTAGACAGAAATGTTGTCTTAGTGCAGTAGAAAAGGGAAGAGTATACAGTGGTGAGATAACTGATCTTACAATCCGACGTAGTCTCCTGGACGTACGGGAATTTGCTCGTCGGCAGGTATTGGTTCTGTTTTTTCTGCGTTTTGGTCCGCCGCTATAAAACATCTCAAATATATACATGTAATACAAAACAATCTTAATAAGCATAAATTGATAATCATCATTGATGGTTTATGATGTTTGTTGATAGATTGATACAAATAGTGACATAGTTTTATCCCATTTATCTTAGTTGCTGATGACGGAGTATATCTTTTAAATTAATATTAAAAAGACTCAATACACTTAGAAATAGTTTCTCAAATCAGCAAAAAACTGCTTCATTTTGATATATAGCATGATGCTTAATAATAAGTATATAAGTCAAATAGGCGAAAAAAGCAATTTTTGATAAGATAAAATTATGACTTCAAAAATTTGATTCACTAAATAGAAACAAACGCCCCAGGTTGATTCGAACTCGTGATTCACAAGCCAAATACTTTTACCACTGAGCTATGAAGATATTCAACCAAACAATTTAACAAAATCGCCATCTTGTGATGTAGTGTCTTAAAAATTATAAGTCTTGGTGTAGAGAGGTAACTTAATTAAATAGTCGTTCCATTTGATATGTTAGTCATTAGTAATTCATTTATAACTTGCTTTTTTATATTTTCACTTAGTTACCGTTGAAATTTTACAGTAAGTTACTGCATTTTATCACATTGAAGCCACTTTTATTATAAACATTTAAAGAATTGCTAACAATTTGTAGTTAAACATAACGACACAAAAATTGAAAACATGATTGCATAAGTAATTGTCATTAATTTTTGCATTCTTAACACACAAAAAGCAGTTGAATACAAATTAATAAATATTATTACCTGTGGTAACATTTGTTTTTTAAATTCTTTGGTCATTTTCATTTGGATACAATATGTTACAATTTATTATATACAATGTTACAATGAACTATATGTTTGTTATTGCAAAAGAATTTTCACATGTAATTGTTTAATTTTGTTTCCATTTATAACTGTTTGTTAGGAAAATGTATGTTAAAATTGAAAAAAAACAACTTTGTACAGCTATTGTGTAACAGTAATAACATACATGTACTCGTAATTACAATAGCATTCAATCGTGAACTTATTTGCGATAACTTTTCGTTACATCCAATTTAGTATGTTTCATGTACAGTATCTCTTCTAAGTCATTTAACTCATTTCCGTTAACAGTAGGGTTTCTTTATAACTGAATAAATACAAGTGATGTGACAGTGCTTTGTTACAATTGATTGCATAGAAGTTTTGTGTAACTACTAAATTTCGTGCTACAATTAATATTATACTAGTTTTTTGACACTGTGGTTTACAACTGATAATATACTTGTTTTGTGACATTGCTTCTTTCATGTTATTTTGCATTGTTTTGTGACAATTGATGACATTCTAGTTGCGATAACATACTGGTGACTGTAATTGCGTTCTGGTTCACCAGTTGCCAGTCTGTCCCTGACGGTCGCCAGATCTGAGCATACAATGTCCCTGTGCTGGCTCCAACATAAAACGTCCAAGAAGAAACAAAGCCACAGCAGTTGACCCTATAGTTGTTATCTGTAGAAGACATAATGAATGTCCTCGCTGAAATAGAAAAAGACAGGTCTAAGTAGTTTTTCTTGTATGACTACAATAAAGTACTGTTTCACAACTTTAGATAATCGTTTTCAGATGAGAGAGATTCCAGTTAAAAACGATTTGAAGATTTGTATTCAATTTCGTGGGGGAAAGTTAAGGTACCCCCAAAAGAAAAAGAGGAAAAAAAACAGAAGTATTAACTACTCTTCACCAGTTTAAGGTATTTTCACTTTTTGATTAATTCTTATATTTGAAAAAAAATATATTAAAATTTCATGTAAATTTACCCCTTTACCACTCATCCACCTCCTCTTTTTTCTCTTGTTTTATCATAAACGTCAGTCCCATTGTCAGATGCGTGTCTATGATTTTGCAAAATATATGTGTATATGTATGCATTTTTGTGTTTATGTATGTATGTGTATATATTTTTCATATAAATATTTATCAATATGGGGGAAAGTGAAAAAATAATTATGTACATCTATTTATGCTTATATGTGCAGTGAAGAATCTTCACAAAATTTTTTTTTTTAGATACTGAATCTTCAACTTCAAAAGAAACTGTTATATATCAACAAAAAGGTTTTAAAAAATATATTTTCAAAAAACATTGTAACACTGATCGTTGACCTATTAAATTACCAGTACGTTATATCAAATGTTACTTGATTTTCATTAAAACAAAAAAGTAATTTTTTCACCTTAAAAACTTATTAAAGGCAATTGTTGTAACTAGCTGTTTTTTATGAGAGAATGAAAAAGTAAATTAAGTGCCATTTTCAGAGGAATGGGATAAAAAGGTTTATCATTCGTAAATGGCTATTTAGAGTTATTAAACATGAAATACATATGTATGTTAATAAACAAAGGCATAATAAAAGCAGTTAATGAGCTAGAATTTAATGATCTCGACCTTCAACTCCCTCGTAATGTTTATGAATGACGTCTGATGACTTTTGGTCTTAAGTGATTATGCCATTTGTTTCTTGATCAAAAACTAAAACATCTTGAAAATTCAAAGGAATCAATGAAAATAGGAATTAACAAATCAAACCACTCTATTTGGTCTTTAGGTGAGACAAAAAAAACTAGTAAAAGTTTGGAGTTTCTTGATCTGACAAAGTTCGTTTCAAATGAAAAGAAAACAAGCATAATCATTGCGATTTGTTGTTGTCAGTTTGATCACAGACTTATTTGCTTATGTGTGTTTAACTTCATACTAATATAAATATATAATTTTTTTTCAGTCGTTAAAAATCAGGCCTATATGATATATTTTTGGTGATTTTTTTACATAATTTATTTTTGCTAACATATGTATGACCAAAACTCACTTTGTCAATAATCAAATCCTTTACATGGTATGTCGTACACAATTGAACTTTTTTATTATTATATATTTTTAATTAGAATGTTATACGTCATTTTCATATATCCAAGATCGAAATATTTTACATGATGAAAGTACAGAACATCGAAAACATGAACTATTGGTAGATATAAATAGCTACTTTTGCACTTGGATAACTATTTGGCACAGTGCAAGGTTTGATGTAGATTCCTTATAAAACGCAATGAAATAATATTCGCGTCAACTCACAAAAAGCACTACTCGCAGATTTCAAAATCTCAACATTGAATTTCTGATAGTTGTGAACAATATGAAATTATATTAAATTGGCGTTCGCGATTTCATATTCTTGCAATTTGATACAAAACGGTGGAATCGTGGAATGAAATCGCGTAAATAAGAAATCTTTAGTATATAAGATGTTTAATTACAATCAAATGTTTTACAATATGATCTAACTGGTAAATTGCATTGAAAACATGATATTTTTATGTATATCAATAATCCATCACTAACCTGTACCGCCGTCTGTTCTATCCACAAAAGGGGTTTTTCCGGCATTGCTGAATCCTGCGACACACTGACCCACTACAGGAACAAAAGAACCAAGGGACAAATTGACAGTCCAACAAAAATTTGTATCAAAGCAAATATTGGGTATTTCTTATCATTTTTAAGGACATATCCTCCATGCTTGCACCAACATATTTTTTTAAACGATATGCAAAACAAAATATGAACAATAATATATTAATCCTAATGTTAAATATGAAGATCATTTAATGATTTTGAGATAAGATGAAAATGGCCCAATTAAGCGACGTCATAAAGACATGACTTTGAGAAATCACTAGTAATTAAACAATAGAGACACACGATATACGTGTTTGTAGGATTAAATTGTTCCTCCATTAATTGACATTGCACTTTGCGATTATCTCCAGTAAATATCACATGCATTGTGTCAGTGTCGTTCTATTAATGAGATCTATTAAACTCGAATGAATTCTTATAATAAATGTTTTAAATTTTTATTTCACAGGGGAAACATTAACACAAATTATTAAAAACTCCTCCTTTTTTTATACCTCACATGATACATTTAGATAATATTTGTAATTTGAAAACTTCAAACTAGTGACCACAAATCAAAAATAAAACTTATACTAATAGGAACGCATGCATACAACCATTTATCAACTCGTCATTTCAATTTATGTTGACATGTACGTACGTGTAAAATACTTTAGATATTTATCAGTTTAAGACTACGTTTACTTAATGTTTCTGCACTGACTGAAATAAAATAAACTTATTGTAAACTTGAAGTATTATCAGCTGTTAAATTGTAAATGAAAAAGATATCAAATAATTTCTTTTTTTATAATATTTTTGACGGAAAACCATTTAAATGATCTTTTTGAAATAAATATATATTTTGATTTTTATGTTAAAAAAAACTACATGTATAACATTCTTCTGAATCTGATTTTTTTTATAGTATAAGAAGGTATATAAATAAAAAATGATTTCTTTAGAAATATCGGAATTTATACTTTGTAGATGTATAAATGTAGAGGTTAAAGTTACATGCATAAATTAAGATAAAGCACTTTATTATAACGAAATAAAATTTTTAGAATAATGTCATATTGTTTGAAAATATATCAGCTTTTTGTAACGTTTACAGCGCTATCTTTCTTTTAATAAAGCAACTTTCAAATATTTCAACTTTTTCTTTCTTTCTCCTCTCTCCCTCTCTCTTTGTTCTCTCTCACTCCAAGAAAAGTTATATATGTATATTATGTATCAAAGGTTCCTGCCGATTATGTCAAATTTACCTATTTCTTTGACACTCCATGTCAGAACAAGAACCAAAGTAACAGACGTTTTATACACCATCATCTCACAGAATCTGAATCTTTTAAGTAGCAACACTTTAAATCCAGTCAAGCATTAGTTAAACACCACTACTTATACAAACTTATACGGGTAAGAGAAATAGCTAAAACAGTCGATATTCGGGAATTCATTTCCTGTGTCCTCAGAGAGGCATACAGAAATTATTGTAATGCCTCGATGTCTTTTCCTTAAAAAAAATATTGCCATCCAGCTGTGTACGGTTTTTTTTCTTTTGAGAGGTTCGCCATTCTTCAGCACTGTTGACAAAATGTAATAAATGATTGGTTTTTCAAGAATTTCAATTTTGTCCTAATTCATTGCAAATAGACATTAAATAAAAGTGCATGGCTTTTTTATTTCAATATAATCCTGTAATGACATCATTTGTTCATAAAGATCGCTAAAATTGATGGTGTACTGCAGACGTAAAAGACGTTTTTGAATATTTATAATCAGTTTTAGTATCTTCCTTTTGTATCAAATAATACATGTATTTATCGTGCTGACGTGATTGGGATAGATATGAATTGGGTTTTTTTCCATATAATTCGGGGCGGGCGGGGTGTGTTCGTATATGTATTTGTTTTGGTGAAGAGATTCACCCGTCTCAATAGACATAACAATCTAGAAGTTGTATTGTCTGTTTATCTAACATTATCTAAGGATTTTAAAGCAATGAAAACAGCAATTTTCGTATCGAGAAATTCTGTCTTAAATTTTCAACTTCAATGATTAAATAATTTAAAAATAAGGTTTATGAATATTTATCTGCTGTACACATTACTGTAGTAAAAAAGCCTTATAATACAACTTCTGTTTGTCAATGGTTATTGCATATAGAATTTCATCATATATGCATTGTATACTTTTGCCAGACCTGTGGTATGATTTCAGACTTGTGGCATCATTTTTGTACAATTTTTAATTAATTTTTTTTTTGTTATAAGGAACGCAACTCGAATTGTATGGAATAAATTCAATAGCTACCAAATGTTACGACGAGGCTGGAACTATTTCCGCTTTTATATGCATTTAAACATCTTTGCAGTTTATAAACTTGCTTGTATTTACCAAACTTTTGTTGATTTTTAAGAAATTGTCAGGGGACAGACATTTCCAAAGTTGACGTGAAACCGATGAAACGAGATGGTACTGGAGGGAAGCGGCTATAGAACATGCGACACAGGTATAGTAATAGCTCACTTTGTTGTTGATTTTTTTTATAAATAAGGAAAAATTAACCATAATTATAAATATCATATTTATTATTGGAAAATCGTAGTATATTTACATGCATTGAGTATTTTAGTATTTTCTCCACTATTTCTAAAGAGATTTGATTGTGTTTCATAAACACGTTGCCATTGAAAGACCGTTTTAAAATATGCATTCCTGTTTAAAGGGATTAATTATTCCTACTTTATAACATCCTGTTTGACAATTACTATACGTATTTTCACTGCCTTGATGTCAATAATTAAAAGCAAACTCAAAGATATATGTGAATATAAACGATGAATAACTTTCTCTTGTATTTTATAATGGCTATGCAGTGCAGGTAACTATCATTGCAGTAAAAATGTACATTAACTCCTAAAGCGGGTTATTACGTATACTTTTTCTGCAATGTTCGATACCTTAATATCCGTATGACAGACCAAAGCGAGCATCTTATTGTTTAAATTAACTGTTACTTTCATTAACATTGTTTTTATGTTCTTTTGGATTGAACAAACATATGTTTCTGCTAGGGAATAGGAATGGCAATCTCTAACCGGTTAACCGGTTACTCGGTCGAAGCGATGGTAACCGGTCACAAAATCAGTAATCGGTTAGTCGTAAAAAAATAATGTTTATTTTAACGCAATTTTATAATAAATTTGGGTTGGGGTTTTTTTTCGAGACTATCTAATCAAGTTAAATTAGAGACCGTTAAGGCTCCAGGGCTGGGCTCGTGGAAGAGAATTGGTCAGTAGGTGTTAAATATAACGACTGTTACAATAACATGTTTTTGCCTTGTCAGTTCAGCTTTTCATAAATTATTAATGAAAGATATTTATACACTGTTGGTTACCGTTACAGTTATTATTATTGGACCTGGTACGTTCATTGCGTTTATTACTTTTTCATTGAACACAACATCAATTTACATAATAAAATACACTTGTCTAAAGCGGGCACATACGTGCTACTACGATCCGAAAGGATAATCATTTCTTCACTAGAACTCGTGATGGGCAGAATTTGTTTTGAGAAGATGAACTGACTATAAAATTGGTCAGGAAAACTACTAGATATTTTATTAATCTTGGGACTCGGAACTTCATTAATAAACAAATACCAAACATAGAAAAGGAAGATGGGTCATTCATTCTTGATCAAACAGAAATATTAAAAGAAACAAAGTCTTTTTATGAAAAACTATATAAGAAAAGAGAAATCATAGATGAATATAGTGTTCATGACAAGTTAGAAAAAATAGATTGCCCTAAACTTAATAATGAAGAATTAAACACCCTTGAAGGTCCTTTAACTGATACAGAGGTACTGAATTTTCTTAAAAAAACAAAAAATGATAAAAGTCCTGGCCCTGATGGTTTCACAAGTGAGTTTTTTAAATTTTTTTGGAAAGACTTAGGTTCATTCATTACAAGAGCAATAAATCAATCTCTTAAAATAGGAAGTTTTTCAGAAATAAATAAACTTGGTGTAATAACGTGCATTCCTAAAGCAGGAAAACCTAAACAATTTTTGAAGAATTGGCGCCCTATAACTTTATTAAATGTAATTTACAAGCTAGCATCACGAAGTATAGCTGAACGTATGAAAACGGTTTTAGATAAATTAATAAATAAAGACCAGACTGGATTTCTAAAAGGAAGATTTATTGGGGAAAACATATGACTTATCGCTGACCTCATGTACTATACAGAACAAAATGATATACCAGGCCTACTAATGTTAATTGACTTTGAAAAAGCTTTTGACACTATATCATGGAGTTCTATTTCTAAAGCACTAGACTTTTTCAATTTTGGACCCTCCATTAAAAATTGGATAAAAACCTTTTATAATGGAATAAAAGCTAGTGTAATTCAAAACGGTGTAATCTCAGAATATTTCTACCCAGAAAGAGGCTGTAGACAAGGCGACCAAATATCGCCATATCTATTTTTACTTTGTGCTGAAATTTTAGGAATATTGATAAGAAATGATAAAGATATTAAAGGTATAATCATAGACGGAGAAGAATACAAAATATCTCAATACGCAGATGACACTTCAATAATAATGGACGGTACACCTCAATCATATGATGGCATCCTCAGCGTTTTAGACTCCTTTGCACAGGTTTCAGGCTTAAAAATAAATTTCACAAAAACAAAAATGGTTTGGATCGGTAGCAAAAAATTTTCAAGGGATGTATTTCACCACTCGCGATGGAAACTGAGTTGGGACAATTTAACTTTCGAGCTCCTAGGTATTAAATTCTCAGTAACATTAGATGAAATGGAAGACTTAAACTATCTACCAAAACTCTCTGAAATAAGAAAATTAATAAATCAATGGAAATCAAGAAAATTAACCCCTATTGGGCGAATTACAGTCATTAAGACATTAATAATACCAAAACTAAATCATTTCATTCTAACATTACCCAACCCAAGCACTGAATACTTGAAAAGTTTTGAAAATGATATTTTTCAATTTTTATGGGGTTGTAAAGTGCATAGAGTAAAGAAGAGTACAATTGTACAAGATTACTGTCATGGAGGTCTCAAAATGATTGATTATGGTGATTTTATTACTGCACTTAAATCTACTTGGATAAAAAGACTCCTTAGGGCTGATACAAAATGGGTAAAGCTTCTAGAATCCATTTTAAAAATTAATATCTCAGAAATATGGAAGAATGGCACAGATTATTCATATAGTTAATGTAAAATTTTGGAAAATT
This sequence comes from Magallana hongkongensis, assembly GCA_016163765.1. Lineage (NCBI taxonomy): Eukaryota > Metazoa > Mollusca > Bivalvia > Ostreida > Ostreidae > Magallana > Magallana hongkongensis. The sequence goes on along the minus strand of WFKH01011581.1, from coordinate 8,560,859 downwards.
CTTTCTGGAAAGAGGTGTTTCTCAGCTGGTTAAAAATACAGGAGCAAAATGTGTTAAGTAAACCCCAGATTATAAATGATAATATATGGTACAATCCCAAAATCACAGTAGACAGCAAGTCAATATTTTTTAAAAGCTTTGTTGATACAGGATTTATTTTTGTCGGCGATTTACTTAATATTGATGGAACATTTATAAGCTTTGAAAAATTGAAACAAATTAATCCAAATACAAACTTTATTGAATATGCAAGTATAAGAACTGCTGTAAGGACCAGATTGTATACACATGATTTATACATACCAAACTTACAAATCATAAAAGAGTATGGACCTGTTATCCCCAATCATATCCTACTGTTTACTAACAATTTTAAAGGTTGCAAACTTATGTACAACTTATTATTAGATAAAGAGAGAGAAACATGTACATCTATATCAAAATGGAGAGAAAAGGGTCATAATTATGTACAAGAAACCTGGAACAAAATTTTTGAACTCCCTTTTAAATGTACACAAGAATCAAAACTACATTGGTTACAGTTCCAAAATTCTCCACAGGATTGTTCCGACAAATAAATATCTTTTCAAAATAAAAAAAGCAGAGTCTCCTGTATGCACTTTCTGTAAAAGAGATGAAGAGAGTATTGGGCATTTATTTTATGAATATACTGTAGTAAAAGAATCATGGTCTGCTGTTGAAGACTGGATTTTGAGACAGTTTGATTTGTTAATAACATTTGATAAACAATCAGTTCTTTTTGGAAAATATAAAAATTGAGAAATTTATAAATTATTTAATTTGGTAGTTCTTATTGTGAAGCAATATATCTTTTCTTGTAAATATAAAAGTAATGCAAATCCAAATATACATGGATTAAAAAATGTTATAATAGAAAGGCTTTTGACCGAAAAATATATACTAATGAAAAACTGTAGATATAAGGAGTATGAACGCCATTGGCAAAAAATATGTGATAAGCTGTAGTACTGTAGTATATATAGTAAAAATTGTTATTTATTGTGTATCTTTATTTTGTTTTGAAATGTGATGCTCTTTTGTTTTTCCTGTTTTATCTTTTTCCTCTGTTTCCCTATAAAAGGGACCTAGCACGTGAATATGGTTTATATTTTATATACATATGTAAACGATGCCCCTACCACTTCCACTCACTTTCTCTCTCTCTCTCTCTCTCTCTCTCTCTCTCTCTCTCTCTCTCTCTCTCTCTCTCTCTTCCAAAATATACTTTTACTATACAACAAGGACTGTACTGTATAAAATAACCAAAAAGTTAAAAGTTTTCTTATATGATTGTATAAACTAATGTACGAGATATGTCACGTATGTACATGTATGTGTTGTGAAAGTGAAAAACTCAATAAAAAAAACAAAAACAAAAAAAAAAAACCTATTTTTTGACTGTTTGCTCGTTGTTTTAGATTAGTTTTTAAATAATAACTATAAGATATAACTTTTACATTTAATTTTGATTTACACATAAACAGAATATTCCCATCGTGCTTTAAATTCTGTGTTTAACAATTATTAATAATAATAATGTGTCAAAATTCTCCGTATTTTGATACGAGTAACCGGTTCATCGGTCGGAACGAATTAGCGATTAACCGATTAGCAATTCTGCAATCGATTGCCATTAATACTAACTATACTTACTATAGCAACAGGTTCCCTTTTAATGATATTATTTCAAAATCTGCAGGTACATTGTAAGTGCATCATTAGAATCGAAACAAGAATATAAAGCTGTAGCTAAAAACATCACTAATTTGAAAAAAATATATAATTTTTATATATACTGCTTAGGATAATGACCATCTCATCTGTATTAGCTTCTTGGTGTTTTTTTATTCTTTGAGTTTCAAACATGTTCTTTATAAGTAATTTTTAAGCGATTACTCACATAACAAGAGACACATAGGCCACATCGCTCACAACAATAGCCAATATAAAATCAGCTTTTTTTAATCATCCTATATCAAACATTACATATCCGTCACTGCCCCGAACCATCATTTTCTTGCGTACTTTTCTTGAGATGCCAAATGGGAAATCCATAGTATGGTGGCATATTTCTGCCCCTACATGCAAGATAAATTATGTCTGTACATGCAAGAAAATTATGTTGACATGCAAGTTACAAATATTTTAAGAGAATCTGATTTTTATATTGGTAAAATCACTTACTAACGCCCGTCTCTGACGTCATAGATGCAAGATATTTATGGCAACATACGACTTATTTATGTTGACATGCGAGATAATTATGTAGACATGCAACATATTAATGTCCACATGCAACTTATTTATGTCAACATGCGAGTTAATTATGTAGACATGCGACTTATTTATATCGACATGCGACTTATTTATGTGAACATGCAAGTTAATTGTGTTAACTATGTCAACATGCGAGATTATTATGTTGACATGCGACTTATTTATGTCAACATGCGAGTTAATGACATAGATATCTTGCATGTTAAGATAATTATCTCGCATGGCATTCCGGTTCTGCAGCCATTTTTGACAGGTTGTGGGATAGATAATGGAAAATGTGCCAGCTACATTTCATTTTTGGCAATTACTTTTAATAAAGTCCGACAATGTCCATGTAGGATATAGGTTCCTTCCTGTACAAATGCTAAAAACAGGATGCTATTATCATGATCAGGACACTCTCTCGAGATAATTAAATTATTAAGGTACAAAACAACCAACTTGGTATCCAGGGTTGTTGCCTCTTCTTGGCACCCCTACCCCCCTCCCCCTTATCCTGTGTACATTGCTTGTTTCCGGGTCCAACCATTTAAAAGATAGAAAAGATAGTATTAAAACGTTTGCCATTCTTAATGATAAATGAATAGTTAGAATTTATATGACCCAATTTTCAAAACGCGGATTTGAAATTTATAACATACAGTATATAAGTGTGTGTAAGTAAGTGTGTACGTTTGTTGTTCCACTTTTATATTTTGCTCATCCATCAAAAAATATACTAGAATATATATTCATATTAAAACTTGTCGAGGATGACGCTTGTATATTTTTGGACACGCTCAAATAAATAACAAATATCTGGTTAACCTTTATTTTCATTATGTCGCAAATAAATTTGCACTTAAGCATAGAAAAGAAAACCCTCTGTTTAGTGGATGCAAACGAGGATAGTTATCAATAATATAATATTTTATGGAAAAACAATTCTGTATTCAAAGTTTTAAATATTTGCTGGAAATTTAAATAAAAATTACATCTATTAAACACATTGATTAAAAAGCGTAAATGAAATATTTGTGTAAAGAGATATATTAATTTTGTCATAATCAAGTACGTGGCATGTATATTCTATCTTTTTTTTCATTCATTCTTTTTAGCAGCTGCAATAAAGAAAGACAAACACTGCCTTGATATTTGCAGATTTTTGAAGAAAGCTAAAGTAAATATGTAGCGTGCAGTTGATTTGGTGTGTGTACAAAGATCTAGGCTTTCATTGAGATGGCATACACTTCAAACTTTTCTTGAGTTGAGATCGTTTTTTAAAAGTCTCAAAGCTATGAGGGGGACTGGCCCTTTTTTTACTTGCAGTTTTTGTGATGCCGAATTTAAGACTTTGTACTTTTCTTGAGAATCAAATGTAAAATCACTTATTAACGACATTATAACTTATGAGATCGATTTCCAAAGAGCCAACTATGGTCTGATTTCAGAAGAAGCCTAATTCATCAGTTCAGAAATACATTTGTGAACTGAGAAATTTTTTTGCAAAGGGTAACACTCTTTCAAATCGTAATTTCACAAGATGATTGCATTCTGGTTCTCTAGCCATTCTGACAGGATGTTGAATAGATAATGGAAAATGTGCCAGCTACATTTAATTTTTAGCAATCATTTTTTAGTAAAGTCCGACAAAATCCTTCCTGTACAAATGCCAAAAACAGATGCTGTAATCATGATCAGGACACTCTCTTGAGATAATCCAATTCTAAACGTAGAGGACAACCAACTTGGTATCCAGGGTTGTTGCTTCTTCTTGCCCCCCCCCCCCTCCCCTAACGATTCTGTGTGCATTGCAAATTTGAGGATCCAAACATTTAATGCAACCAACCAACTTGGTATCCTGGGTTGTTGCCTCTTCTTGACACCCCAACGATTTTTGGTGCATTGCTGGTTTGAGGATCAAAACATTTAATACAACCGTCGGTAAAATTGACACAGATGATATAATCAATTACTTCAGAAATAAACCCCATCAGTTCCAACGACGGGTTTATTGCCGCTTTGGCTTCTGTTGTTGTTTGGCTTGGGGTTTTCTTTCAATATGCTTAGTAGAAAAATTGTATTAATTATAAAATTCACTTGGTTCATCATTACAATCATATGCCATACTGATCTTATTTTGAAAAATTCAGTCGGAAAATATAAATTATTAACATTAATTTGAGATAAGTTGTGGGATTTTTCTTTGATGTACTTTGGTATTTTTTTTCATTTTAGGAGACACGTAATTCACAGTCATGTAATTTAAAAACGTTGGAAAGAAATATTCAAAATACATGCACAAACAAAACTAAACATTTATTATTGTTTGTACATTCAGATTCTTCATAACAATATGTAAACAATAACAAAAACATCTAGGTTTAAATATTCGACCTCTGGTCAATTAAAGGTGTGATCGTTCGATTTCCATGCATCCCAGGTAGTTAACGACGCCGGTGTACGCACACCTGAAAAGAAACAGAAGTTTTATTGGTCAGGGTTACGTCATTAATCATAATTCATTAATGATACACACACACTGTACATATAAGGATTAAGCTTCTGAATCGAGCAAATATGATGTTGTGATCTTGTTAATAAAAGAATACCAGTACCAGAAAAAATCTGAATGAAATTTGCAAACCCCATAAAGAATGATTATTTTCATGTACAGTACATTAAATACACCTACGTTATCAGTTCTCTCAATAAATATCTTTGTTGAATGATTAAAGAACATAAATATACCAGTAGATATTTTATATATGCATCAATATCTTTAAAGGTTGCTCATGGATATGGTATGTGTACTTTTTACGTTAGTTTTTAAAGTTTTTTTTAACTAAACAAAAGAACTTACGTGATGGTTCTACGTAGGATATTTCTGATGGTTCTCTTCTGAAATCCATGTAAGCAACAATTAAAACAAAAACCACGATAAAATGATACTCTCGATATAAAATTTGTTAATTAAGTTGGCTACTTTTACAAACCTTATTTTAAATCGACGCTTTCTTCTGCACTTCCTGGCTAATTCATCACACAGTCTTTTTATCCAGGAGAAGTCTCCATATCGAACAATGAAGACCGAGATCAGAATCACAAGTCCCGCGAGGACAGCCATACACGCCACAAACCACCCCACATTCCGAGTGTCCTCGAAAAAAGTCATGTATCTGTCGGTGGTTGTAGAGACGGTGGTAGTGGTGACGCCTGGGATCACTATGGTAACCGTGGTGGTGTCCGTTAGGCCGCCGCCATCAGTGGCGGTTATGATGATGTCTTTTGTGGCTCCCGCACTAAAAGTGGATAAATCTGACGCCACATATAACCCACCGTTAGAGTTCATTCTGAAGTACGTTCCCCCGGTTGAAGTTTGGTCGATGGAATACGTAATATCACCTATTGTGTAACAGTAAGAAACATTTACAAATCTTGACATTTTTTTTTAATTTTCTAAAATTATTTTAAAATTATATTTATTCAAGTGAACGTTTTTAATTACAACATGCCCTAGTATAAACAAGACTTATTACTACCGAATGTGCCTATATCCCCATCTGTCGCCGGAATATCAGCTATAACTGTACCAACAGGAGAATCGGGAGTGACGTAAAACGAGTAGGTACTTCTGAAGAAGGTCGGGGTGTTATCGTTGATGTTGTTAATGTTGACCACGAGAGTAGCGGTGTCGGTCAGACTTCCGTCGGACACCGTCACCCCACAGGATACAGTGGTAGCGAGGCCCGCGTCAACGTCGTAGTCGCTAGTGAACGTCAAAACCCCGGAAGTCGGGTTCAGTGTGAACTCTGGGCAGGCCAGTGAATACGTTGTAGTGTCTCCTTCCGGATCGGTGACGACAAACGCCGGCGTCCCGATAGTGGCACCAGCCTAGAAATAAAGCGATGGTGGAGTAAATGTATTTTTGCCACGCCCCAAAGTACGCAATTGCAACTTGTCCCGGACAAAGAATACTTACCGCTCCCTCGTTTCCGGTGACGGAGTATGTCGTCTTTGAGAAAGATGGCGCCTCATTTACATTAGACACGTCAATAGTAAGCGTCCCGCTCGCCGATGCCTGTCCGTCAGATACATAGGCCGTCACATAGAACGTCTTGGGGGTGATGGTCTCGTAATTGATTGGAGTGGTAGTTGTCTTCACGACACCAGCTGGTGCAAAATTTAAACAATGCTCATTACGAAGTACCAACATCGCCACATATTATTTCAAGCAAAAGAGAATTAACACCAGGGAAAATAGTCGAATCTTATTAACGAGCTTGATGACATGGATTTTGCTGACACTGGTAATTTGGTTCTACACATGTTAAAATGCATGAAAAAACCACACACACATTAATTCTGCAGCAAAAGTATGGTTTCGAATCAACTAAAAACTCATAAGTTGTGAAAATAAGATATGAACAATGAACAACATCGAAATTGCTAATAAACTACTTCAAATTATATAACATCGTTTACATAATTATCTAGTAGGCGTTGTTAACCATCTTGGTAGCACTTATGCTGATGTAAAATCAAGATTCGCAAATACTTACACTGCATTGGGTATGCTTCGAAAAGAATGGCATTCCAAGCATATAACATCTAAGACCAAACTTAGAATATATAGTACAAGTTGCTACTATAGCTACGTGAATTTAGCATTGCTTTATGGGTTAAAAACACGGAATCTTACAGTGGCCAAATGAAAAAAATCAAATCATTTGTAAACTGATGTATGAGAAACGTCCTTTAGATATTTTGGGCAAACAAAATTACAAATGAAAACATTTGGCAGAGAACAAACTTATTATTACTTACTATACAACATATAAAAAAAAGAAATGAAAATGGAAAGGACACATCTTATGCAAAGGCAAAATTTGCATCACTTGACAAGCCCTTTTATGGACACCACCAGGTAAAAGAACAAAAGGCCCAAGGGCCAAATCGCTCACCTGAGCGACAATAGCCATAACTGTAATCAAATCAACTTCATGGCCTCAAATACAAATTATCCTGACAATTAAATTTTTTTGCACACATTTCTATGTTAAAGATCAAACCCATTTTGTTCTTTTAGTTTTTGAGAAGAAGATTTTCAAAGATTTTTATCTATTTATTCCTATGTAAAAATTCAACCAACTCCCCCAAGGGTGGCCCCTCCCTATAATCTCTGGGATCATGATTTGAACAAACTTGAGTCTACACTATCTGAGGACCCTTTCATACAGGTTTCAGCTTTTTCTGGCCACATTGTTTCTGAGAAGAAGATAAAAGATTGTTCACTATTTATTCCTATGTAAAAGTTAAAACCCCATTTGGCCCTACCTTAACTTGGGGATCATGATTTGAATACACTTGAATCTAAACTACCTGAGTATACTTACTTAGTTTCAGCTTTTTAGCCAAATAGTTTTTAAGGAGATTTTAAAAGATTTTTCACTACTTATTCTTATGTTAAAGTTCAACCCCCATTAGTGGCATCACCCTACCCCATGTGATCATGATTTGAACAAACTTAAATCTACACTTCCTGACTTGTGTACTACTTATAAATACAGATATAATGAGGTTGCAAAATACCCAAACTAACAAAGTTTATTGATCATAGGCCTAATAGTTTCAGAGTTCATAGATTTGACTGTAAAAAAAATTAAAAGGGAAACAAGGTTACTGTGGCCTTGATATGAGGATATAATATTAAGTTTCTTACATAGTACTATCGCTAAATGTAGCATTGTATTTCTTGAGGAATTTTTTAAATACAATTTTCTTATATATTTCTATGTTTAACTTTGCCGGCTTCGAAACCCCTTAGGGCCCCAGTATTAGTCCTTTGGTCACGGTTTTAATAATTTAGAATCTACACTATCTGGGGATGCTTGCAAAGTAATATCACAAATTGTAGCATTGTAGTTCTTGAGAAGAATATTAATATTTAAGCATTTTCCCAATATATTTTAATGTTGAATTTAAAACCCCTCTTGGGGCCCCATTATTGGCTCAAGGATCGTGGTTTTACAAATTTAAAATCTACACTATCTGAGGATGCCTTCTTAGTAATATCACAAATTATAGCAATGTAGTTCTTCATAAGAATATTTTTAAACATTTTCACAATATATTTCTATATTGATATTTGAACCCCTCATGGTGCCCCAGTATTTGTCCAAGGGGGGGTCACGGTTTTAGCAAGTTAGAATCTACCTGCGGATGCTTGCATAGTAACATCACAAATTAAAGCATTGTGGATTCTTAGTTCTTAAGAAGATTTTCTCTATATATAGTTCTATGTTATATTTTTGGGTCTCCAGTATTGGTCTGGGGTCATGTTTTTAACTATTTAGAATCTTCACTCTATATACAAGCTTTGGTGTAAATATTAGCATTTCTGGACCTTGAGAAGAAGAATTTTAAGACACGCATCCTATTTTCACTGTTTCGTGATTATCTTCCCTAGGGAAAGGCGCTTTATTTTATCAATCAAGAATTCTCTTTCCATAAGGATCCTTAGTAACAAGTTTGGTTAAATTTGGCCCAGTGTTTCTGGAGAAGAAGTCAAAAAATGTGAAAAGTTTACAGACGGACGGACAAACAGACGGACGGACGACGGACAACAGGTGATCAAGAAGAGCTCACTTGATCCTTCGGTTCAGGTGAGCTAAAAAGGGAAAGACGAAGACTGACTTGTAAAAGAGTTCTTACAAAACACAACTAGAGTACCATACACCGCCTATCAAAGGTCAGTGGGAAATGTAAAAGAATTGTTAATGATCTATGCTCCAAAGGGGAGTGAAAAAGGTTTTGCATCAATCGCTACGTGCATTATAATATCATATTAACCTTTTAAAATCCAATGATTATAAAGTAAATACTAGTACGTACTGCTATCCACGGTGAAGTACACAGAGCCCCCTGAGCTGATAGAGTAGGTCCACGTGTGCGTGTCCAGACTGTTGACGTCAGTCTTCTCCAGGGTGTACAAAGTGATGGAGGGGGCACTGTTTTCTGGCACGACTATCCCCGAGGGTAGGTTTGTGATGTTTGGAGCCGTGTTGATATCTGAAACAAACAACATATTACGTGCTACAAGCCTTGGGTTGACCAAAACAAGGCTCGATCAAACTCTCGAATCTTTGGTTTACAAACCAACCTCTACCGATAAAGCAATAGGGTAAACCCACGTGCTAGTGGTTACGTGACAATATTTGACCAAATATCAGACACTCTATCACACATGCAATTGAACGTTATAGGCTACCGATGGGTATGATAGAGTAGTATTCAACACTTTAATTTAAAATGGCGTTACATTCTATACTCTGTCCCAAGATATTTATGCAGCACATTTTCTTAAATTATTCAATATTTATAAATAGCTCAGGTTTCAAATGATGTTCATTCAATAGTATGAAAAAATCCCAAGATTTCTCTTTCAAAACGCCCCATCTAGCTTGTCAGGTTTGAATACATGTTTAAAAATAAAAGTCTACGGGGATTTTGCATTGCAAGCGAGATGAAAGTACCCGGATGATAACGTTTAAAAAGTGCCAGGTATTCCGAGTGACTTCCGAATGGAGAAAAGATGTCAACATTTCTTTCGTAAGAAATCTGTTTTCGTTCCTGTGAATTTTTCGAGTGAAAACCGATAATGTGTCAATGAAGATATCTTGGATATTTTCCCTTTCATCGATTTCAATTGCACTTCTTTCAAAGGTATGTGTATTTTTATTGAAAATCGTCTAAATTTGCTGCATGAATATCTTGGGACAGACTATAGTATTGTTTGCCAATCGCAATTATACTAGTCTTATGGTTTTAACGTTGAATACCTGATATTTTGACGGTCAAACTCCTGGGACCGACTAGCGTACTGCCGTCATAGACGTAGACAAACAGATCGTACGCTGTTGACGTCAGACCAGACAAACTGCTGTCTACCTGTATGGCCCCGGCTGAAAAACACAGATGCATTCCTACATAATAGGGTACGGGTGCATAGGAACTAAAAAAAAATCACTTTTCCGTTAAATTTGAAATATTTAAGTTCCCTGCAACATGTTAAAAAAGTTAAATATTACTTAATAAAATTTTATATCTGAATTCTATTGAAAGCAATATGAGCTGTAATTTTCATGAGGAAATTTTAATTGTGAAAAAGTCATTAAATACTAAAATGACAAAAAAGACTATGGTTTATAAACTTATGTATGTCCTATTTTTGGAGGGAAAAGCCATTTAGAGGTTTCTGAATAAAGCAAAATTACATTATTGTCGTCCTGAAATGTGGATTAAAGTACATTATAATTAAAATACTTTCACTGGTTAAGAATTTTCAAATTTCACAATATTTAACCAAAAATACGATTTAAAAATTTTTGGAAAGTTAAAATTTTAAAATCCCCAGCGGGATTCGAACTCATGACCTACAGATTCTGAGAGAAACCTCTAAACCATTGCGCTACGCTGTTAGGGTGACAATGTTGGGAAAGAAACTATTTATAAAATTACACTTGATTTTATTGTTTATCACAACATGGAGGTGTCCCATACCACCTTAAGGTCAAGATCTAGTAAATGATGCAAGAGTGTCTTTTTGGTGCTAGAACCATTATGACGTCATAATTGATTTTATGAATCTTTTCCCGTATTTTACGGCTTTAAAGGAATTATGTAGAAAATAAAACAATATTTTGACATTCTATATTTAATCACGGGAAAAGTAATCCCGGTACTTATATTCAATTTGACATCATTTTAAAGAGGAGGTCAAGAGCTTATTTATTACCGTTTTTGGAGAGACTGTAGGCAATCTAGATATATTTCATTAGTCAAAAATGGACAAAACTCCGAGATTTGTTACTTTTATCCTTAATATTTCATAGAAAATGGTTGTTTAAAACATGATTTTCATTGTGTTTACCAAAAATTTAAGCCCCGGTACATCCTATGAAACAAAGATATTGTTATAAAGCATCATTAAAAGAATTTATATCTTGAATTTCATAAACCTGTAGGCACCTTTCATTTACTAGATCTTGACCTTAATTAAAGTTTACTTTCGACCAATGAAATATTACTATTACGTAAAACAAATTAATCAATATATTGTTTTAGAACGACAATTTTTCTTATGTTTAAATATTCATGATGATTAAAGGACCACACCAAGTTTGTGTTCTGACAAATATTGATTTCATGAGCATCAACTGAAATCTTTACGGCTAACGATATTTCCTTTAAACATTGCATAATGTAGTCTAGTTGTTATTATTGTAACATGTTCCATACGCATAAATAGAAAATTAATTGATTTAACATTATTTATACATTTCTTTATGGTTATACACCTACAGTCGTATATCTTAAAAGGACATGCTGGGATACAGGTCATATTGTAATGAAGCTGGTCATTCTCTGGGTCAGTTGAGGTCACTGTGAATATGTTGGTGCCAATTGGTGTGGTGGATCCAGCAATTTCTATAGAGTTGGAACCTAAGAACAAAAAGCAACATTGTAAGTATGAAATTTTAAAACTTAAATAGAGCTCTCTAAAAGTTTTGATTTTATTATTTCACTATACTTCTATTCGTTCTTTCTTGGATAAGTGATCTGATCCTGATTGTCATTAAAGTGTCCTAAAGGACTTGATACTATAAACTGCATATACATGTATATCTACAAGTAATTTTGAATGTTCGAAGGGTTGTCTTTGTGAAAGCGTATCGTCGTAGTAATAGTGGGATTCAAAAGACCATCGTGGAACAGTCATATTTTAAGATATGGAAAACCACAGCTGCTCATGCGCGGATCTAGAGGGGGAGGGGGATACATAGTACAATTACCGAAAATATCTCTCGGACCCCCCCCCCCCCCCCTGAAAAAATTGTCTCTTTCGCGCATGTGCCTATCGTGGTTTGATTCATAATAAGACAGTGCTATATTTTAATATGCTGTCGTTATTTCATGTAAAGATGGTGCTTTCCTTATGAAGATGATGATTTTAAATGGTACTTTTAAGTGGTACTTTTTATGTAAAAATGGTGTTTTTTTCATGTGATGGTGGGGTTTTTTCATATAAAGGTGATTTATCATGTGGCGGTGTTGTTGTTTATATTTGTGTTCATTTCACATGAAGGTGAAAAATGTGGACCCTTTCCATTTTCAAATAAAAAAAAAGCACCACTTTTACGTGAATAAGAGTTAATAAAGTGGACTTAAATTGACAGTGCCGGTTGTTCCATCCATTTATGTTTTTCAAAATAAAATACCTTATTTAATTAAATTAAATGAAAAGGTATCACCGCAGCATAATACAAACAAGCACCACCTTTACATAAAAAGTACCACCTTCAAATAAAAAATATCAGCATTATAAAAAAAGCCACCATCTTCTCAAAAATAGCCAAAACATTTTATGGAAAAGCTCCATCATTTCATGATACAAAACACTAAATGCAGTTGTGGCCATTCTTATCTACAAGCTACCTTGGGCAGATTAGTTATTGTCGACTGTTGGTTAACTTACCGGCGGGCAGATTAGTTATTGTCGGCTGTTGGTTTACTTACCGGCGGGTAATTTAGTTATTAGTGGCTGTTGGTTAACTTACCGGCGGGTAAATTAGTAATTGTCGGCTGTGGGTTAACTTACCGGCGGGTAGATTAGTTATCGTCGGCTGTTGGTTTACTTACCGGTGGGCAGATAAGCTATTGTCGGCTGTTGGTTTACTTACCGGAATTAGTAATTGTCGACTATAGGTTAATTTACCGGCGGGTAGATTAGTTATTGTTGGCTGTTGGTTAACTTACCGGTGGGCAGATTAGTTATCGTCGGTTGTTGGTTACTTTACCTGCGGGTAGATTAATTATCGACTGCTGTTGATTAATTTATCGGCTGGTAGATTAGTAATTGTCGGTTATGTTTACTTACCGGCGGGTAAATTAGTAATTGTTGGCTGTTGGTTCCTCAAAATGTACACTGTGTACGTTTCCTGAACAGTTACTTTGGAGTCTGTGCAGTCGATCGTTATAACATACTGGCGCTGTGTGTCGTAGTCCAAAGTATTGACAGCTCTCAAATACACTGAATAATCTGTCAAGAACAGAACATATTTACAGTAGTTGTTTTACTGAAATGTCTTTATCTTTATGGTGGTTGTTTTGCCTGTCAGTCTTGAGGCAATTAATGTAATTATGATAACGATAGTAACGAATGTTTTGTAAGAACCAAAATAATCTTCTTTACCTGATGTTCCTGGAGCATATCGTAGATAGAGGTCTGTGGTCGTGGGGTTGATGTTGTTGACAGAACACGTGACTGTGTCAGCCAATGAGGCGTCAGTAACCGTCAGGACTTTAAGCTGAGTCTCTACAGCAATGTCCTCACTGATAGACGTTGTATCAGGGAGGTTTTGAAAAACGGGAGGCTGTAGATATAAAAAAAAAATATATCACTTTATCTTATCAATAAGTTAGTAACAAAAAATTCTAGAAATGGCCAACGGTTGACAAGAGTACTTACGTAGTTTGTTACGGTAAGAGAATAAACGTGTGTTACGGTGTTTCCACAGTTGTCTGTTGAGGTGAAGGTCAATTGTGTTGTTCCAATAGGAAGTTGGTTTGTGGTCGTTATAGCACCTTTAAATAATTGTTTAAGACTTAAGATTTGATAAACGAAATAGTTTCACTGATCATATTAAAAGGGTTTTATCAAATTGATAATGGCTTAAAACAGTGAAAAACCGCCCGTTACCTGTAACGTTGTTGTAGTTGAACACTCCTGAGTTACCGGCGGGGGAGGTCGCCGTCCATTGGGTGCTTAGTGTGTCCTTTGCGTCAACGTCTGTAGCGGTTACCGTGGCAATCAGGGTCCCCACAGCGGTGTCGTCTGTCACAGAGCTGCTCGTGGGGGAGGCCCCGAACGTAGGTACGTTACCTAGGAAACAAACACAAAAAGCGTCATTTTAAGAATCATTTTTTCCAAATGCCATAAGATTTTCTACCGCCATGACACGCGTGGTAGTAAGATATCATTGTGTTTGTTCCATCAACCCCCTTTTCTCTCAATTAAACAGCACATTTGAAATTATAAATTTTCGTTGATAAGAAAGATTATGACAGAGAGCAGTGACATTGAACGGCGCCTACCCGGTGCTAAGTTGGCCTTCAAGCTAAACTCAATGTTGGTGACACTGTAGGTTGTGAATGATGTGTCGGTGGATCCGGTAGTACTGGTGGCCGAGTCTGAGAATAGGATGTCCTCATTGTTGCTCCCTGTCCCCATGTTGGTCCGATGGTACAACGGTATAGTGGCGGCAGTCGACTTACTGAAACAGGGACGTCACAGAGTCAGTTTGTGGGATAATGTTAAATGGGGACCCATTTTTACAATATTTATATATTAAATAATCTTACAATCCAATAAAATCTCCTGATTTGACGGGAATTTGTAGTGCAGCACCAATTGTCTCGGTTTTAAGTGCAGTTTGGTCACCCGCTGAAAGTAAATCACAAAACAAATGAAAAAATGTTATCATTATATACTGAGTGATTATTATTATTATTATTATCACTAAGGTCGTCCCGTTTTCGAGGTCTTATTCTTTTTTCTCAAAAACCCGAACTTTCATCGATTTGTTAAAACTATTTTAACCGATTTGCTCAAAAACATATACGCACAATTTGCAAAATAATGCAAAAATTGAAGAACTTCTCATCTGCTTAAGGGTTATTTATCTTTTTGCAAACGTTTATAAGACATTTTGCATGTAGCGTTATCAAATATGGTCATCGATTAAGTCATAAAAACAAGATCTACTTGTACAATACTAGTGGTGTGAGTTTTGTGTTACAATTGGTTACTTCTAGATTTATTTAAAAAAATGTCGTATTACAATTCATTACAAACTAGTTTTGTGACACTGGTGTGTTATAACTGATTACACACTTATTCTATGACACTGCTGTACCACAATTGATTACATACTAGTTTTGGGATGCTGTAGTTTTACAACTGATTACTAGACTATATGCTAGTACTAGTTTTGTGACACTGGTGTGTTACAATTGATTACATACTAGTTTTGCGACACTGTTGTACCACAATTAATTACATACTATATAGTTTTGCTACAAAGTTGTACCACAAATGATTACATACTGGTGACTGTGATGGCGTTCTGGCCCACCAGTTGCCAGTCTGTCCCTGACGGTCGCCAGACCTGAGCATACAGTGTCCCCGTGGCGGTTCCCACATAGACCTGCCAGGAGGCAACGAAGCCACAGCATTTGATCTTGTAGTCGGTATCAATGGAATTAAAGATGAACGTCCTCGCTAAAATAGAAAAGCAAACGACATAGCACGTCACCTTGTTTGCTAACTGTATCAAACTTATTCTCGGAAATCCATGGTCAGTCTCGCATACGCGTACTGAGTATGCGGAACTGGCCGTGTGATTCCGGCGATGTATCAAATTTAAACCCTTCATGACAGAATTCCTAAAGCAAGTAATAAGTTTGAACTACATGTATCATTTGTATATATACAATTACGTCATGAATTAGTAGGCAGGATATGGTTTTGATTCAAAAGTTATCAACAAATGTCAATGCCATTTAAAATGACACAATGATGTAGAATACTAATTGGATGATTGTGGAGTGGTACATGTATGTTCAAAACATAAAGTTGTTTTATTTTAAAATTATCAATTATACATACTTTCTTACCAACAAACACAACACAACCGAGACAAACAATGTAAGTATCTTGTTTTATTGTGATGGAGTAAGAGGGGTTACTCTTTTACTTTTACCATACTATTACATATTAGTATATAAATCTTTATTTACCTTCGAGATAAAAAAAAATATTTTAAGTTTTATTTTTTATATCTAAACAATTAACCTGATCATTTGTAATGCTTCACCAAACTTTTAATGCTAGAATCATGATATAAGAGAGATGCAGAGGTCAGAATTCTTTGTTTTGTAAATAATTCATCGTTTTTTTTAAATGTACTGTAACAAAATTATTACATCCTACACAAAATGTCTCGTGACAAACAAATTAAATTACTTTATTATATATTGTGTTCATAAATACCTTTTTAAGAAATATCCAAGATTTGAATGGAACTTTTATTAATATTACATTTATGTAAACAAAAAAAAAGCTTGAGCTTTGTTCACAAAACAAAGAATTCCGAATTCTGAACTTCGTACGTACTCGACTTATGACTTTTAAACTTTAATTTTACCATTATAGACATTAAAACTTGAAAAATAAAATTGGAAAATTATGAGTCCCTTTAAGACATTGTTGAGTATAATGGTTCAATGTAGGGTTTTTTTCTGGTAATTAGAAATATACATTTTTGACCTAATCATGCATCTATATCTAAAGAACCAAGTGTGACATGACTTAATTAAACTGATCTTAATTATACTACGAGTCTATTCAAAGTTCAGGTTCATGTGTACATATTGCACACTTTTGACAGTCAGTATTGTTTAAAAGATACAGATGTATATTTTCTGTACAATCCTTTACTAAAACCAAATAATGATGAATCTTTGAGTATAACTCTATGTAGTGTTTTAGACATTAAGAATTAAACGTAAAAATGATCAAAACTCTTATCATATCAATGATAAAAACTGAAAATGAAAACCTTTGATATTGCATTTAATTGTGCATTGATGATCAATACATTTCACGCGATATTTTTATTGCATCATAAAAATCAAAACTTTTAACATATTTTTTCTCTACTGTCTAGACAAATCAGATGACGAGTTTTATATAATAATTGAAACGAAGCATAGTGAGATATTTATTGACAACTTTTAACATGATTTTTTATTGTTTAAAGGGACTTGGTCATGATTTTCAAGTTTATTTTTCAATTTTTGTCATTTACAATGCTTCATTAAGGTATTTCTAATGTGTAACCAACATTTTGATGTCGGCATAACATGATATATTTATCGTGTATTAATGATCAAAACTTTTGGCATGATATTTTACTGTGTATCAATTTTTAGTGTATCAATGATCAGAAGATTGAACGAGATATTTTTTTCATGTTTCAATGATTATAAAAACTTTTTGAATGATATATTTTATTTTGTATTAATCAACCTTTAACATGATATATTTATCGTGTATCAATGATCAGAACTTTTAACATGCATATTTATCGTGTATCAATGACTACAACTTTTAACATAATATATCTATATTGTATCAATGATCAAAACTTTTAACATGATATATATATCGTGTATCAATGACTAGAACGTTTAATATGACATATTTATCGTGTATCAGTAATCAGAACTTTTAACGTGATATATTCATCGTGTTTCAATGACTAGAACTTTTAACATGATATATTAATCGTGTATCAATGACTAGAACTTTTAACATGATACATGTATATCTATTTATACGTATATCTATATTGTATCAATGGTCAGAAATTTTAACATGATATATTTATCGTGTATCAATGATCAACACTTTTAACATGATATATCTATATTGTATCAATGATCAAAACTTTTAACATGATATATTTATCGTTTATCAATGATCAAAACTTTTATCATGATATATTTATCGTGTATTAATGACCAAATCACTGACCTGTGCCGGCGTCTGTCGTAGCCACGGTGGGGTTTTTTCCGGCAATGTCGGTTCCAGCGACGCACTGGCCCACTAAAACAAATAACATTTGTCAGTTTATATTACAAACTTTTATTTATGATTAAACATGTTTCACAATATCTTTCAGAAATTTCTCCTACTTATTGATATCTTATTACCAAGAGCAAAAAATATTACCTTGTTTTATGATATATTGAACAATGTATCTTGCTTCCCCGAGATTTCAATTGTAGAAAAAAATGGAATGGAATATATTTTAATTATTTTTGGTTTACAAAAAAGTACGAAAATTAAATGTTCCTGGATATCTCTGTTTTAACATATAGACATACATGTATATATCGCTTTTTACGCCGTTAACAGATGTTTATGATAAAGTAGTTAAAATATACCTATTTCATTGATATTCCATGTAAGAATAAGAACTATAAAAGTCAGTTTATACATCGTCAATCCCGGGAAACGTAGAAGAAAACAATGTACCATTATCCGGGTACAGCAGAATTATATATATCCAGGTTTTCCTAATTCACATGACATCACTTTCTATAAGTCATCACATATAGGAGTAACCGCCACAAATAGTCGGAGGTTTCATGTCTGGTTGTAATTGCCGTGTCAAATAGGTTTCAGAATTCATTGTCACTCTTCTCTTTTTTTAACAAGTCGGACTCCATTCGTCGGTGTTTGCTTTCATCTGCAATGCTCACCATTCATTACACTGTTGACATTTTAACTTACGAGCGTTGGTTGGCATTAGTTGGATTTTTTTTTCAATTGACAAAAATAGGCCTAAAACTGTCTCAATTCATTGCACATGCATATATATTGAACAGATCTACAAATGCAAGAATTTGCTTTGCATTATTATCCTCGAACTTCGAAGTGTTTACTCAATTTTACTGGCACTATATAAAAAAATGTTTTGGTAAACTACTGTTTTCTAGTCTGTGTGGTACACTAAAATTAATCCCGTTTCCTTAAAGATCTGTGATAGTCATTTGAGTCCGTAAAGTCCGGATTTTTTTTTTCACCATAAGGTAGTTAGGGCCAGTCTGGTAAAATAGCAAATGTGCCTTTCTTTGAAGAACTTTAATGGGTTGATTGTAATGATAAATGTTCTTAAGATGGTCCGATTTGGGATACTTTGTTTCTCCGGGTAACTATTTTACTCGGATATA
>WFKH01011581.1:8450366-8493283 GCA_016163765.1 Magallana hongkongensis | reverse complement strand
TGGAGCAGGTGCCCTCTGATGATTATATCTTAGTTATTATTGGTCCTAACTTCACCAAACTTGCATGGATGATGTATCTTATGATACTGATGCACCTGACAGGCTTGAATGCTGAATCTAAGCCATAGGTTTCGGATGCTGGATGAGGGTTAGTTTTTTGGAACAGGTCACATGTTTTATAGATATTAGTACTATTTCAAACTTGCACAGTTGATTTAACTATAATATAAATGAATCACAGAGGTAGCTTCAGATGCAGAGCCTGATATCCATTATCAAGGATGCTAAAAAAATCTCCTACCTCACTTAAACCTGCTTGATAGATGTGTTTGTTGTTAAATGATATAACATGATTCCTATGATATAGTATTACATGTATATGATATGATACACTATTGTTTTATATGATACAATATTATATCATATTGTAAAAAGTTATATGATATGATATGATATTGTATCAAGTTTTTTGTACATTATGATATGATATTTTGTTATGTAATTGTTATGTATAGTGTTGTATATTATGATACAATATAATATGATATTGTATTATATATTTAATATTTTATCACATGATATCACATGATATTGTTTCAAATGATATTGCAATATGAAATATTGTATCATATGATACGATATTGAATATTATATATAATATCGTATAATATCATATTGTATAATATAATATTTTAATTATATAATATATTTTTAAATCACATGAATCGTATTATATGATATTGTAATATATAATATTGTATTATATGATATGATATTGTATAATATGATATTGTATTATATAATATATTACTATATCACATGATATTTTATCATATGATATGATGCAATGTTGTATCAAATCATATGATACAATATCATATTATGTATCAAATATGATACAATATCATACAATACAATATGATACTATATTATACAATATAATATCATATGTTACAATATTGTGATGTTTTATGTGATATGATATTGTATCATGTAATACTATATTGTATCATATATTATATAATGATATTGTATTATGTGATCAAATACAATAATGTATGACACGATACATTGTCATATCATATCTTACAATATTATATTGCATCATTATTTATTACAGTATTATATTGTATTATATGATACTATATTGTAAGTATCATAGAATGCAATATCGTATTATATATTATTGTATCGATAAACATTGTATCTCATAATACCGTATGAAATGAGCATATAATTTTCATACAATTTTTTTAACATATAATATACGATATTGTGTCAAAACAGTTTCCATGAATATCCAAGATCATTAACTATGATTTTCATATCATATGATAAAGGTGGTCTCATAAAGGTGATGCCTCATTAAGGTGTCTCGTCTCGGTGAGCTTTGTAATCTGTGATTACCTATGTTTAAATATGATATGCAAAATAATATGAACAATAATTAATGTATGTAAAAATGGTTTTGGAGCAACATTGCGCTCTATACTTCCTGATGTTGAATATGAAGAAAAACTGATGAATTTTTCATGCTTTTGAGAAATTGCGGGAAATGGCCCATTTACATGACGTCATAGAATCACGAGGAATGATCGATGTTGTAAAATTTCTAGATTTCTGTGACTAACGTATTCAGTTTTATATATTCTATAAGATATGATGCTTTTTCAAATTTGTAAAAAATAGGGGCAGAAATTAGACCTTATCGAATATGGTTCTTTAGTTTAAATATCGATTACCGTACTATCTAAAGAAATTTTAGTCCAAACTCATTCAATTTATCATCAGTAGATGGTTTTGATCAATACTCAAAGTTCCTCACATGCAATTATGTTTAAAGCCTAGAATCAAGTAATTTAAAGTCTGCATTATTTGCATGCAGCTTAATCATGCTAATACATAGCTAATAAATATGTGACACCTGACCGAAGAGATATATCAAATTTACTTACTTATTGAAAATACCATGCATTTCTGGAGAAGTCTTTAAAATGCATTTCATGTTTATTTCTCATTTAAGACTCAAATTTACACGTTCCTGCACAGGTGCATTACTGGTAATTTTAAAGTATAAGGAATTTGTTGAAACCAACACTAATTCACACTGAAATATTAATATGTTTCCATTATTATTGTAGCCACCAGATGAAAAACCTAATGCTACTGCAGGCTGTTGTACATGGCTGAGCAGTTTTGTCAATAACCATTTCTTTGATGATGAAACAGGTAATAAAATATATGTTCAAAATGAATGTTCTGAATATTTATAAGTTTGTTACATCACAATTTTTCCTTAAAAATTATTTAAATTCCCTAGTTACATAGACCAAGTCAATGTAAACCTTCAGAAATTGGAAACCTACACCTTATTTGATCCATATTACTAGTATATTTAATCATATACATGTAAATCATAGATGATCCAATATGTAGAAACCACTACCAGTAATTATTTTTTTCCTGTTATTTTAGAGGATGACTACACTTGCCTGTTTGATATGGACAGAGTGACTTTGTACAAAAACTACAACAACCCGACCGAGTTCTTCCGCCCCGCCACCCGCTCATTTCTGGTCAGCTTACAGTAGTTGTAGCTGTAGAGTAGATTGAGAGCATCACACCTCATCATCGGATTAAACCCAAACATTGATATTCCTTATAAATATTCCTCTCTCCATCTCCTTGATGAAGAGAGGAATGAAGCGTAATCAATTGTTGGTTTCTGATGATCATAAAATCTGTTCAGACATCAGACACGTTTAAAGCTTGTAAAATTTGCTAGGCATTAAACATGATTGTATATAAGGCTTAATGTAAAAATCATCAAATACATCGATCTGTATAAAACTTGTAAAATCTGGGTTATATATATGTATATTTTTCCTGTTTATAGATTAAGTTGGTTATATATCTTCATTTATAATCATACCTTTACAAAGCTTGTAAATGACATCTTTACAGCAGGTCATCATGCACTGCATAATAATTTTACTCTATATACCGGGTATATGAATACATGTATAACTTTAGTCTTTCATTTTAACAGGTGCACAAAATCCTGATCAATATGGACATCTCAAAGGACCTGAAAGAATATGGTGTGTTTGATTCATTGGAGGAGGATGGTAAGGGCTGAAGTTGTCTTAATACATGTACTAGCTTGTAAGATTAAAGATAATATTGTTGTCAGTGCTAGCCCCTCTGAATTGACTTGGGTGTAAATATGTATAATAGCATTGTGTAGTTTGGTCCATCAGCTGCTGGTAATCCGTTGCTAGGCAAAAATTGTTGGCACAATGTGTTGAAAGATAATTTTTCAATCAATCATAGGTTTATATAAGCCCCATTTTATGACACATATACAATATAGAAGTTAATGTTTTTGGTCTGTTTGTACCTATCTAGGTCAATATGAGACTCAATGTCTGCCCGAAATGCAGCAGAAAAGTCAGTGTTGGTCAATGTAGTTATTACTGCATGCAGCAGGTCACTCACAGATCCAATTCACTTTTTACTGGATTTTATCACAGGCAAACTTTGTTTCACAAATGCATCTTGTTCTTCATTTATCTTGTTTGCATGCATAACCTTGGCAGTTATGTGAATCAAATGCATTTAGTGTAACCCACAGTATTCAGTATACACAGATTTATTTGAGTGGCCTGATGTTCTTGAAATTTTTTGCAAATATATATTATCACTAGGCTTGAGTATTGCCAGCTACCTCACGATACGATACGTATCACGATATATTAATGCGATACATCATGTATCATGATATAGTTGTCAACTATAAATAAACTGGTATCTATGTCACCTACCTCTATAAGAAATAGTATTGCATGAAGAAATTATGTCAACTATTTACAAAATCAATCAACAAACTGTAGAGATATAAAATTCAATTGATTAGAACAAAATAAACAAAGTATTTCTAACTTTAATTGAAGTTTCTTTATGTTTTCATGTTATGTATATTATATAACTATTCTAGAAAGTCAATGAAAATTAACTCAGTATATCATGATACACAGGTGACGATACGATACGCGTATCGTGGGCCCTCACGATCAATATGATCGATATATCGCTGTATCATTACACCTCTAATTATCACATAAAAATTCACATAGATTACATGTATTTCACTTTGAATTCATTACTAAGAGTAAAAAAATTCCAAAATACTGCACAAGTATTTTTCACCATGATTGAACTCGATAATAATTTATTTTTCAGACAATTGTTTTTCCTGTGGCCATGCTAAAACCCTGAAGGAGTTGAAGCATGCTGGAAATGATCAGGAACTTCAGAAAATCAGTAAGAACTGATTGCCCAAATTTCATTTTTCATCATACTTGTATCAACTTTCTTTTATCATGTCAATTTAAAAGAAATCTGCTAAAAAGGGAAATTTTCATTCTGCTCAGTCATCACTGTGATTTCATTAATACAGGCAAGATCAAATCTAATGTGTCAATTCCAATACAAAACTCCTGCTACAAAGCAAGGCATTTTAGACAGGTTTTTAGCTCACCTGAGCAAAGGGCTCAAATGAGCTTTTCTGATCAAAATTTGTCTGTTGTCTGTCGTCGTTGTCATCGTCCTTGTCGTCATCATCATAAACTTTTCACATTTTCATCTTCTTCTCCAGAACCACTGGGCCAATTTTAACCAAACTTTGTACAAAAGATCCTTAGGGAAGTGCTTTTAAGTTTGTTTAAATGAAGGGCCAGTTCCCCTTCAAATGGGAGATAATTAGGAAAGAGTGAAAATAGGGTTGGGTGTTTTAAAATCTTCTTCTCCAGAACCACTAGGCCAATTTCAACCGAACTTGATACAAAACATCATTTGGGGAAGGGCTTTCAAGTTTGTTCAAATGAAGGGCCAGTCCCCCTTCAAAAGGGAGATAATTAGGAAAGAGCGAAAATAGGGCTTGATGTTTTAAAAATCTTCTTCTCCAGAACCACTACGCCAATTTCAACCGAACTTGATACAAAACATCATTTGGGAAAGGGCTTTCAAGTTTGTTCAAATGAAGGGCCAGCCCCCCTTCAAAAGGGAGATAATTAGGAAAGAGTGAAAATAGGGCTTGATGTTTTAAAAATCTTCTTCTCCAGAACAACTACGCCAATTTCAACCGAACTTGATACAAAACATCATTTGGGGAAGGGCTTTCAAGTTTGTTCAAATGAAGGGCCAGTCCCCCTTCAAAAGGGAAATAATTAAGAAAGAGTGAAAATAGGGCTTGATGTTTTAAAAATCTTCTTCTCCAGAACCACTTAGCCAATTTCTACCAAACTTGGTACAAAGCATCCTTGGGGAAAGGGCTTTCAAGTTATTTAAATGAAGGGCCAGTCCCTCTTCAAAGGGAGAAGATAAAGAAAGAATGAAGATACGATGAGGAAATTTAATCTTCTTCTCTAGAACCAAATAGTCCGTAATAACCCAACTTTTACATTTACTTTCTAATATATGGTAGATTTTAATTTGTTCAAATCATGACCCCAGGGGGTCATGAAAGGGCCTTTATGAGTTTAAAGTTCATAAAAGAAATAAGTAGAAAACAACACTTAAATAATTCTTCTGAAGAATCAAAAGATTATTATTTGTGAAAATAGATTAGAATAAAGCTATAGTACCAAATTCTAAGTTTATAAGTATTGCTTTTACCCCTGTGGGTCATAATGAGGCAGTTGGGGGGGGGGGTTGAATTATAGGATTATATATAGAAGAAATTCTTCTGAAACAAACAGCTAGTAGCTGGGGGTGGTAGGTGAGAAAATAAGGCTTAAGATTTTTGTAAATAAGGTTTGTAATGATAAATTTCTAGTGATATTATCAATTTTAATAAATACATTAATAGGTTAGAAATTTTGAAAACATATTTTTTTTTAATACTGGTCAAATTAAGGTTGGGATCAAAATCTTCATATGCATGTTCAAACAATAGACTAGCTGGTTGGCTGTCATTGATTACGAGTGCAAGTGCCCTGTCATTCTCTCACCAGAGGTCGACCTCTGGTGAGAGAATGACGCCCTGAAATTAATGACAGGGAACCATTCTATTACAGTAAAACACGGTTATAGCGAACACGCTTATAATGAATTGACGCTTACAGCGAAGTGATTTTCAAATCCCATGACTATATAATATGTTGTAAACTTGACGGATATAACGAATTTCGCTTATAACGAAGTAAAATCACCCGTCCCTGGCACTTGGTTATAAGCATGTTTTACTGTATTCCCCTATATTGGGGGAATCATTTACATTATAATGTTGCAAGTTATATTTTCTCAAGTTAATTGTTTCTTTTTGTTATGTGCACAAATAGAATAATTAAATTGAATTAAACTAGAATGAATAAGCTGGAATAACTTTGTTAAGAAGTTGTTGATGGCTTGTAATCAGCTGAAACAAATAGGTTGACACTGTGCACTAATATTCCATTGTTTGTATTAGACTGGATAGCCTGTCTTTGATTCCAAGTGCTGTCGCTTGCTGAATAGAGTTATGACCAATGTTACTCATGTGAGCGAAGTGGCCCTGGGCCTCTTGTTCTGAATATCTTAAGGTTGTGCATATGTCTGTCCTTAAAATTACTATAATTCCCCATCTTATTTATTTAAATCCATGTCAATCCATTTTTTCTTTGTTTGCAGGTTTGTATACTAAATTGTTTATAAACTAATTAGATTTAATTGAGAGTTAATGAAATCTTCTTGTAATCTTTTGATTAGATCTTCCATTTCTAATCATGAAGAAAGTCTACAAGGAGTCTGTAGTGCTGCATGAAGCATCAGATGTTGGCAAAATCAATGATGAAGACTCCGTAGATGAGGAAGATGAGGACCCCAAGGAACTGGAGCAAAAGGCCCTTGACCCCAGGGCTCTGCTCAACCGGTCCTGGACCAAACTGTTCAAGGTGGGCACTTGAGGGGTCAAAATATTCAACTGTCTATATTTTGTCCAGGGAAGAAAATTATATTAGATATGCAAGAAAAATTTTAAAAAGTTTAAATAAACATTTTTTTCTTTTATGGAACAAGTGTATTGAGGGAAAATTGTTGGTAGCATTGAGGAGTGAATAAGATGAACATATTCTCCTGTTTTATCCTACGTACTTTTCTCTCGGTTTATTAATCAGTACACTGATGTTAGGCTGACTTTCTTTACCAGTTTCAGCCATTATGGAGGATAAGAAACTACTTTGGGGAGAAGATTGCACTGTACTTTGCTTGGTCTGGACACTTGATAACGTCCCTCTGGCTCCCTATGTTGTTTGGATTGGCCATCTTTATTTATGGACTTTTCAAAAGGTTCACCTACATTAAATATAGGGCAAAATAATGGTTTACCATTTATCACTATGTATTGTTTCTATAGCAGGTCAATAATTCCCTATTTCTCTTGATGGAAATAAATCAATTATATTCATGAATATTGTCTTGCTTTGACTATTTCAGCATCAAAACTAGAATTCAGTATGAAGACAAAAACCAGAATGTTACTAGGTAAGAGAAACAGACTTACGTTTCTTAAAAAATAACACGTGTAGATTTACACTGTGAGGCTAAATTTAACAATGAAAAATGACTGTCAGAAATAAAATTTTAAATTAAATGTAATTAAGTATTGTAAATCAGTTAAATGCCTGATTCTAAAAATCTTTCAAATTGTTTTCAAAATGATCTCTTTGATATTTAAAAAAATATAATGCTTTAATTTCAGTCTATTGGACACCATTAAGCAGTCCTTTGATAATGAAGTGACTCCATATTTTGCCATGGTCATCTGTATTTGGGGTGAGGTTACATACTATAAGCAAATTCTATTATCAGCCCTGCTTTGCGGGGGCTCCATAGTGATCTCTCTGGCCATTCTTCCATCCATCCTTCTACCGATATCAGTTGTTCAGAGCATATTTTCCTCCTTGACCCCATCTGGCTTATATATCACCAACAGTTCTTTTAGATATAAGGCGTGCAATGACCTGGAACCAAGTTTATTGGTCAAAGGTCAATGTCATAGCAGATATCTGTGTAAAATCCTTGTCTAAACTAATCCTGGTCTGAAGTATATTTTTTCTCCCCTTTCCCAATCTGACTCAAACATTATTCACAGAGCTCCTTTTGGAAAAAGTATGTAGTGACCTTAAAACAACATTTGAAGGTCAAGGTTGTAGCAGATCACCATGTAAAAAATCTAGAAAATATTTTCTATCATTTTGATCCAATCTAGCTAATATAATACTGTGCTCCATCCAAAGAATGCTTGTTGGTAAAGGATGTACAGTGACCTTGAAGGAGTACCTAGGTCAAAACTCCTGGTCTAGCCTATCTCAGCAAATTGCTGATAGAGAGCGTTTCATCTCTTCCCTTAGTTTTGATTGCCATATACATGTATGTCACTCAAAGAATGCTTATGAGAAAACGATGTGTTATGACCTTTAAACTTAAAGGCCAAAGCATAATCCTTCAAAATGCATAAAAGTTATGTAAAATGTTTCAGGCACAATATTTTTGGAGTTTTGGAAGAGAACAGAGAGCAGGTGGGCTTTTTTGTGGGACGTGACAGATTACGAGGTCAATGAGCCTGACAGACCAGAGTTCTATGGCACCACAACAGAAACCGTAAGGGGAAGAAAAAAATTAGTTTTCTTTGATATACTCTAAACCTCATTTTATTTACATTCCCAAAAAATTTTTAATACCTCGATCTAACTAGAAGTCATCAAATTAAATTGTTGTTTTTGCTTATAAAAATTTGTTTTTGGTGATGATATTTACACAGCATAGCACTGTTGTGACTAGATTTTACAAATGTCAGCTTTACAACTTGGTAATGGCATTGGCTTCATCCTTAAATGGAAAATTTCTATTCATGCTTAAAGCAAGTGAGTGTATGATAATTGTTAACTCTAATCCTCTTGCTTTCTCATTAAATTACTTGACCCCCTTTTTTTTTTAATGTAACTTTAGGACCCTGTAGATGGCTTCCAGATCCTGAAGTACCCGATGAGGTACCAGTTCATGAAGTACCTAACGTCTGTGGTCACCCTCTTGTTCATGGTACTGGTGGTGATGGCTAGTGTGACGGCGGTCATCATCTACCGTGTCCTAGTGACGGTAGACTACTGCGGCTCGGCCAGCCCCGAGCTCTGTCTGATCACCACCACCGTGGTTCCCTCCATTCTCAATGCATTCTCCATCTTTGTGCTGGGAAAGGTTTGTAAAATTTTTGAACATGTTACTGTATTACTGTAAATTTCCAAATTAAACAGGAGGGATTATTTAAGTGTTTGTCAAAAAATTCTCCCCAACATCTTGGTATTGTCCGAAAAACACGATATATCATAAACACAACAGCTCTTTTTGTGACGATGGAACATTATATAGCTTATATTTTTATAAGTTAACATTGATATTTTTGTTATACTACTTCTCAAAGAATTTGTTAAACAGATCATGGTCTTGCTGATTGATAATTTCTCTGTATCTTTGATATATGTTATTAATCAATTGTCCCAGACCTCTATAACATTATTCTGTATTCAACCTCTTTTTTATTTTAGTTTTATGACTTTTTGGCTGTCAAGTTAACTGACTGGGGTAAGTTCTATAGAAAATAAATGAAAAAGAAAGGGAGTTAGAAGAGAAATCCCATGGAAGCCAGATGGACAGTATATATTTTTATACATTATATTTTACTTACAGAAAACCACAGGACCCAGACTAAATATGACGATTCCTTGATCATTAAACTTTTTGCCTTCCAATTTGTGAATAACTATTCTTCCTGTTTCTACATTGCATTTTTCCGAGGGGTAAGCTTTCCTAGTAAAATCAATTAAATTTTGTTTTATAAAACATTTACATAACTTTAATTTTTCAATTTTAATTTGATTTGTCCAAGGTAAGTACTTGGTCTAACATGTCAGTGTATATTTTAGCGTTTTGATGATAACGGGATAGTTGGCCATGGACCTGAATACCGGGACCACTGTGAGGGAGCTTGTATGTCTCAGCTATCCTTCCAAGTTCTCATATTGATGATCTCCAAGCCCCTCCCAAAGTTATGTACAGATGCCATACTGCCGTAAGTTCTTTCAATTTGTTTTAAGGTGTCACAGCTCTGTCTTCCTTTTTTCCAAATAATTTGAATGACCTTTTTAGGTCACCTGAGTTACTCAGGTGACCTATTGCAATTGGTCTTCGTCCATCGCCGTGTGTCGTCCATCGTCCGTCGTGCGTTAACAATATTACAATTTTAACCTATTCTTGAAAACTACAAGGCCGATTGTTACCATTTATTGGTGTGAAGCATCTCTATGGTAAGAGAAATCTAAAATGTGAATTTCATGGCTCTACCAACCCCGGGGCGCCATAGGCGGGGCCAAATATGCAATAAAAGCCCAATTTTCAAAAATCTTCTTCTCTACTCCCACACATGTGGGGAAAAAACTAAATGCATGGTTATGATGCCCATGAAGCCCTCTACCAAAATTGTGAAATTCATGACCCCAGGGTCAGGGGTTCAGGCCCTAGGGTGGGGCCAATATGGCCATACAGTAAAAATGTATTAAATCTTTGAAAATCTTCTCTACTCCCATACATATTTGAGAAAAACTAAATGCATGATTCTGATGTCCATGAAGTCTTCCACCTAAATTGTGAAATTCATGGTCCCTGGGACAGGGGTTCAGGCCTAGGACAGGGCCAATATAGCTACATAGTGAAAATGTATTGATTTAATATTTATTCTGTACTATCACAGTCATGGGAGATAAAGTCATGCATTGTTATTATGTTCATAATGTCCTGATGTTAAATTATTGTGAAATTAACTGCCCAGGCGATGGGACAGAAGTTGATGCTTTTTATTGGGTATCGGGGGGGGGGGGGGGGGGGGGGGGATAAATATGACCATTGTCATCCATGTGGGCCTCTTGTTATGTGTGTCATGAAGATATTTCTTTGTTATGCAGTTTTTTGAAGAAAAAGTGGAGGCACCGTCCATCTTGGTGCTGTTTTGGAGGAAAGAAGCCAGAAAAGAGCAAGAGGGAGGAAACTTTTCTGGAGAAGCATGTCAAGAAGGAGAACCTGAAAGACTTCACTCTGAGTGAATACACAGAGAAAGTCATCATCTTCGGCTTCCTTATGGTAAACATGAGAGAACCTAACAAAGAATGATCTGATTGATGTTTGAAAATTTACCTGTATATTTAGAGTTGTAGCAGCTGCTGTAAGATTTTAGTTTGCCATTATTTTATTTAGTAACTTTGTATCTGGCACAGGTTTTAAAAACTTCGATTTCAAGTTCTTTGATCCTCTCTTCTCTTGTTGTTTATGATTTCAGCTTTTTGCTGCCTCTTTCCCGTTGGCTCCTTTAATGGCTCTCATTACCACAGCATTGGACATCAGGATCGATGCCTGGCGTCTGCTCTGGATTTATAAACGGCCTATAGCACACGTGGCCCAAGACATAGGTACAGATAATGCCTTTGATACCAAATTATACATGTACCTGCATGTATTTAAATGCAGGACCAAGGACACTTATGAAAAATGTTTTTTGACTTCAAGAAATTTATATGGCGTACAGGTGAACATATTCAGTTTATCTGGTTTATTTTCAAGAAAGAATACTTGACTTTTTTACCCCCAAAAAATTCTTCAAAGACAACAAATTAGAAATACCATATACTGATAAATAAAAATTCCATGTGCTTATCAAAGTGGTAATAATACCTGTGAAAAATGGTTTAAATTCTGGGTTGTAGGTACCTGGTATACCATCCTTACATTTATGAACTTCTGTGGTGTGGTGTCCAATGCTTTCCTGGTAGCCTTTACCTCCAGTTGGGGAAATACATTCAACACAACAGAACAAGTCTGGATTGTTGTCGGGTTTGAGGTAACAACAACAGCAAAAAGCAACTTTCTATGCAACATCAAGTCAGTAATATTATGAATTGTAAAAAATTACATTCTTCTTTGGGCTTTAGAGGCTGCATGTTATTTTTCTGTTACAGCACCTTAGCAGAATGTCCTAATAATCATTGTGTATGCTTTTTTTATGCAGCACATCGCCCTAATCATTATGTTTATATTTGCCTACATCGTTCCTGATACACCAGCAGATGTTGCCCTAAAGAAACGCAAGGTACTCTTTTTCCCCTATAACTTTCCTCCCTATACAGATGTACTTGACTATAACTTCCCTCCCTATACAGATGTACTTGACTATAACTTCCCTCCCTATACAGATGTACTTGACTATAACTTCCCTCCCTATACAGATGTACTTGACTGTGTAGTAATGGTGTGGCATGACCTAACTGTACCACTTTCTGATCTTTCAAGGTTTTATCTACTTTAAAATGTGTACCCTGTTGATTTATCTATTTTATAATCTTTCCATTTGATACAAGTTTACCAGCATTTAAAAGAAAGTATGCATTACAGTGTATATGTTTGTTAAAACTTGTCCTCAGACATGTATTTTGTTGTATTTCAGAAAATGCGTCTACAGAGTAGAGATGTTAATATTTTTTTTACACTTAAATTTTTTCATGCTCTCCCTCAGTATCTATATCTGAGTTTGTGTTGCTAACATACATGTAATCCTATCTTCTACCATATTTAATCATGTGTCTTAGTTTGGACTAACTTTCCAACATCCTATAAAACAACTTTTGCTAAACGGTGTTTGGTGAATTTTTTGATCATGAAGGCTATGTGTAACACTGAGTTCATGTTGAATGGAGTGGCCTATACATCATTTAGCCTAAGGGGCGAGATCAAAGTTCAACGTCAGACAAAAAACTAAATTTTTTAAGTTTTCATTACGACCCCTCCTTCAATACTACATGTATATTGATATGCTGAATATCAAATTTGATTATTAG
The DNA here is from genome assembly GCA_016163765.1 of Magallana hongkongensis. Lineage (NCBI taxonomy): Eukaryota > Metazoa > Mollusca > Bivalvia > Ostreida > Ostreidae > Magallana > Magallana hongkongensis. The sequence continues at coordinate 8,480,366 of WFKH01011581.1, read as the reverse complement.
GTACTATTAGAAGTATAATTGCAATGTTTCTTTTATTTATTCATTAAAAGAAGCCAATTATGTAAAGTCTAATGTACATGTATATATACACAATTTTTAATGTAATCATTGATGTCCAATGACATAAACTTGCAGTACTTTATACCCCCACTTCCTATTGGAAATTTATCTTTTGATCTCACCCTTATAGCACTGAATTTATCTTTTGTTTTTTTATGAATGGATGAATCAAAGTGTTAATCTCTTTATTGAGCGTATAGATTATGTATAGATGATGAAAAAAGTGGCTTATAATACTTGAATGGAATTGATTATGCTATATGAGCTTAAAGGGCTTGATTTGGAAATTAGCAATATGATTTAGATTAAAAAAAAATCATTTATTTTTGTATGATGCAAGTCCCTCATTTGTAAAATAAATTTTGAACACCACCAAACCCTCAGCCCCCCCCCCCCCCCAACACTCGCCATCCCCAACCCCAACCCCAACCCCAACCCCCCATCCTTGACCCTTATGACATAATTATATTTGTTAAAGCATCCTGCCAGAGCACAGCTTTGTCTTTGCCAGTTGCTAGATTTTTCTGGTATTTTGTTACTATAAATTCAAAGTATATTGAAACGTACAGCACTGGGTCAGTGTAAATTGAGAAAGGCTTATCACAATTAATGCTTATTCTATAATTCTCAGGAATGTCAAACTTTAATAATGATTAATGAAACTGAGTCAAGCTTTAATAATACTGAGCCAAGCTTTGATGATACTGAGCCAAGCTTTGACAATACTGCTCCAAACTTTAATCATAATGAGCCAAACTTTAAACTAATGATACTGAGCCGAACGTTAAGGTGACCTCTGATCTGTCGTAAGCAGACACAACATTTTTTTCTTGATATGTTATTTGTACTGCAGTGTAAGATGTATTTATTTATACTGCAGTGTTTTGATAAATCTAACAGGTTGGGGTGATTTTATGTTACATGTTTTATTACATTTTCCCCATGTTTACAGTATGTTGTATTTTAGTTTTCAGTGTTTTAACTAATCTTTTTAAAATCTTATTTCTTAACCAATTTTAAATGCCACCCCAGGAAGGCAAAAATGCCAGAATTTAAGCCATGGTAACTAGATCCTTAAGCATTTTAAAAAGGCTGCTGCATGACCTGTTCTGATTTAATTTGTCTGTTCCAACACTAATAGATCCACCTCCACTGATGTTCTGAAAAAGCTTATTTAATTTAAATTTTCATGTTTATTTTATTTGTTTTGCAATCATTTTAGACTTCAGTAATAATAAAGAGAGTTTTCATCACCTATTGATTGACATTCTGTAGTGTTATTTTGGCAAAAAGTTTTGACCCTACATTTATTTGCACGGAATTCAGAAAATGGAATGCCAAAATTTGTTTTAGAAATTTAAACAACACCCCTTATGTCAGTCACCATTTATCCACCATTGAAATGCAATGCATGCAATACTGAAATATCAAAACAAGCAAGTCAATTTTATATTATTATATTTACAGAAAAAATACAAAATGGGGGAAGCAATAGACAAGTTCCAAAGGTAAATCCACATATGCTTTGTGTATTCTAAACATTAAGTCTTTTGAACTGGTACATACATGTATGTATTATTATGGAATAAACTATATAAGGACATATTTGTTAATTGTGAAATATGTATCTTAATTGCTTTTTCAATGTTTGATTTACAATGCTGTAGGACACTGGAGGAGGAGCATCACAGAGATTACAGATACATGGAACAGGACTGGGGCGGGGTACCCAGACAGGATCCTCACCGACGGGTCACTTACAGGTAGGTCAAAATGTAGAGGAAAGGTCAGTTATAGATACTGTACTTAGAGAGGGCACTTATAAGTAAGTCTAAATGTAGAAGAAAGGTCAGTTACAGATACTGTACGTAGAGAGGTCACGTGTCAGTACATTCAGTAAGTCTAAATGTAGAGGAGAGTTCAGTTATAGATATTGTTAGAGAGGTCCCTTATAAGTAATGTAGAGATCTCGATCAGTTAAAAGTAAGTCTAACAGTAAAGGAAAAGTCGGTTATAAGAGGTCAATTATATATACCAGTAAGATCAATTGTACAGGAGATGTCAATTAAAGGTTTTGTAGAGAGGTGACTAAAAGTATATTTAACTATTGAGGAAAGATCAATTTTAGGCACTGTAGAGAGGTCACTTAAATGGAATTCAAACATAAGGGTTCACCAACTTGCAAGCTTATATCTAGAGAAAGTCACTAAATAATTTGTAGAATAAGTATCATATTATACAGATCCTTGTTTAAGATTTACCTGCTATTCTATGTTTTAGGAAAACCCCCTCTGCAACTACAGCCACAGACATTATCCTGGAGAGACCCAGGGAGGTGACATACTACGAGTACCAAGATGGAGGATATGACAATACCGCCTACGATAGAGAATACGAGTAAGGATTGAAATGAACATGCCAAAGAAGTAGAATTTCTTATCCTTAAAGCTGTTAAGAATTTTCATTATTCACCAAATGCCATATTTCTTTGTTTGCTGAATTGCTAAAGAGGTTCTCACTCTCAGGTATAATATGTCTGACTGGTCCTGAAAACTGAAATAACTTTGAACTGTAGAACCAACTCTCACCCTTAAGTTTGAAGTTTAGAAATATGTATGGGAATAACATATTATGAATAGATCTTTTGAAGTCTGAGAGTTCTTGAGGGTTGTAAAGTTTTGTAAACTTTCTTTCCAAATTATGTTTTACAATTTTTGTCATTCTGTGTTCACCTAAGTGATGTAACATACAGTTATTTTATAAAAGTGATGTATATGTTCTGTGTTAGATTCTCGTGATAATGACTATGATAAGGTATAATGATTTTTTTCATTTTATGTTAGACCCCAGGAGTATATTATTACCTCCCCTGTGAGGAAGTTGAAAAAGAGAAAGAAGAAGAGGACCCGACACAATTCAGGTAAATGATTAGAAAGGTCAAGTTTGAAGGAGTTCTCAATTTTTTTTTTTTTTTTTGGCTCTGAATTTGCAGTTATGATCACAAGCTTTTCCTTTTCTCAGTGGAAGATATTCCAGATCACAGAGAGACCAGGGTGTATGATGAGAATTTCCCGATTGGCAGCTCAGCAAAGGTCGTCCTCAGGGACAGGTGAGTGACCTGGAGTGACCTCGAGTTGTTCTTGTTGATAACTAATAAACACCATGATAACTTCCTTAACTTTAATAGGTAAATCAGCTTTTTTTCCTTATTGAAAAAAAAATGATTGTTGTGATTGGGTATTGAACCAGTATCCTCTGGTACAAGGAGTGGCCAACCTAACCACTAGACCTCCATGGTGATCTAATTAAAACACCTTTAAAAAACTCAAAGCCTGACATTTTATGAAAAGATTATGTTCTTTTTTCTTTCTTTTTTTCAGATCAGAAATAGATGTCTAAATAGAAACCATCCAAAACACCAACATTTGATGGATATTTCTGAATACTTGTCTTTGCAAAACTTCTGTTTTTCTGTACATGTGTTTTGTGACTTTTTTATGATCTATTAATAATATTATTTTTGGTTTAATTTTTATAGATGTACCTTAATTTAAAAGCATTATTTTTTAGTTTTTTTGATTATATCATTTTATAACTAAGGAATTCATATACTCAATTTTGTTATATTTTCATGATCCGTCCAGGTTGGGTTTTTAGCTGTTAATTTTGAATTGATTTTTTAAACAATCACCAGTAAGGTGCATGGTGACATCATTGTAAGTTTTTCAAGGTTTTATTTCTTGAACTATTATCAAGCAGTTACCTGTTGTGTAAAACATTTTTAAAATTTTAATTGTATTTCTAATTTCATTTTAATCTGGCTGTGTTGTGAATATTATTGATATTATATACCATAAATGTTTAACTCAGTATGCTTCCATTTCCTATATAGATGATCATTCTATAATATAAGTAGTTTGTAATATCATTTAATATATGGGTAAAAAGATTAGGGGTAAACATTTTACTGTTTAGAGGTGGATAAAGGTGTCATTGTTAAAGAATAATGGGTTCCAAGATGCCTCTCTCTCTCTCTTAGAATATTGTTTAATAAGATACGTTTCAAATCAGCCTACTATAAAACTTCTTCTATTCTGAAAACCACAATAATGATTGCAGCGTCAAAATTCATTTACAAATCTTGTAAAAATGCAGTTATATTAATCAATCTTGACTAACTTGATCACTTGACCACATCTGTGGCAAGTTTATAATCATAGAGTGCCTTAGGATAAGGAGTGTGCTGTGACCTTGAACCTAAATGTAGTCTTTCTGAGGTCAAGGTCAAGGCCACTCTCTGTAGTTATCCTTACAGAGAGAATATTGTTACTCCCCTTGTTCTGTTAAGGTCAAGGCACATTATCCGTTTTTACAAATCCCAATGTTTATATTACATGGAATGTGGTTTTATATATACATGTATGTAGGTTTTCCAACATATTTGTTGTAAGCTGTCTCATCACCCTATTTATATACTCTGATTAGTGGTGCTTGTATGTACATTGTTTGTGATATTATGTACATTTCATGAATTGTCTTACAATAACAGACTTGTTTTATAACATAATTTATATGCATATGTTTATACTCAAACAATTATATGGACCAAAGGAAAAATTAGCAAAATAGACACTGGTCTTCAGAATTCAAACTCTGTCCTTTCTTAGAAAAATGCATTTTACTTTGTGCTTTTTCAATTTTTTCAGTATCCATTATATATAAATTATTTTTAATGTATATTTAAAATTCTAGGTTGTATTTTAATTGTTGTACAAATTTTAATTGGGGGATTATTAGATTGTATTTCTATATAATAAAAATATATAGCTACAGTTTCAGTACCTACACTACATAAACTATAATAAAATATTGTCTAATTTTTTATAGAAACATTTAAACAGATTTATTATGAAAACTGAATTATTTTTGTAGAATTGTAGAATAACAAGCTTTGGACCTATCGAGAATACTCAGAGTGTTGTGAGAATTTGATCCTTGCTTGTAGACCCTCACTAGTGTACACCTAGTCAAGTGTAGTTGGAACTACCTTTATATATAGTAGATAACCCTTCTTACTTCTAATGAATTCAATCGTAAGTACATGGACAATTCACTAATGATAAAAGGTCACAGGTTTGGAAAGATTTGCAAGCATTGTTTCATTATTATTTTCAATATGGATGTCATTGTTGAGATCACGTACAGCAATTCCATGGCAATTTTAAATGTTTTAATTTTAATTATTCTTTTTAAGATGTATATTTATCATATGATTATTTATTATTTTTATTGCTAATTTTTTAAGAATGAAATGATTGTTGAATCACTTCATAGTTGTTTAATATATATCTAATAAAAAGATTCTCTGTATTATGGCCTTCTGTTTTTGATCACCCAATATTGTATTTTATATCTCATCAGTGTCAACATACAATGTAATAAAGAAAAAAGAATGACAAACATAATTATTATACCTCTGTGAATTTTTTCTATGTAAAACTATGACAAATTAACTTGCAATTTTATATAGACAATGTTTACCGTGAAAAAGTTTCTGTGCAATTTGCCCTTGGTGAAGTCACTGAAACTATTCACCAGCAGTATTCAAATTCCATCGCTTTTAATCTCAGAACTCTTCTGGTACGAGTTATCAAAATCGTTACATTGAATTCAAAGTTTCGTTCATCTTGCTTGTTTACCAACAAAAAACTGCACTGCCAACAAATAAAGTCTTCTTTGGTATAATAAAATATCTATTTACTGACTATTTGAACAATAACAAGTTTATTGTCCCACTTGAACATTGCTATAAGTTGATATTGAGGGAACAATGCTATTGCCCTCATAGACAATAAATAGGTTTTTAATGTATTCATTACTCCATGGAGATCATTACATGTATTTCATTGTGAGAAAATTGTGTAAACTTACAAATTGTGTTAAGAACAAAAAACCATTACATTTCTACTGTTTATTACAAAGATCATTAACAAGTGTAAAAAATAATTATAACATCTTTTACAATATCAGTTTACAGGAGACAATATATATATTACCAATGTAGTAAAAATAAGATGTTTTCTTTAAAAATTTATCAAAGTAAAAACTCTTAAATCTACAGCAATGCATGGAACAACTTTTTGGACTACATAAAAGAATATTTTTCATCTTTCATGACTATACATAAAATGGCTTGGAACATGTTTAATACAAGCTCCTTTGATTGTTTCTGCAGGTGACCTGTTTTTGAGTGTTAAATGAAAAAGTGCTTATCGTACCTGCATGCTCTATCTATAGTAGTAATCAAGAGGAAAAGGTTTAAACTATAGTCTAGTATGAATTTGTGTTCAATGCATTCTACTTGCTGGTTCTACTAATTAGTTAATCAAACCTGCCATATACATGTACTCTGGTTCAAAGTAATAAAGCAGGAAAGAATTACCATGCAGAGTTCTACATACATTTGGACAACATGAAATTCAATTTTTAAAAAATTCTTGAGCTTCTATACACAAGAAAATAATTAGTACATGTTAATTTTTATAAAACTAAAACAACTGTTACAACAACCTTAAAAAACCCAGGAAAAACTTGTATAAATCATTGTAGTAAGGGAGTCTAGGACTGGATGGAGGGAACGGTAAAAAAAAAATACAGCATACAATGTAACATAAAAGATAACATACATGTAAATGGGAAAAAATCACCAATGGCTACGAGTCCAATAAAGTAAAATGACTGGAAAAAAGAGGAGCGACAAATGGACGGAAAAAAAACACGTCACCATGAAATGAGGTAATTGTTGTACACCAAGAAAGTAAAAATATCATTAATCATACATACATTGATAAAATGTACAGGAATTGAAAGTATTATGAAATCTTAAAGATTTCTACTCATACATATGTATGTATATATGATTATACGTCAGAAATCAAAAGGATATAATATATAATTATGTGGTTGTTTGACACTTATCTTGCCACATTAAGTCTATTGACAATATTTTTCAGAAAAGTTTTTTATCATTTTACTTGGAAAGATCACTCAGTAATTTCTATTACACTGCAACAAAGGATCATTTAATTATAAATTGCTCCTTTATTTTGTCTGTCTGCGAGTACGTACTCTTTACATAAACCTACTTACCTAATTCAATATAAAGATATATTGGGTTTTAAATTTAATTCTTGATTTTTTTTATATGCAAAATGGTTATGATTTAAGAAATTGTCCAGTTATTTATTCATTTCATAAAAATTCAAGAAAGTAAAGATCATTATTTATCATGCATCTATGACTATCTGTATACGTACGCCATTTGTTTGTCATATCATAAACCCAAATAAACCTATTTTGGTTTAATTCAAGGCACATTAACAACCAACCAATAAGGATGTTGACCTGAGTTTTACAGAGATTTTTTAATATAAATGAAAAAAATAAAATATGTACCCACAATTTTCTGATAATAGATATAGATAAAAAAAGGAATAGAATTCTTACATTTCATGAAACATTCTGAGTATTTTTGTTATGTCGGTGAATTGCATTGTAAGATAAAAGTCAACTAAGTGAAGAAGGTGCCATTTCATGAAGATAATATGAGAGTAATACAACTCTAATGGTTGAGTACTTCAGCTTTGGCAAAAGAGATACTAATTTTGAGTCCTTTGGTACTAATTTAAGAGATGTATACTGTAGCTACTGATTCATTAGTATATTTGTAGGCATAGATTTTCGCGGTTTAAGTGAAATTGACAGTTTCAAAGATACTTAAACTCGTGGACAAAGAGGTCTTGTTATTGAAATATGATGGCAAATAGTTTATTTGAAAAAAATTGATTTTTTTAATCTTCAAAAATTGGTGTTCAACAAAAATTGATGAAACAACAGCATTTATCTACATCATGTATCACAGCTGGCTATATATTACTTCTACACTATCATTTGCAGAGTCTAATCAATATAACACAGCGAGAACTGAAAAATATCCAATATTTTACTAGATTTACAGGGTTTAATTTGCACCATGTTAGCATTGTATACCCACTATAGCACTGAAGGGATCAAGTTGGCCCAGTTTTAATCAATTTGATTTGGGGTGGCAGATTGGAATAGCAAAAATCAAATAGGATGGAAAACAACCTGCCTACAATTAAGTGTTCAGTCGAATTACAAGACGGTATAACTGATACTGTATACATGGTAGCACTATTACATAATTTTCACTATAGTTAAATCTAGAAAACTTTTAAAAAGCACTGGTAATAGCAACCTCTTTGTATAAATTAGTTGTTTATATTCCATTTCCCATTTCTATATTGGATTAATCCTCAATACTCAGACTCTATCATAGTGAGATCTTGTGGCAGTGGTTACTGGTACCTTGCTATTGTGAGCTGCTCTCCAAAACAAATCATCTTAACCCAGCATATGAGATCAGAAGCCTGGAGACTTTTTTCCACAGACAGACAGACAGACTCAACTTAGTACTGCCACAGCTTACAAAAGGTAAAGAGAATTTTTATTTTACCCTAACAGAGGGACACTTTATGGACTACAATGGCTACCATGAGGATTTTTTTTATAACAGTGTATAAGTTCTATAAGAAGCACTTGTTGCTGGTCATAATGCAAATGCCCATTGCTTTATGAGATAGCTAGCTGCTAAACACAGAGATCCGTAGAATTCCATGCTTGTTCTCTTCAATCTCAAATCTCTTTTCTAAATCTATTCAGAGTCCAAGAGCACCCTTTTACAGATTAAGAAGTTGATATTATCTTGTTAGAGCTTGCACAGCTTCCTCGATTCCCTTGATCCTTTCTTTACACTATAGAATCTGCTGACTCACCTGTCATAAATATAAAACAGGGCTACACAAGTGACACTTTTTTTTCACTTTGCAACAACTTTTATGTGGTATTCATTTTTCAATTTAACTAGGCTGACATTACAATACATTAGATTAATCATGCAGTCTTGTAATACATTACCATTTTTCAACTTAGGATCCACCCCAGAAATACTTAGGTCCCCTCCTGTTCGAGCACTGTTAAGAGAAAAAAAATAAAAATTCATTTTTTGGTTGTGAATATAATACAGTAAAGATCAAATCACAGATAATGTTCAGTTGTATATATTTAGTTTCCAATAATCAATTTTAAAAATTACTGGTATCAAATGTACATAGATTGATTGGGTGTAGAACTTTTAAAATTATAATGTATACCATCATAATCTGATTCAATAACCAAATAATGCAGATTCATTTGACTTAGACAACTAATGATACACTGGTAGACATTTTATACCAATTAAATAAAACCATGGATGCAGGTTTCTTTAGGATTTGTCGGAAAAGCATATACATGTATAGCAGATACAGTACAGATATGTAACAGATGATTATATCTAATGAAAGTTGTAAAACATGCAATCAACCAAGTCATTCTCTTTTAATAGTATCATGGGCCACATGGCTCACCTGTGAACATAGTTCCCCAGTGAACTATTGTATCCCTATCTCAGCAGAACTTTGTACCCATTATTGGTCCAGGGTCAATTTAGTTTGAACAATTTAGAATCTACTCTGACAGCAAGGGAGAGTTTTCTTGTTTGTATTTGCATATCTGATCCAGTGGTTCTTGAGAGGGATATATTTAAAGAGTCTGACTCTTAATTGCTTGATTTTTTTCAGTTTCTTCCCTTCACCTATGAATGTTCTGTGCAAAGTTTGGTTGAAATTGCCACATTGGTTCAAGAGAAAACATGAATGCTAGTATTTGAAAATTTACAGACTGACAGACAGATGGATGACAGATGCCAGACAACAGGTGCTCACTTTAGTTTACAACTAATAATTCAAAAAAAAGGAAATTTGGATAATTGACCTTTCACTCAACAAATTAAACATTAAGAATTCACCCTTATGATGATTATCTCATAATGTAAGATTTTAGTTAAACTTCTGTATACAGCCATATACATGTATGTCTGTAAATTTTAAAACAAAACTGTTTAAAACTTGCACAGCTACATGTAACACTGAGGTCACAGAGACAGGACCAACAACAAGGTCCTGACAAGCAGATAGCTAGTATAACACACAGTGAAGCATGCAGTGAGAGCAGGCCTACCTGGCGACTTTTGGAGTGCTTATGTCTCTCTTAACAACATACCATTGCTCCTTCTCAGATTCCACCCTGACACAGAAGACATGCAGATAGTTTACAAACCATGCAAGAGAATTTGAAATGATCGAAAGCTGAAATGCTCAGCTGGGAATATGATCTTGATTTTAATGTAGCTGCCTTGCAGGTAAATTTGATCTCATATTTAAATAACCATAGATGCCCAATCATATTCCATTTCCAGGGGAATGGACTAGTGGTTTCCAAACAGTCTTTCTGAAGTGTGAATATTAAGTAAAAAATTATCCCTTTATGTGAAATTTTTGTGGCCACATCACTTAGCAAGTGTGGTATGTGTCTCTATTACTACCGTTTAAATTTCCTCCAAACTTGAATAACACCCCTGCAAATCTTAATCCCTCATTCATTATTTTCTTCTCACTTAACCTTTTGTGCATTATTTCTTACACAGACATTTTACTTTCAAATTAAATATACATTTTTTTGACACAATATTAAAAGAACTAACTAAATACTGATTAGTAACTAAATATAGCAACAGACCCTTCCAATTATCTACAGAGCTTTTACTGGTTACAGGAGATATTACATTCAACCAAATTTTCTATACCCTTTGATTATCAGTTTTCTGTGATATCAGATTAACAGGTTAAGAGTGACTATTAATCAGATGTGAGGTCTCACTAGTGATTTATTCTGTGCATCATATTTCACCCATTTGCATTTTTGATATTGTTAAAATTCCATTGTTTTATTGGCCTTGTTTTGATTTACCGGTAGCCAGATGAGGGGCATATCCTATTAGTCTATAGAGTCTGTAATAAAAGGTCAAAGTTTAAGGATTGGTTTGAGGTGATCTGCTTTTGATTCTGTTTTAAACTTTAAAATGTTAATTACTTTCACTCAAAGTTGTCTTTCTCAAAGCATTTTGTTAAAGGAATGAGCTTTCCATAATTAAACTTGGTTATTTTAAAAGGCTGAATCAAAGGCATCTCCAAAAGAGGTATAAGAATAAAAAAAAAAAAAGGGTTTTTTCACACGGATAAATATTGTGGGGAAAAAAACAAGTTAGATTATTGTTTCTGTTTATACATACGATGATGATCGATTGAAATCAGACATCTCCTGTGGGGCAGAGTCTGTCTCTTTGAACACGTTTTCCTCCGGTATTGCAGTGTCCTTTATATCCTCTCTAGGTTTTCCAACATTTTCATCTAACTGGACAAAGGTGTCATAATTGGATGATCGGTGCTTTCTGTGAAAAGGGTGAGTAGTGAAGCATTAGCAACACAAAAGCAGCCGTGTGAGTACAAGACAGACATAAAAGGCAACGCTGAACAACTTTACCCCTAACTCTCCCATCAAGTACATATATTACATGCTTATAATATCCAATGAATCAAAATATTGAAGCAGTACACGCCATACAATAAGTGTATTAGGAACAACTGAAAGCATTTGATCTAATGACATTACCAGTATTGAAAATAAAGACAACATTGGTGTTTGATAATTTTTTTTTTCACAGTATAAAATAGAAATATGAAGAGTGACTGCCCACTTTTGAATCAACTGATATATATTGCCTTCCTAATGTCAATCATATTAATACAAAATTATTAGCTAGGATTTCCTGCCAAGTCTATTTTTCCCAATCTAAATTGAAGTAAAAGGAATTAAATGATTAAAATATATTTCATTTAGAAATTTTCACAATTTCAAATATCTATCAACTACATTGTTAAAAGTTCTAACTTTGCAATATTTGTTTGAAATTTACATTTTCTTAAAAATCACTGGCAGTATGTGTGTTAATTAAGTTTTTTCCTTCCTTATAGTTTTTACTTATTTACTTATTTTTTTAGACAGTCATTGTATGTACAGTTTTAAAGACTTTTTTCATGCAATTTTTGAAAACAGAATGTGTGTTCAGAAATCAGAAGAAATATGTGGGGATTCATGCATAATCTAATTCAGATGCACATTTTTACAGATTTGTTACCCTTCATCAGATGTACAACTGTAATGGCACATATTAAATGACCAATTAAATAACTGGATATAAAGATAAATCTTTACTCGGTCAAGCATGAAAAGCAACAAGTATATACATGTGGTCAGCCAAATGCAAATCTAAATGAAGTTTACCTTTTCTTTTTGTGTTTGGGAACCAATTCACCATAGTTAATAGCTTCGCTGTGTTTGGCATCCTCTAATATTTTGGCAACTTGATATTTCTCCTGTTGATTAGTAAAAGATATTTGTTAAAACATATCAAAATATTGTAGTATATAATCACATAAACATGTTCTTGAAACTGAAAGAAGTAGTAAAATAAATGCTGGTTTTTAAAAATTGCTTAAGTATTATAACACTAGATTCTGGGGAATATGGAAATTTCGAGTTTACATGTATTGTGTAATAAAGTTGAATTTTGCAAATAAGTTTGTAAAAAGTACATACATGTTATCTACATGAAGAGTTTAAAAATTTAATTTTTTTTTTTTAGTTAATTTTTTTTATTTCAGTAAATCAAATCTTTTATTTTCTGCAAAAATCATTTTATTTCTTCATTAAAAATGATTAAGGATAAATGCATATACAATACAACGGTTTTATTCATCTATGGCATGGGGAAAATTCTGAGAATCAGAATTTTATTGTTAAATAGGTAAGCATTTGGATTAATTTGTTACATTAGAAATAGATTATTTTCAAACTGCTTGATTAGAAGCTTTTTTTGATAGCCCTGGTTTTTGTATTTAGAGTGGTGTGAGTAGCTAGATTTGTTTTTACTTACTCGTCGTATTGAAAGTTGAACATCTCTAGGAACATCAGGAATTAGGTAAGCGATGAGAAACTTCAGAGCAAACACAATATGCTGTAAAAGCAAGGAATACAGGGGATAATAACATAATAAGCTAGGTCAATATTCCATCCACCCTACTCCCTTTACAAACCAGCTTTATAAACATATACATATTATATATAAGTTCATGTACTACATTTCTTCTTGGTCTTACTTGCATCACTTAAACAACTGAGAAATATGTACATGTATAAGAAATACCTCAAATCCCAGAACAATCCAGAGTTTGGATGATAGGTCAAAGGAAGAGGCCCATGTGGATGTAAAACCAATCAGAAATCCATTGGTGATCACCCCAACAGTGTTCACAAAGTTCAGAATACCAAACCACTTGCCTGGAAAATCAGTGATAATGTAGTAAATGTATTCAAATGTGTTCAGATTTAGTAATGTAAATATAGTATATTTACAGAGAATTTTACAGAGATAATGTTGTTACATGTAATTCTCTTCACTAAGTACTTTGCATTATTAAAAGGTAAGAAGTTATATACCAACAATTACATTCAGTACCACATTTCTTTTTTGTTTTGATTGCAAAGGAATGTATTTACCGCCATTTTTACCATTGTTAAAAATAAATAGGGTTTCATTCCGTTACACAAAGAAATTCAATGTACCAATTTCATTTGACAATGGGTCAGGAGAGGTTTAAAATGTAAGATATAATTACGAGATAAAGTGACAAACCTATGTCCTGCCGAATATAAGCAATAGGGCGTCTATTGCTCCAAAGCATTCTCTTGGCATCAATCCGTATATCAATCAGATTCAACAGGATTGCCATCAGAGGGGCCAAAGGGAAGGAGGCCGCAAACAGCTGAAAAATGGACAACATTTAGTAACATGTCCAACAATAAACGTAGGGAGGTACAGGTTAGTAAACAGTAATATTTTCTTTTATTTTAGTTTGTGTCTGCAGCTGTATATTACAAGTGCAGACATAACTCAATGCAAAGTAAAGTTAATATGCTTTAAGCATAGATAAAAAATAGAATTCCCTGGAATACTTTCCTATGATAAGATTTGGGTAGAAATTTCAAATGCATTTACTATACTTCTGTGTACAGCAAAACTCGTTTATAGCGAATTTCAAGGGACCATAGAAAAAACTTCGTAATAACCGTAATTCATTATACGTTTGTAGGGAATTCGTAACAAATCTTATAGCGAATTCGTTATAAAATGGTCACCTGAAAGTACTTCAAACTATAGTAAGTTATAATAAAATCAATATTAACGCCATTTACAAAATATATTAATGTAACTTTTTCATTTAATTTTTTTTAAATTTACTGTATTATATTTGAATTTGAATATTTAAGATATGCATCTTAAAATTTCATGTATCTTCAATTAATTTTATAATGGAAAAAATTTGTTATATGAATGATAAAATACGTTGAAATTTTGCCAGCGGGGGTCTTAAAATTACTTCGTTATAGCCGTAAATTCGTTATAGCCATGTTCGTTATATACGGCAACTTTCTATAGATTTATATAAGAATATTGCCAGACATGAAAAAGAATTCGTTATAGCCGTAAATTCGCTATATCCGTGTTCGTTATATTCGAGTTTTGCTGTATAACATTACAGATTAAATGGCTAGTATGATAATGCCAGTAAGCAACCATGACAAAATGTTGTGAGGTTGTATTCTTACCATTAGAAACCCATACTGGATGACTTTTTCTGTGTATTCATTCAGCGTGAAGTCACCTAGTGGATGCTTTAATCGTTCCCGCTCCAAGAAGTTGGACAACAGTCTCTTGTTTGCTTCATACACATCTTTGGCTTCTTCTGTGCTGATGCGATTGATTTTATTACAGCAATCACAAGGACAGGCATTTATACGACAACACCAATTAGGTCGACTTCTCCATAGTTTCCTTATAAGTCTGCAAGTAAATAAATTCATACCTATATTGAAACCAATTAAGTTTGAAAAACAGTAAAAAACTGTTATAACGAAGCAACAGGACGAGTAATTCTGATTTGTTATAAATTTACTTTGTTATATCCAATCAGTTTTAATACATCCTTAAGATTAGGGAAATGAAACTGATTTCACTGTAAGCATGAATTTGTTATACACATATTTCTTTAAACTGTGTTTTACTGTAACACATTTCTGCAGGTTGATAAAAACGTTCATTTCTTCATTTCATAGATCTAGACTTACGGAATGATGAGATCTTTGGCAATTCTAGGAAACGGTCTGATGATCATCAGAATAAGGACTTGGAAAGACAGCTGGGACATGCATGTTCCTGAGTCCCCCACGCATTCATCAGTGTAACCAAATACCTCAAAGCGCTGCAATAGCAACACCAAACACTAACAAACTTGTGAGTAAATAAAAATTTGTACCATACAATAACTATCATTGATTAATACAGAAAATGGGTATAGCAAATACCAAACATTTGTAATTGAAGGTGGAGGAGAAAGCTTTAAAATTCAGAGTCTCTAACTTCTTTTTGACAGAAAAACATGTTGGGTTAGAAAAGGAATCACTATAAGCAAGTAAGCTTTGAAGGAAAATATTTCTGAGGAAATTTCATGGTCACATAAAAAGTCAGGAGGCAGGCTTAAAATGACCATACATAAATAGTTAAAAGTAAATAGTAAAATATTGGATGAAATCAATCCAGTTCTCTAGAAAACACAAAAAGAAAGAGATGAAAGAATTACAGTTGAACTTCGATATCTCGAACACTGATATCTTGAATACAATGGATATGTTGAAGTGATTTGTAAGTCCTAACCACATATTTTTTAAGGATTTTACCTTCGATATCTCGAATGCTCGGATATCTCAAAGCTTTTAAACAGTCCCATCTAGTTCGACATAATGAAGTTTGACTGTATAAGAAAACAACGCATGTTCTTACCCCTCTGAAGAATGCAATGTAGAAACAGGAAGCGTAACTGTTGACAAACTGGAAAGCAAACATTTTGGTGACCAGAGCGTCGTCATAGAGGGTCTGTGTCCTGTGGTTCTCTAGAAAAGAAAGGTCATTCACATTAATATGGGTCACAGTAAACATCAGGTGATAAAATCAATATCTTGAGAGTTATTCACATTTATAAATTAAGACTCTCACCCCACTCTGTCAGTTTGAATGCAAGTATTTCATAAAGCTGAAAAGAAAATGTTATAAATTCATCATTCATTGTTAACAAAACTACTATTAATAACATAACTGCATTCAATATTTATAAACTCTTGATTTAAAAATAAAATGATGACAATGTTCATGAAAATATCTGATGAATCATTTGACAATACACATGTATATCAATGAGAAAATCTGATAAACGCTGGTGCATCTGATTAATTTGTTTCAAGATATTGATCAGATGATTGATGGATTTCTGACAATCCATCACAGAGAATATCTTCTGAATTTGTGAAATAATATTAATCAATAATGAGATTCTGTCTGATGTATTGATGACATGTATTTATCACATGTTTATCTTATTATACGGTGGATATCACTCATGGGATAAATTTTTTATATTCCACTGTTGTTCTTACGCCACGTGACGTCATAATTAAACATTACGTAGCTTCAGGTGGATGATTGACGTAGAATGAAAAAGTAAAAAAACAATTCAGTTGAAAAGTGAACATTTGTAAATGTGAAGCATTTAATGCTGTTTTATTTTTTTTCCATGAATTGATAAAAATATGCTCGAAAATGAAATGTTTGTTAGTTAATTTTTAAGGAACTTTTTTTTCGTGCATACAGTTGTTGACGTCTTGTAGTAAATGCGGTGTGCGGCTCACAATTATAATTTTTATAGAAAAGATTGAGGTTTAAAAAAAGATGTGGTAAAACATGTGATAAAAAGAATCTCTCATGATTTGCGATGGTATATGATTTTTATCCAACTCGTTGTGTGTTTTCTATCCCCTCGCCAAAGCTCGGGGATAGAAAACACACAACGAGTTGGATAAAAATCATATACCATGCGAGGGGATAGAAAACACACAACGAGTTTGATAAAAATCATATACCATTGCAAATCATGAGAGATCCTATATATATCTTACCTCCTGCTAAATTCTAAGAAAATTATTGGCTAACAGCAGTCACGTGGAGACCATGTATATTCCATACATAGTCAGTACAAAATATTATTCCCTTTGAGCATTATGACGTCATTCTTAGTGTATTATGACGTCATGTTTTTTTTACCCAAATTGAAACTTATAAAACCTTAATTCTTATGATTATTATTCATTATTTGCCATTTATACAAAGGCAGTCGGTAATATATAATCGTTATGTGGCTCCGCTCTCGCCCCATATGGAATTTACTGACCACGTATAAACCTTATTAGGTCAACTACAAACCATGTAACTAATATTATACAATCAGGCATGACAAATACACACAGCCTAATACTAGACAACATTGAGATGGTGACCATCTCAAAGGGCCCCGCTTAAATAATGAACAATAGGATGAAAAAAATTTCAGAGAATTTTTCTTTGACCTTGACCTATAACTTAGAAATTTTCCAGCTAGCAAAAAACTTTTAATTCAATCTCATTACCCCTTACGTACAGGTATTTTTGTTCAACCTGAGCAAGATTAAGCAAATGGGAAATAATCCACGGTCTAAAACTGATTATAAAGTGATCCGCTATGACCTTCACTTTGACTTGGTTCAAATTATAAAGTCACTGCACACCATTAACCCAAAAGGTCTGTTAATGTGAAGTAGGAGCCAAATAGGACCAAGTGGAGAGTATATATATGCTCTGAAAAAAGAATTTTGTGTGATCCAATGTGACCTTGACACTTGACCTACAAACATCATTTAAGGTCACTGCACACCCTTTGATAGTAGGCACTCTGTAAGTGAAGCATGAGCCAGATTGGACCAAAGGGAGAAAAGATATGCTCTGGACAAGGATTTTTCATATAATTCTGCAATGACCTTCACATATGACCTTGAAACTTGGTTCAAGGTCACTGCACACTCTTTATTCAAAAGCTCTGTTTATGTGAAGTATGAGCCAAATAGGGTTAAGTGGAGAGTATATATGCTCTGAAAAAAAGAATTTTTGCGTGATCAAATATGACCTTGACCCTTGACCTAGAAACTTCATTAAGGTCACTGCACACCCTTTGATCATAGGCACTCTGAGTGAAGTTTGAGCAAGATTAGACCAAGGGGAGTGAAGATATGCTCCGGACAAGGACTTTTCATATAATTCTGCTATGACCTTCAGCTTCGACCTAGAAACATGGTTCAAGGTCACTGCACACCCTTTACCCAAAGGCACTCTGTGGGTAAAGTATGAGCCAGATTGGGCCAAGGGGAGAGAAGAGATCTTGGATGGACAGATGGACTGATGGACAGAAGGATGGACAGACAGACTGATCACTATAAGGCGCCCTAATAAGATATTTACAGTAATATCAATGAAAATATCTGATAAATTGGAAATCAACGAGATTATCTATTGACTTTTCTGACCTTTCCCAGGATGAGGATTGAGACTGCATTGAGAACAGCAGACACAAGGCTGGAGGTGACCAGACATTGGATGGCAGTCATACCTGGACAGTACTCAATAGTGGTGAACAGACGGTACACGATAACTCCCACCACACTCACCAGGACAATCATCATCTGAAAACAAACCACGCCATTCAATGCTAAATTAGAAAGTCAAAAACATATAAAATGAGAGCATTTTTCAAAATTGTTCATTAGTAAAATATTCTTTTTACAATCCATTAGTATATATTTACATCCCCAAGTATGATTCCCTCTATTTCTTATGGAAATTGATTGTAAATGATAGTCTGTAGAAACTGACAGGACTGAAATCTACACGCCCTGTTAACATGGGTTACGTATTTTTTCTGCAATGTTGCTATCTTCATATCCTGCAAGAATCACTAGGATTGAGTTTAATCATTGTTCAAGCAAATTCAAAACCTATTTCTGTAAGTATTATAACTTTCTAATATCAAACAACTTTGACATTAATTACCATAAATAACAGCGTGGAAACTGAGATGGTGAACTTGAGAATCTGTCTTTTGAATGGATAAAACCAATTGGGTTCCTGAGTTACAGGGTCCTTTTTGACCTTTAACCCATAAAACTGGGGTCGATCAGGTTCGTTATGCTCAAAGTTGTCCACATCCCATTCATAAGCCAGTTGAGCATTCTTCCTTTTCCATCGCTCCAAAAACATGGTTCCTTTTCAAGGTAAAAAAAAATCATTTTTGTCCCTCGAACATTAGTTTAAGAATATAATACATTATGTAAACCATTTTTTTATTTTCATGCAAAATATTTTACAAGATCTATTACAACTTTGTCATCAAGAATATCTCACTGCCAACCAGATCTATATATCTTCATAGACTAGCTGTCACAAAAATTACCAAAATTTTATCACTGGTAGATTGCAAAAGAAAATGACCATAAATAAAAAGTTGGTTTACAGTACATGTATAAATACAAATGTTCATTTTCTTTGTTTATAGGGAAAACCAACTCCTTGAATAAATATATGTTCAAACAATCTTATTTTTTGAGTTACCCCATATACAGATGATCAGAGCAAAATATGGAGTGACATCATTGTCAAATGAACTCCGAAAGGTGGTCAAAAGAGCTTCAACTTCATATTTTAGCCTGAAATAAATTGCATTAATTAATGTGAACTCAATGACATGTATGAAAATATGATTTTTACAAAACAAAGAAAAAATAAGTTAAACAAATGACACAAGTCAACCTACTTTGATTAAAATGGTTTGTCGGATTAAGACCCTAAAAGTTGAATATACAGTATCACATGAGGCATTTTGGGCAGTGAAATGATTGCCCATGTATTGTACCGGTAAATAGAACCTACTATGAACTACTAAAGAATACAAACTGCAATATATTAGACAAAATCAAAACCTTTGACACTTTATTATCATAAGGGGACTCTTGGTAAAGTCTGAGCCAGACTGGGCCAAGGAGGGAGATTATTGTTGGTCCTGACATGGATTTATTTTATAAAGGCCTGCTATGACCTTAACTTAATTTGACCTATTAAGTTGACTCAATCTCTAACCTACAGACAGTCTTTTCTTAAAATCTGAGCAAGACTAGATCAAAGGGAGGAAAAAGGTGTTCAAAGACATCTCTTATGACCTTCACCTTTGACCTGAATACTTGTTTCAAAAGCACTGCACATCATTTACCAACAGGCATTCTTTTTGTGAAGCATATAAACAAAATAATATAAGGGCAAAATGGAAGAGAAAATATGATCCAAACAAGGATGTTTCAGAGGTCTTTTAGGACCATGACCTTTTACTTGGAAGCCAAGGGAAAGAAAATATGCTAAGGGTAAGTAAAGTTGGACAAATGAACAGACAGAAAGACTGATCACTAAAGGAGACATGCAGAGCAGTACCCTAATAAAAACAATAGCAAGAGATGGACTAAAAATGAAAAAGACTTATGCTAAGCAAAATTATGTGTGAATATATTTCAAAGGAACAAACCTTTCCGAGTCTGAAATATTGGATGGAATATTAAACTTGGACTCATTTGCTTCAACACTGAAAGAGAAGAAAAAGACAAAACAAATTAATCAGAATTACTAGTTTGTAAGGTATACAACTGGTGAGCTGATTAAATTATAGTTACCTCACTTTCAAACCATACAAAAAGATTGCAAATCCTAACAACATTGGGATCCATAAGCTGGTGGTCATTTCTCCTACCCAGGCAAAGTACAGGGCAATCATCTCTCCAAAATAGTTCCGGATCTTCCACAGTGGCTGGAACTTATAGAAGACAGTCCATGTATCATTGAGACTTTTCCGGGGGTCTGTCTCTAACTCTCCCTTGGGCTGGTTCTCCTCCAAATCCACATTAGCCTCGCTGAAGTATTTGTCCTTGAGGATAGACTGGTCCTCTTTGCACTCGGACTCCTCATGGAGGATGAAGGAATCCGAGTATACACCCTTCATTAGCAAATATGGTAAGCCTGCAAAATAGGATTGGGATGTAAATGTAAAAGTAACATGCTTTGGGGAAGGAGTGGGTATTCATCCAGGACCCATCTTACATCATCCTTTACCTACATATTGTCACTAAGGTTCACATGATTAATCAACTTTTTGTATGCATGTAAACAGTCTTGTACCATGAAATAAATCCGATTCTTCTTTCTTAACATTTCATAATTGAGATTATTTGCAAAATGTTTTCCAATACATTTATAGGGAAAATCAATCTATTTTGTTTGAAAAATAATGTCCTACTCATATGCAACAAATGAAATACACTTTTAAGTGTGAATGAATTCAAATTTGTTACCTGACAATTCAAATTTAACATGTTTAATTCATCAAACAAAATATTTAATATAGAGCATATTGATTTAAAACAACTGTCATGTGAAACCCTTAAAGGTCATATGAAATGTACTACGATATCCTTAGCATAATGAGTTATAAAAGAGAATGGGTTTGTTAACAAGAGGCCCACATTTTCACTATATGGCTATATTGGCCCTGCCCTAGGGCCTGAACCCCTGTCCCAGGAACCATGAATTTCACAATTTTGACGGATGAAGACCAATTGCAATAGGTCACCTGAATGACTCAGGTGATCTAATATAACAGTATTTTCCCTCCCCGTGCATGGCATGCCAAATTCACAAAAATGAGCTAAACATAGTTTCACAGTGGATAAATTAGGTTTATCAACTGTTTACTATAGTTTACAAACCGTAATCTATTTAGTTAATGATTTGTTGAATATAGTTCTATCTGTAAAACTATATTTAACAGTTGTAAACTATAGTTTACGAATGATAAATCCAAGTTTATCTGTCTGCAAATAACGTTAACAATAGATTTTGCTGATAAATATAAATTCACATGTGTAAACTATAATTTACATTTGTTGATTATAGTTAAGAGTTGTTAATCATAGTTTTTACGATCGTGAAACTATATTTATTAGATAAACTATGTTTTGCAATCGCAAATGGTTGTTTTCAGTGTTAATTATAGTTTAACACTTCTGAAACATAGATGATCGCGTTAACTATTGTTTACAGATGTGAAATATAGATTAATGTCGTTAACTATACTGGTAGTTTTCTGCCTGTAAACTTAAATTAGTTTACAACCGTTAAACCCAGTTTATCGACTGTGAAACTATGATTAGCTATTTCTTTTAATTTGGTGTGCTATACACATGACCTGGGAGGTCAATTTAACATATTTGATTTTTTCTACATTGGACTAAAAATAGATCAGGAATTTCCAAAATGCTACAATTGGTTAACATTTATCATGTTGTCTAATGAAATATCGCGTTTCTCAATTTGTTTTGCTGTAGCTTCAAACTAAAAGATGATGATATTTTCTTCGCTTGATAACACTCAATATGATATGTCTATATCAATTCGTCGCTGAATTATAATAAAACAATTATTGCTGTTTCTTCGATCAATAGAATGATTTAGCTACCCTCGAAGTACAATATTCACCTTGCCTCAGTGAATATTGTACTTCTTGGATAGCTAAACCATCAAATTGAACTCAAAAACAGCAATAATTGTATATTATCTATGAAAGAACAAAAAAAAAAGAATATCATAGTGGTAACAAATCACTTCGTACGACCTTTAATTAACTGTCAACACAAACTCAGGCTGTCAAAATGACAACAATTCATTCACCTATGAGAAACAGAAACTCTTTCATTAGTTTTTGGAGGTATGAAGATAATATATGATCATGTTATTAAAACATGACGTTGTTGATATATGCATGATTAATCATTAAACGGATTGGTGAGATTTCCTTCACCAATATGTAAAGGAACCAATAGAATAGAGCATGAATTATTCATGAGGACAAGAAAAATTCAGCAAGTTGGCTCACAGTCAGTTTTGAAGAATATGTGAGGCTGGCCTTGGGTTTCTGTTAATGCCATAGCTAGTTTCACCTAACTTAGCAAAACTGTCTTAATTATCCTATGGCTGACTCATATTAAGTGTATTTGTAATTACAGTCAAACTTCATTATCTCGAACTAGATGGGACTGTTTAAAAACCTCGAGATATCCGAGTATTCGAGATATCAAGGGTAAAATACCCGGTACTTAAAAAATAAGTGGTTGGGACTTACAAATCAGTTCGACATATCCATTGTACTCGAGATATCAGTGTTCGAGATATCAAAGTTCAACTGTAAATCTAAATGTGCGACAGATTTGGTCTAAACCTTTTTGGTACATGTTATTCAGGTTGATAAGTGTCTCTGGTTTACAATCAAAAGTAAGAATATGAGAGCTGACAATATGCAGCATTTACTTGTATGTAGGCTATTATTTAGGTGATAGATGAATGATATGTTACAGTATACAAGTAATATCAAATTATCATGTTTATGCTGCATTATCTATTAAATTATATTTCAATCTACATCATTTACAGTATGAAAATATTCATAGTATCTATGATTGTCCATGCATGATCACAAGAAATTCATTCTGTATATGTATATTATAGATCAATGCAAACTTTTTTTCTATTTCTGCAAAACTAATTTAATCATCATTAAAAATGATTTTACTAATTGAAATGCAAGCATAATGTTCATCAATAAAAATTCACAAATAAAAACTAAACAAATAGTCATAATATAACAGAAAAAAAGTTGTTTATAGTATGTACCATTATATCTTCGCTTTTTTCCTGAAAATTTTAAGTATAATGATTCAAATATAGCATGAACCTTCATCTCTGCTTAAAATACATGTGTTACATCTAATATAAACACTAGGGATGTCAATTTTACCAGGAGAGACTAGCTCATTAATGGAAGACTTTAGTAGAGTGATAGTTGATTTATTTGATTTACCTGATATATATTTGTTTTGTTTTCCCGAGGAATATCAAGTGAGACATTTATTCACAAAAAGCGATGATGTATGCAAGTCCATGTAAAAGGTCTTACATCTCGTCCAATTTTACACAATCAAACTCTTCAAAATTATCATTCTCAGTTTCAAATACTCTTTGAAAATCTTCGCTGCATCCTTGTTTACGAACAATGTTTTGTTGCTTTTTTTAGAAATAAACAGCAAGTTAAAAAGTTCACTGGGATATGAACTTGGTTGGTCACGTGATCAAATGAGATGTTTCAAAATTACATTCTTTTTATTACAAGTAATCTACAAAGAAAATTTTAGTCGATGATCAGTGTGACCGAGCCATGGTCAAGTACATGTACTTGAATACTCACTGACATCCCTAGTAAACACTATATTTTAATTGTTATAAACAATACACTGGAAAGGAAGTATTTAAACAAAAACTCTATATGACTTAATTAACTTAAAGTAGTCAAATTAATATATTATACATCACAATAAAAAAATTCAGAACATATTCCTCAATTTTTCATGAAGTATTCTTAGTATCTGATTTTGATTATCATTCTTATTGTCAATACTTGCAAGAATAAAAGCAAGTACAATGGTGAATTCATGTTAAAAGTAAGAGCTAGAAATAGTTCAGAATTTTGGGTTTGTTATTAACTCTGATCCAAGACAGACAGGCCTAGAATAGGCAAACTTAATAATTTCCATATAAAACTGCAACTCCATCCAACAATTGTTTCACTCTGTTATAGTATAAATAAATCTAAACCATTTCTTACTAGCCTCCTTTCTTAATAATTTCTGACTCATTAATTAAACACATTAAAGATGTAGGTACATTTTGACTAACCCTAACCACCATCCCCACAACCCCTCACCCTGATCCTCTATCTCACTATGAGGGTTCAGAGTTGTTTTCTATTAATTTATAAGGGGGTAATGATTTAAACAAACTTCACCAAAATATGTAAAAGTTTCAATATTTCAGGCCATCTGGTTCTTAAAAAGAAGATTTCTAAAACAAGTGCCTGTCCTAAATTTCATTCTTTCTTTTTTACATGTATCTCTCTCTTTGAAACAAGGCATGGCTTTTTATTTAAAAAGAAATTTAAAAGATCTTTACCAAAGATGGTTTGTGCCTAGTTTGGTTGAAACTGGCCATGTGGTTCTAGAGAAGAAGTCAAAAACATAGAAAATTTACATCGAGACAAATGAATGCTGAACGAAAGAAGGTGGCTTTTATGAAAATGCTCACTTGACCTAGCTTTCAGTCAGAATGAGGTATACTTAAAGGATAAAACCGGATAGCTTGCAAATTTTTCATAAAAGTCTATGAATGGAGTATTACAGGGTGGATATTGCAGATAGACAATAGTCCAAAACTTTGAATATAATTACATGTAATTTTCTCAATTTCTATCCATGTATGGCTAGGATGTAGGCATATAATTTCAAACCAAAATTTTCAAAATTAACCCCATTTAAAGACAAAGGGAAACTTTTTTTATGCATTTATGTTAATAGGCGCTCCTCTAAAATATTTGTTGTTTTAAAATTACTGTTCTTTGTGAAAGCTTGTGATTCTAATCTTAAGTCATTTTCTTTGTAAGCTAAACTCTCACAGCTATTTAACTTACTGTGAATTTTCCCAGGAATGTAGATTTTTTCATCAACTGCTTCTTCTTTGCCAATAACTGTAACAAAAAAATATTACCATCAATCAGCTAAAAAAATCATTGATTGACTTACAATTATAGATGCAATAAAACAGAGGTCTGCAAACACCATCAATGACAAGTACTATTAACTTATATTAGACTGTTGAAAGAAAAGGGATTCATTTTTTATCAAAATTCACTGCAAAAACTAATATGTCATCCCATCATCCATATTGCCAGCAAAGTCATCTACAGAAAGCAGACTCTGCTGGTATTTATTTTTTAAATTAAGCTCTTGTTTGTGCAAAAGAGAAGGAAACTCTACAATATTTATAACATTCCGCAAACCATCCATAGGATATTCAAAAGACCACAGTCAACCAGAAGTGCTGTAATATTTTGTACTGCTATGTACATGCAGTATAACACGTCTAACCGAGTACCTGGTTAGGTTGTACCATCCAACTCAAAACTTCTTTGTTTAATAAAAGCATGATTAACTTTCAAAAACATGTGAAATTTATCTGTTTTCATTGTGAACTAGAGATACCAAAGATGAATAAAAACGTAATTGGAAAATGGCACAAATTAATGTAGTAATCATATATTAAAAGCTAAAATAACAATAATCATTATTTAAGAAACTTAGAAATTGACACGTAGAATATTTAGTTTACAGCTTTAAATATATTCATTATAAAATGTAATTACAGCTGAATAAGAAGAATGCCAATATCACAGAAGTAATTTTGCCTATTTTAAAAATTAAAACCAGATTACAAGGAAAAGATACAATGAACTCAAAACAAATAAAAGCAACAGCATAATATACAAGTTTGTTTAAATTGGTTTATTAAAAGCAAAACTCACAAAAAACTCCTCTAACTCATACTTACCGTAGGTCTCAATATCATCAAATTCATCATCATTATCATCATCTATTGACAGAATTTATTGTATGAGGAACACTGCTTATGCTACAGTTCACTAATCAATGACTGACTTTCCTAATTTTCAGCAATTACAGAGCATTTTAAGTAGTCTGATGATTTAATGCTACAAGTCTCATGCAGATTTGTTTTTAAGTTAATAATCATATTAACTAAAATAAGACATTCATATGCATTGGCATGATACCAGCACTCTATCCCTGTCAAAGTGTCTGCAGCAAATTAAAAAGTAATTCTTGGCTTTTTTAATTAGGTCAACAAGCTTTTAACATGCTGTTGAAGAAATAAAATTCCTGTGTCATGTACAAAAAAACACTTTACTGGTAGTTGTAATAAAATTTATACATCACGAATAACTTAATTAATTTACAAGATTCAAAGTTTTTTAACAGAAGAATGCAGAAAATACATCAATGGCCATTAAAGAATAGTTGAACAACAAACAACACCAACTAATAAGACATCATTGATATGGTGACCATTTCAAATGGTCTCAGTTTAATAGAGCATTTATTGATAAGAGGACTTTGCTTTGACCTATAACTCTAGCTTAGAAATTTAATTTCTAAGATCAATTTAAGATCAATGCACATCCTTCATCCAAAATGCACTCTACGGGTGTAGTATAAGGCAGAAAGGGCAGAGGGGAGAAAAAAGGGTTCTGACAAGGATTTTTCACAGAGGTCTGCTTTGATCTTGGTATAGTTCAATATCACTGCAAACCCCTTACCAACAGGCAATCATTTGGATAAATCAGAGCAAAACTGGGCCAAGGGTAGAGAAATTAAAGTTCAAAACTTGAAGAGATCTGCTATGACCTTCACATTTGGTCTTGAAACTTGGTTCAAGGTCATCGCACACCCTTAATCCACAAGCAGGCTTAATGAAGTATGCGCTACAAAGGACTGGGGAGGGAAAGTAAGACTTGGGCAAGGATTTTTTAATGTGGTATGTTATGATCTTGACCTTTGACCTAGAAACTTTGAGGTCACTGCACATCCTTTACCAAAATGAACTATGTGGGTGAAGTATGAGCTAGAGTGGACCAAAGAAAGAAAATATATGATTCAGACAAGGATTTTACCCAGACATTCTATGGATGATTAAGTATTTATAAGCAAGATTAGGTCAAGAGGGGAGAACAAATCCTCCAGACAAAAGATAATGGACAGACAGATGGACAGAGAGAAGGACTGATGGACAGATTAATCTCTACAGGGCAATCACAGGAGGAGGTCATAATATTTAAATATATGATTTTTGTAAGTAAAATAAACAAATTAATGATGGAAAAAATGAAAATCAGATTGGAAATATCCAACACCATTCTCTAATAAACTATAAAAGTGTGGTTTTTATAAGAAATATGCTTTTGTCACAATGATCTAAGTACTACTTACAATAACTATTATATATTTAAGAAAAATAGAACCATTTAGACCATTAGAAATCACAGAATCAGTACTTACCTAATTTTGTATCCTTCCTTGTATCATCTAATGCTAAAATATCACATCAAACTGAACTTAAAACTGACTTGCTTTAATCTTCCTCATAATCCATTAAATATCACAACAATTAAAGCAATAAATTCAAAACTGTATGGAACTTGCTTATTTGTAATCTAGATAATTCTGTTGGGATTTAATTGTTTAAAAAATAACCATATCTAACAAATAACCATAAAAAAATTGTTTCATGATTTGATTTGAAATTGTTATTAGATGTTAAAATTAACAGTGAAATAAATAAAACTAATTAGGCCACATAAAATTAATTTTTAGATTCTCATCCCCGCCCGCCCCTCTGAAAATGGCCCGCCCTGATGCATTTTATTTTATTTTGAAAAAAAAAAAAGTGTGAAAAAAAAAATTCGGGAAAAAAATCGGGCTCGGTATTCAAAAAATTCAAAACATTTTAATTGCTGCCTAAACATGTGGATTACCGTTTGATTCCAGTCATGTTTGTTATCATAAGGATACAAATGTCTTCATGCATTGCCAGTTAAGTCGAAATAAAATGGAATTAAAAGATTACATGTGGGTTTGTGTACTCATATTAGCATTAACAACTTAAAATAATAGAGCAGTTATTTCTAGAACATGAACGGTGAAAAAGGTGTTTTTATAAAAATAAAAAATAGTAAATAAAATCCGCCCACCCGCCCCATATTTTTTGCAAATCAGGATGAGAATCTAAATATTAATTTTATATGGCCTTAACCCTAATGAATCTTCCTGCCTTATAGTAGTTACAGTATACATATAATTGAGAACACCAATTATACTTTTATCTTTTATCATGGATCAACTACTTTGTTGATGTCAAAATGGTTTACATAAAAAAGGATGGCAATTCAGTCTTTATCACTTTAATAAACAAACCATCTATAATATTATATGTGATGAAAATATTCTGGACTCAAGGTACTCTAGCTGCATTGTCAGAAATATTTCTCACACGAGATACATGCAGGTAATCTTCCTAGTAGCAATAATTAAATGGATCAAATGATACTTTGACACTTTCAAAGTTTTATTATCAACAAAAGTTTTACATTAAAAGTTCCTAAATGAAGGATGTCAGCCAGTCTTTATAAATTCCCTTGATATTCATTGTCAGATATATTTATTAAATTCCTTAATGTTGGATATCAATAAATGCCCCATTCAGACCCCTTAATGTTGTATATAAGTAAATGCCCCATTCAGATCCCTTAATGTTGGATGTCAGTAAATGTCCCATTTGAAATCCAAAATGTTGGATGTGAAAATGGATATGTCCCATTTAAATTCTTCATTGTTGGATGTCAGACTTTTCCTATTCAAATCTCCACAAGATGGATTGCAGCACTGCTCTATTCAAGTCCAAAAACAAATCTAGGCAATTTTTCACACTTTGGGTATCAAACATGTCCCATGTTTGTTCTAAAGGGTATAGTCACACAATGTCTTATATTCAAATCCTTAAAATCAAGATGTTATACATAATATTGTCTTGTTTAAGTTGCAAATTCAAATTACAAATAAAGGGATGTCAACCATTCAACATGAGTCCAATATGTTTGATGTCTGATATTCTCAACCAATACATGTATTCCTACATTTTAAAAGTCAGACCTCTTCCATTCAATCTTCTGTAAGTTGTCCTATTCATGTACCCAAAGTTTGGATAACCCACTGAGCAGCTGATAAAACAATGTCAGCATCATGACAATTATCATACTGATATCAGCATCATAACAATCCAAACTTCATGACAATCTCAGCTTCTTAAAAATGTCAAAATCATTAGAAACTCAGCAGCATAACAAATATCATGACAATCTCAGCAGCATGACAATTATCACAACAATCTCAGCA
>WFKH01011581.1:8438692-8450356 GCA_016163765.1 Magallana hongkongensis | reverse complement strand
AATCTCAGCAGCATGACAATAATCATGACAATCTCAGCAGCATGACAGAGGATTGTAGCTTTACCAGTTTACTTACTTATCTTAGTGTCCCCAGTATTGTCCTTTTCCTTAGAGTCTAGACAAGGGAGGCAACTACAGCTACTTGACTCTTTTGTTTCTAAAAAGAGAAACAAAGATTGAATGACCAGGGTCATTTTGTATAGGTTTTTCTAATTCCTATAATATGCATTCAAGGAGGAATATGACATTCTGAGATCATACAATAAATAAAGAAGATCACATCTAAAATGTACAATCACAGATTTTTATTCAATTTTCAATATTTGAATCCATTTTCAAAATTCTAACAAAGGTTAAAATTGTTACTTAAAAAATGGTTATAACTTATAACAATAAAATTTTCTTGCCCAGAACTATACAAAACTTCACTATATCTGCGATTTTGTTACATCTGTGTTTGCAATAAACAAATTGTTCTGTATATGCAGTGGTAATTTCATTGTTATTTCAAATTTAAGAACCTCACAAAATTCTCCCACTCCTTTTTATCTACCGGTAAGGAACATTTTTTTTATTAAAAACCAGAGCTCTGCATGTTCAAAATGTGCAGAGCCACATACATGTACCGGTATTTTTATCATATTGTGAGGTACTTATTGGGCCCGAGATAAAAGTTGTATACATTGAATGTTCAAATTTTAGTTTCTTTAAGGGTATAGATTTACTGTTTCAAGCTTTCATCTTATATCCATACATAAGGAGATTATTGAATTAATCATTACAGAATACAGGGTATTGACATTAATTTTCATTGAAAGGATTTGCAATTGATCTAAAGGTAATAGAAACACCATTTACTATTTTACTATTTAAATTTAAAAATTTGAATTTTCTTATTAATAACAATTTCTTACAGACCATGCAATCACACATTATCAAGGTAAACCGGTATACCACTGGGCCTATAAAGCAAACAAACAAAATCCCGAGAGCATTTAATATTCCAAGGTTATCTTTAATATATAATTTTCCTTTGTTCCTTTTGTTCATTATTCATACATTAAAATTTCATGGAAAGTTATAAATGTTTGACCATCTCATCCAAATATTTCTAAATTCCGGTACCCTGGATTCACATCACAGGTTTCATATTGTAACAATTAAGCTCATCAATTTTGCATGGGATATTACAAAGCAAAGAATGGCTTTGAAAGCAATCAATAAGTCAACCTTATACCTGTATGAACAGACAGTCAGTTTACCCTGGCCATTAACCACTCACCTTTAGCTTTCTTAACACTGCCTTTATCCTTCCTCTCATCTTTACTCCTTATGTCGATATTTAACAGTATGTGGTCCACCTATAACATATCAAAACATCATCTTAAAAGGTACAGGTACAGTTCTGTATAGTTGCATCATCCTATCAACTTCTTGACCATTTTCTACCATCATAGTGTAACCTGATTAATCAGGGTATCTTTAGTGTATACTTGTTATTACAAGCATCTAACAATCTTTCTCTGTTAACATGTAATGTTTCACAAAAAGTGAATGATTCATAAATCTTCCAAACATTATTTGCATTTAAAAACATAGGTAATCACAGATTACAAAGCTCACCGAAACAAGGCATTACTATTATGAGGCATCATTTATCATATGAAAATTATAGTGAATGATCTTGGATATTCATGGATACTGTTTTGACACAATATCGTATATCATATGTTAAAAAATTATATGATAGTCATATGTTCATTTCATATGGTATTATAAGATACAATGTTTATCAATACAATAATATAAAATACGATATTGCATCCCATGATACTTGCAATATGATATTGTATAAACTTGTAATAATAATAATGCAATATGATATTGTAACATATGATATGACATTGTATCATGTTATAAATTATTGTATTTGATCACATAATACAATATTATAATATATAATATACATAGGATACAAAATAGTATTATATGATACAATATCATATCACATAATACATCACAATATTGTAACATATAATATTGTATAATAAAGCATGATATTGTAATGTATGATATTGTATCACATTTGATACATAATATGATATTGTATCATATGATACAATACAAGTTTATACATTATATCATATCATATGATACAATATCATGTGATATAGTAATATATTATATAATACAATATCATAGTATACAATATTGTATGATACAATATTATATATTACAATATCATATAATACAATATCATGCTATAAAATATTATATAAATTAATATCATATTAAACAATATCATATTATATGATACGATATTCTATATTATAAAATATCGTATCATATGATACAATATTATATATGCAATATCATCTGAAACAATATCATGTGAGAAAATGATATATAATACAAAACCATATTATACAATATTGTATAATATACAATACTATACATAACGATATCATGATACAATATCATATCATAATATACAAAGAATTTGATACAATATCATGTTGTATCATAAAACTTTTACAATATAATATAATATAATATAATACTGTATTATATAAAACAATAGTGTATCACATCATACAATACTATATCATAGGACTCATGTTATATCATTTAACAACAAACACATCTATCAAGCAGGTTTGAGTGAGGTAGGAGATTTTTTTATCATCCTTGATATTGGAGATCAGGCTCAGCATCTGAAGCTACATCTGCGATTCATTTATATTATTGTTAAATCCACTATGCAAGCTATTATCTATAAAACAAAAACAAAAATTTTACCTGTTCTAAAAAAAACTAAACCTCATCCAGCATCTGAAACCTATGGCTCAGATTCAGCATTCAAGCCTGTCAGGTGCATCAGTATCATAACACACACCATCCATGCAGGTTTGGTGAAGTTAGGACCAGTAATAACTTAGATATAATCATTAGAGGACACCTGCTCCAAAAACTTTAACCGACTTTAAAAACCTTAACCTCCTCCAGCATCCGAAACCTATGGCTCAGATTCAGCATTCAAGCCTGTCAGGTGCATCAGTATCATAACCCGCATTATCCATGCAAGTTTGGTGAAGTTAGAACCAGTAATAACTAAGATATAATCATCAGAGGGCACCTGCTCCAAAATCTTTAACCAGCTCTAAAAACCTTAACCTCCTCCAGCATCTGAAACCTATGGCTCAGATTCAGGTTTAAGCCTGTCAGGTGCATCAGTATCATAAGACATCCATGCAAGTTTGGTAAAGTTAGGACCAGTAGTAACTTAGAAATTGCTATCAAAGGTCACCTGCAACAAAAACTTTAACCTGCATCAAAAACCTTAACTTCCTCCAGCATCTGAAATTCATGGCCCAGATTCAGCATCTAAGTTTTTCAAGTCCATAAGTAGGTCCAGATGCATCATCCATGCAAATTTGGTGAAGATAGGACAAGTAATAACTTAGATACAGGACCTGCAACAAAAACTTTAACCAGGTCCGGACGCCGACGCCGAGGGTATAGCATAAGCTCCCCCCGACTTCGTCTCGGTGAGCTAAAAAGAGAAATTACGATGCAAAGGATATAAAACTTTCGCTTTAAGAGTAGCAGCAGAGACTCACCAGCATAGATCGGATAGCTGGTCTAAAGAAATGAGTGGGGTCTTCATATCCCTCGTACAAGTTAATTCTGTCCATCATGAAGGGAGCACTTACAAAGTCCACTAAAATTAAAGAAATTATCCCTTTATTGTTCTTTATTGAATGGTTTAACATTAAAACCCATATACTAGGGGTGGTACATTACATATATAAATACATACTAAAGCAATATTTCTTGCTACCATGCTTACATGCATTGTAATATCTTTACATCAAACAAACTAATAATATATCTTGCAATTATATTCTTTTAGATACATGCATTGTAATACTGTTACAGAATGATACACAAATGACAGGCAGAAAGTGTATATTAAAATTTGTTAAAAGAATGAATTGAATCAAGCTGGAATATGTAAAATGGTGGACACATCTCAGCGTATCTACTTTTTTTATGTTGATTAATGTAAAAAAAAAAATGGTAATCTTATTAAAAAAATTTATTTTATCATTATATTGAAATACATGTATTGATTACAATTAAATGTAACAAATCATGAAATGACGTATTGAATCTTAAGGTCTGCATGTGTACTGTCCCATCCCTGTGATATACAGACTTTCAAATCTTTTCAATCATCAAATTGCCTTTTTATGTGCTTTTATAACAGACTACGATCATTTTTATCAACAATGGCTTACTTTCATTGTCTGTTTCAAAGTATTTTTCAATAAATCTCCAGAAACAGTTCTGACGCACCTCAGGGTAATTAATACACTGAAACAAACAGAAATAGATTTAAAAGATCTTAAAAATGATGATTGTATAGATCGAGCTTTTTAAAAAATTAATCAGTTGTATAATACAACTTTAAAAAAGATACCATTCTCATTGAATGAAGACTTTTTTAAAAGGACAGTTTTTTGTGGTCAAATTTAGCATGGAACTTAATCTCTTACCCCATGTAATGGCATTTCCATTTTAACCATTTCGGCCTCTGCACATAGGCGTTTGAAAGGACAGTGCAATTTGACAAACACATTATCACCAATGACTTCCTTCTGAATGTCGAATCCCTCCTTCTTCAGAGCAGATTCAAACCTTTCTCTCTTGGCCTCTTTCCGACTCAATTCCTCCCTCTTACTCTCGTCATCTTTATACTCATGCGAGAACTTATTTCTGTGAACCAGCACATAGTCTATCCGCTTCTGTTCCGGAATCAGAGCAGGCCCTAATTCTGTGTACCGCCGTTCAAAGGCTTTGACCTGCGGATTTCGTTTAAGATGACGATTTCGTAAGTTGCGGAACTTGACGGTGGAAGCAACAGCTGTAAAGGTACTAAATGAAGGTTCTCCGTCGGATTCATCCTGGCTGTTGTCAGCTGACATACTGACCAGGGTCATGGACCCCCCGTTTGATTTCTTCATGATTCTCTATCATCTGAAATCACAATTGATAGATCACCATAATTTGTTTGATTACATTTTTTCATGATTCTCTATCATATGAAATCACAAACAATCACAATAATTTGTTTAATTACAGTAAAAACATGATCATAGTGAATTACTAAGGGATGAGAGATTTAGATTTGATTAAACTGAAATTCATTACAAATGTATATCCATATAAAAAGTCTGTTCTGCTACTGGATCACTTAATTAAATCAAGTTATTAGTTGGCTAATCCCCGATCAATAGTTGAAACTATAGTACAAGGTATTTACATGAAATAAAAAAATCTCTGTCCTTCAACTCTTGATAACTCTTATGCTAAATCTTTACATTATGTCACACTATAAATATAATGTAAAGTTTCCCAGTAAGTCAGGATGGGGGGGGGGGGGTCTCAGGTCCGAGGCCTATTTTTACTTCGTAAATTTAATAAGGTTGAATTTTTCAGGGAGGGTCCAGACCCCACCCCAATGTATAAGATCCATTCATGCACTACTATGATTCCAGTTTGTGCCTAGTTTAAGCACCAATTCACCACTTACTTTATTGATTTTCAAAGAAATGATGTACATTTACCATATATTCAAACTATTTCTTGAAGTTGTCAGAACCTGTATATTTATCTTAGTTCTAATTCCATACATCAAGTTTTTTTGTGCTAGTGAAATACACTGTTCCTTTTATCATACCATTTATCACGTACATCATTATCAGTAAGAGAAACACAACAAGTGGTCATCAATACATGTTTTGGATAGTAAACATATTGCTCATTAAACAACCTTCAGCTGTATACACGTTTTTTTTTAAAAAATTTCTTTACCATAGTAGCATGATCTAAATATGCATATATTGAATTTCTAAACATTAACTTTTTTTAATAAAACAAACAAATATACTGTATTAAATTTGTTTATTGTCATATATTTGAAATTTGTTTATGGTCAAAAATTTGCAGATTTTATTAATTTTTCTTCATTACTGTTGCATACTCTTTCATTGGATGGCACATTCAAACATTACTTTACTCAAATTAGTTATGAGAGCAGATCTAGACTCACAAATCTGGATAAAAGACAGTCAGTAAAACTTAATATTTATACTAGTAAGTTAGGTGAGCCAAAAGTTTTAGATGAGCTAAAAATCAGCATCTCAGACATCACACTTTGCTAAAACTAAACAAATACCATTATAGACAAAGTTAATGTCCATTAACTATGTATTCAACAACCACAATATAAATACAAGAGGAAATGATCTCTGCAAATAAAACTATTGATTTCTGGATTTATTTCAACCAGCGAGAATGTTGGAACTGTGGGATTATAGGCCCAGAACATGGCAATCCAATCCAATCTACCAAATGTCAACTTACTCGGGGCTTTGTTGTGTCGTTAAATCTAGACTGGATTTCCACCTTAATATTACAATATATTGACAAAAAGTTAAGAGTTAAAAAACAAGACTTAGTTATTACTTGTGTGCTATGGTATTATTATGGTTTTCTCTCTAACATGAAAAAAAAAATGCAAAGCAAAATGCAAGCATATCCTCTGTCCAATATGTGGTTAATTTCCAATTAAATACTGTGTGTCTATAAGCATGCAGCTCAGAAATCAAATCAATTAAATTCCAATATATTGTGTAACTATCAAAGATACATTATTAATAGATGATCGAGTTAATGAGAAAGTGAGATCCACTACGCATGCTACTAATGTATTCCATCATTAGTACTTCAAAAGAATACTAATATCGGCCACCTGAATCTCCCATAATAATTCACTTAACTAAATAAAATGCCTTGCACACTTATGAACTAGTCAATTTTTCATATATGAAATCAAATTTTAAAAAGTTCAGAAATTAATTAAAATGAAATTAATGAATATAGAAATAACTGAGGCTGAAATCAATATAACCTTTGAGTTTTGAATCAAATATCAGGTGCCCCACCACTGACCTACATGTACAAGTACCCAGGCTGATAGTCATGCAGTTCCACAATTTGACCCAGGTGTCTATAACACATTAAAAATCATACCAAGTCACTAATGGTTAAATCTATAACAATTGAAAGTTGCAGAACATGAGACTAGAAACTATATGCAATGAAAGAGCAAGGTATCATCAAGAGAAGCATCTACCAGTAATACAAATCCTATTTCATCTTCTCAACAAGAAGCACTCTGTCCTAGTTTAAGGCAGTGGTGCCAATATATTGAAATTTATGTACCGATATCAAGACCTTTTCTTACCAGTAAATCACAACTATAACTATCAATATACTTTTGATGAAGTGTTTATCCATCCTCTGATATTTTTCAAAACTCCTTTTTTTGTCTTGTCTGTTTTATCAGTTTTTATGTATTAAAGTCTGAATAGCTTTCAAATTAATTTTAGTCTAAAGGAAACCTAGCACATCCTAATGGCATATGGGCATATGGGAACACCTTTTGTAAATTGAAAAAGATAAGACTTACGAAGTTACTTTTTTTAATTTTATTTACGTTTATTTGACCATGAGATTATTAAAAGTTAAGTTCAAGTTAATTTTATGTCGTAACAAAAATTATGTGACAGCTAGGGTTCACTTTTGTACTACGTCGACAATTCAAAACAAAAATTGATATTGGTACTTTAAAACTTTGTTGATTTGTTTGGTAGTTTAATAAAAAGTGAACAACATATCTTATTGAAATATTGAGA
The DNA here is from genome assembly GCA_016163765.1 of Magallana hongkongensis. Taxonomy (NCBI): domain Eukaryota; kingdom Metazoa; phylum Mollusca; class Bivalvia; order Ostreida; family Ostreidae; genus Magallana; species Magallana hongkongensis. The sequence continues at coordinate 8,442,593 of WFKH01011581.1, read as the reverse complement.
ACTGATGCTCACTAAATTGTATTGTACTGAAATTTTTATTTAACAGGTCCAGCACAATCTCCTGATTTAGCTATATAGCTTGAAAAGGCTATAATATAGCTTAATAAAGCTATTCAGAATAGCTTGATTTAGCTATTTTGTCATACAATTTTCATAAATGTGTATTTTTTTCAACATGTAAACAAAATCGCACTTTAGTGCAGTGATAGTTTTCAACTTTGAACTGTTCTGTAAACAATGCCTGTAAAGATTACTCATTAATTTGTGTCTCTTTTAGAGACTTTGCATTCAAAGTTTTAAAAGTTTTGGGGCAATTGATTCATGACCTCACAGTTACTTCTTGAATGAAATATAAAGAAGGTCAGTTATGGTTAGAAAGAATAATCTTACCGTGACCAGGCTACGGTCCGTAGGACATCTGTCATTTTAACGATAGAACATTCTATCTAAGTTATGGTAAACAAAATAATTGATTGGTAATAATTCAGCACAATGTAAAGAAATCATACTTATCCATGCCTCAGTGCACACAAGGTGGTGGACAGTTACCCAAACAATGGAAATATATTTTTTGCTTAAAAGTGTTCAAAAGCAACTAAATTTAATTAGGGTTGCTTTTTTAATGGTCCATGGTATAAATATGAGCGGTAATTAACTTGCGATTTTTTGTATATTTCTGATAATTAACATTTTTGTGAAAAACTGCATATAAATAGCTTCATCAAGCTATTTTGAAAAGCTTTATTAAGCTATAGCTTTTTCAAGCTTTATAGCTAAATCAGGAGGTTGTGCTGGACCTCACATTCAACCATGGACAATAGATGCATGCCTACCATTTGTGACAAATACTGTCCACATAACTGATAAAACTTGCATGAGGCATGTAAAATTGCTCAAGTCACCATTGATACTTATGTAGTTCATTATTCAAAAAATTCTCTTATGAATGTATCTTAATTCATTTATATGAAAAATTCATGCGCCACCTGATAAAAACCCTGACTAAAACAATATAAATGTTAATATTATTGAATGACAAAGAACTCCATGCGGTAATAGAAGGTGACTCAAGGGGAAAAAACCTGCTCTTATGGTCATTTGTATTAAACACGATCTTTGTCATTTTAAATATTCCATACTGTACATGTACTTACCCGCTGACCGTTAAACCTTTCAAATCATTTATTCACATCACACCGTAGGGTGACACTATATAAAGAATTTCCATTTATGCACCTTTCAACAAGTTGCTAAACACACCTGCACAGTCATAAGTCATTGAAATTAAACTGAAAGCACTTGCGAAATAATGTTTATAGTTGCCAAGACCAAGACCGAAGTTGTTGTCTTTCCTGCATCATAATTTTTTGAATCTCGAACCCGATTAGATTCAGACGCTGCCATACAAAAATTCAAAAGAGATGCCACATGCCCACAACTGTGGGATATTTATGATACGGAGACTCCAGACTGTGAAATCAAATCAAAATCAAGCTATTACCAATAAGTAGAATTTTTATTCATCACAGAATTCTCGATCGTAAATTCAAGGAAAATTTTTTTGCTAAAGGGGTGGGGTGTAAGTTATATAAAAAAATATTACTGAATCTGCATTCCAATAATCCCAAAGATTATTGGAAAATCCTTAATGCAGGAAAAAAACACGAGTGCTGCAGATATTAATGATATGTTCGAGTTTCTGAAAGGTATAAATGAATGCGAAGTCGATGACAATAATGAAATGCGTACCGATGTTGACGTTTCGGATACATATCATTTTCTGAACCTTCATTAGCGACAAAGAAATTTTAGAAGCAGTTAAGAAACTTAAAAACAATAAATCACCAGGACATGATTTAGTAATTAATGAACACATTTCCACAACAGTTACAATATTTCTCCCAGTTTACGGGAAATTATTTTATTTAATTTACGATAGAGGTTTTGTACCAGACGAGTGGGTAATAGGAATTATCAATCCTATATTTAAGAATAAGGGCGACCCCACCCAACCAGAAAATTACAGACCCATAACTTTACTCAGCTGCCTCGGCAAATTATTTACTTGTATTTTGATCAAGCGATTAGAGACGCAAACATCCGAAATTAATTAACCTTATCACTAAAAGTCAGGCAGGTTTTAGGAAAAGTCATTCTACTCTAGTCTCTAGACCATATTCTAACTCTTCAATTTTTATCAAATACCTTACTCAGTAGAAAGAAAAAAATATTTTGTGCTTTTGTTGATTTTAAGCAAGCATTTGATACATGTAGTCTGAAGAAATGGTCTATGGAATAAACTACTATAGATAATGGAATAGGGGGGAAATGTTATGCTCTTATACGAAATATGTACAAAGGAATTAAATCTAAGATATGTATGAACGGTATGTCATCTTATCTTTATAGGTGTGCGCCAGGGAGAAAATTTATCTCCTTTTTTATTTTCTATTTTAATAAATGACCTAGGAGATTTTCTATTAGATAGAAATATTGTTGGGTTACGAAATATTAGCTCTTTCAATGAAGATGAATTGATGTACTTAAAACACTGCCTGTTGTTTTATGCGGACGATACGGTATTATCTGAGACCGCTGGTGATCTTCAGAAAGCATTAGATGAATTCCAAGTGTATTGTTCTCAATGGAAACTAAATGTAAATGTAAAAAAACCCAGATATTAGTTTTTTCAAAAGGCCCTAAGCCTAAAAAAATATTTTTTATTACAATAATAACATTGTTGAAATTGTGAATAAATTCAAATATTTGGGTACTGTATTTTCCAGACGTGGATCTTTTCATAACGCCAAAAAGCACTTAGTCAATCCATGTATAGTATTGTTAGAAAAAAAGACTCTTTAATTTACCGGCCCCTAGAACAACAGTTTGATTTTTTTGATAAAATAGTAATCCCGGTATCGCTTTGTTGTTGTGAATTTGGGATTACGAGAATATAGATATTATTGAAAAAATTCATTTGAAAATTTGAAAATATGTTCTATGTTTGAAAATTAGTATGCCATCTTATATGGTCTATGGCGAACCCCCCCCCCCCCCCCCCCGACCCCCCTCTAGATACGCGCATGGACTTATCATTCGTCATTTACAGACAGCGCCACTGAGCTCCTGAGACCCAATATGTTGACTGACAGTCACACACGCATACTATATACCCCCTCCACTTTAGCAAAAATTTGTCCTTGAATTTACGATCGAGTAGAATTCTACAAGTTAAGAATGCTGTGAAACATGTTCGCGTGCAATAGCACTGGGATTTGTACGTTGGGTGCCATATGTAACATGGTGAAAATTCAAATATCAACCGGGACTCTAACTGTGCCAGCACCACTGAGCTACTGAGACAAAATATGTTGACTGACAATCACAACTGTGCATGAATCCGGTGACAAATACCCTGATTCCTAATAAGGATCAGAAGGGGACACAAAGGAAATAAAAACAGAATATATCAAATCAAGTTTATGATAAAGAAACATGATAAGTTAAGCGTTTTTATACAAATAATATTATTATAATGTTATATTGTATTCAATAAAGAAAAACAAGTAACTAGCAATATGCTTGGTTCAAAAAACATCCTCCCTGTTCCACTTTATTGATGTAAAGATCACTGGAGAGAGCTCTTGTTGCAGTGTCGGATAAGTTTGAATGGACGCGAATGAACGCAACATAAATTAAATCAATTCATATATACTGTAACATTAAATTCATAACAACCAGGTTTCATTTTTAAGAAATGGCAGTTTAGTTAATTAAAGTTGCTTCTGAGTTTTGACTTCGTTTCTATGTATTTTTGGGTTGTTGTTTTTTTATATAGTTGTAAATGTTCAAAACTCTCTCTCTCTCTCTCTCTCTCTCTCTCTCTCTCTCTCTCTCTCTC
>WFKH01011581.1:8412497-8438682 GCA_016163765.1 Magallana hongkongensis | reverse complement strand
TCTCTCTCTCTCTCTCTCTCTCTCTCTCTCTCTCTCTCTCTCTCTCTGTGCGTAAAAAAGAATCATAAATTGAAACTACCAAAAAGCAATTCTAATTTAAAGGTTGCATCTACATGTATTAATGGGAGGCTAGGACAACCAGGAAAAACTGAGGGAAAAAAAAATAAAAAAAATACATTGATATCACGTACTACGTGTTCTGAAGAGTTCCATGTAAAGTATATAATCGAATTATTGCTGTTCTAGGACATAATTCTTACTATATGTGTGTGTGTGTGTGTGTGTGTGTGTGTGTGTGTGTGTGTAAAAGGCATTTAATTCATAGATTTTTTTTAAAATAGGCTGCTTTTTGGGGGGGAAGGGGCGGCTGCATGCAAGGTTGTGTGCAGATTAAAAGTCAGGTCCTTCTTTATTTAATACCCTTTTTATTTTAAATCTTTAAAAAATTCTGATCATTAATTGAATATTTTTTGATTTTCATAAATAATAATCTGACATGTGTTTTCGTGCATAATTCAATGAAATATGTGAGACCATGTTTCACTGTATTAAATTTTACTGTTTTTCACACTGATGTCTCGCATTTATTGGCCGCCTTACATTATTTCAGTTAATAAAAAATCATGCCGGTGGAACTGAGGGACGTTGCTCTTCTGGGGGGTGTGAGTGTAATGCATGCTTGGCAGCTTGGTAAGTGAACTACATATACTATGTATATATAAATACTATGCGAATGACCCCGATACTTTTTGATTTAGAACAGTCAGTTGACAAATAGAGGGCCTATTGGTTAAATAATGTACTATCTGCAGTACACAGTGATATAAATTTTATTGAGTATTACTGCAAGTTACGGGGTTAATTATTCCATATTATATAGCCGAAATTACAGAAAGTGAGCGCCGTTATACGAAAATAAAAAATATATGAGGTGAAATAAAATTGTAGACCTATATATATTTATAACTTCTTTCGCTGTCAGAAATTTGCTGTAAAATTGATCAGTTGTTTCGGTTCTGTGACTCTCTGTTAATTGCGACTTTCAATAGATATAAATACCTCTTCTTTTTGATACATGTATTCGTTGCACCTATTTGGGATATTATTTCAGTGCATTAGCCTAAAACTGTCTATCTGCAAAATTCACAGTGCCAATTTCTGACCCATCTCGATCCAAGTATGGCGGCCCAATACTGTTTAATATTCTTGCGATTGGTTGAGACCGTGTTGATATACAATTTAATTTGGAAAAATATTTTCATTTAAGGACGGCGGACCCAATTCATTTCTACAATAGATTTTTTATTCAATTTTTTATATAATGTTAATCAGTTAATGGTGAGTGGAAATCAATAAAAAAAATTACATGATCATCGACTTTCTTATTTTACTGGAGGCGTTTCAAAATTTGGATACGAAAAAATCCTCAGAAATTATAGAAAGTAATGGGAATTTTTTGGGGTGTGGTATAAAAACTGATATTTTAAAAATTCTGCAATAGATTTTTTACTCAAATTAAATTTTAATATTAAGAAGTCAATTACCTTACGGTTGAACAGAAAAAAAATGTAGGTCATCGACCTAAATTTTTTGAGGGGCTGTGTCAAAGTTCACTGCATGGTTCATTTTTCTTCAGAAATATCATTGAAAAAAGGACATACTTAACTATTGTCTGACGTTACAGTAACTGCTATGTAAATAAATATTGTTAAGTTAGGGTATAATATCAATATCAACCAGATTATAAGACTATAAACTGCCTTTGGGCGTTTTAGGATTTATAAACAGTGGAAATATAAAGGACTTGTCGAAAAACAGAGGAAATTCGGACTAATTTTTTTCTTCTTAAGTTTTCTTCACCAGAAATATTTTGACATCACAAATTATGTTTAGTATAATGAAAATTTTATTATTTTCTCTCATTTTGATGTACATAATTACGACAGTCATATTCATATCATATGCACGGATTTCTGCGCAGAGGTGCGAAATCTTGAATTGGGTCCGTCGTCCTTAAACAATAAAATGCTTTCTTTGGTGATTCATGTGGGATATGAAGGTGGTGACATTGCAGAAAAAATACATAACCTGCTAACGCGGGTTATGTAATTTTTTTCTGCAATGATCGCTACCTTCATAATTAACCCGCATGGATCATCAAAGAAAGCATTTTATTGTGTTTATTTACATCTTTCTTTTAACAAATTAATAAATTGATTGTAAAAAGAAAGTAAAATTAACTAAATTACTGTTAATGTACATCAGTACGTTAGCTAAAAGAAACAGCCAAATCGTCTTCCATGGGAATTTGAGTCTAACCTCATCATGATTTTTTCGTGCAGTCCGTGATTTTTCTCAGGTTGATGAAGGTTTCGACCAATCGATATACGGGGCGTGTAGATTTCAGTCCTGTCAGTTTCTACAGAGCTATGAATTACAATCAATTTCCGTAAGAAATAGAGGGAGTCATACTTGGTAGATGTAAATATACTTGTTTAAACACTATCAGATTCAACCACTGAGTAGTATAGCCCCGCCCCAAAAATGTGTGATGTAATAGCACATAATTTTAGGATTGCTTTACTTTAGCTAAATTTGCCAGAAGAGTTGGTGCTGCTCGGGGAAAGTTTAAGGTGAACTACCCAGCAGTCAGTGGCAATGAAGAATTCGAACGCTACTACAGAGCTCAGTGAGTGATAGGAGACACTTTATAAGTGGTATTTATTGGATAACTCTTTTTAGCTCATCTGAATCAAATGTTCATGATCGTCTATCAGTTTCTTTGTACAACTCTTACTCTTTACTTTCTCTTTAGAGCCACTGGGCCAGTTCCACAAACATAACGCAAAGCATCCATATGGGGTTTTTATCTAACATTTTGAAATAATTCTTTTTTTTTCAAATGGGGGGGGGGGGGGGGGTAATCACGAAACTGTGAACATAAGTCATTCTGAAATAATCTTCTGCTCAAGAATATCACTGCATAAGAAATGCAAATATTTACATCAAAGCTTCAATTTAGATTTTAAATGTTCAAACCATGACACCCTCCCCTTGGGCTGGATCAAATATGGGGCCCTAGGATGGGTTTAAATTTCAACATAGAAATATATAGGGAAAAATCTTTATAAAAACAGTCATTAAGAGCTGAAATGCTACAATTTTGTGACATTACTGTGCAAGCATTCCAATTTTGGTACAATTTATGAAATCATTATGCAAACAACACCAACGAAGGATACATATAATTTTTTGGGAGTTGATTTTAATCAACTCTCCTATGCAGTTACTCGGGTAAACCGAAAGTGAAACAGTGTTTGGACCTAAGCACAAATCAACACCGCTGATAACATTTAGTTCTTGATCGATATATTCGATGTAATGTATTCTAAAACATTGTTTTTCAAGGAAACTTATTTAGAGATACCTTGTAAATAGTCAGATTTTAAAGGGTACGAACAATTTATATATTTTTTGTAGTCGTACATTGTATATATTCCTACGCCAGAGTTCAATATAGTCTCGTTCAACCAGACGCTCGGCTGTCTCCGTAAATCTCCGACACGCTGAGAGTCTCTCTTGCTTGTCGGAGATAAACGGAGATAGCCGAGCGTTTGGTGGATCCATACAATTTTTCAGAAAAACTTCAATTACTGATACGTAGTTTGATGGAATTAATTCTTTTAATATATACAACATGATTCCAATGGGGTTTTCACGAAATTCCTGTCGGATAATTCATATTATAAAAATATATATAATAAGTCAAATACGTATAAGATATAGGAAACTACTTGCCATGCAAAATAACATATCGTTGATTTAAAATAAATATTAATCGATAAAATCAACTCCCGTCAGTACTTCAGTACTTTGATTTTTATTTCAATAACCCCACCCCTAGCTTCCTCTAATCCTCATTACCTTTCCTGAGTTCAGAGGTTTATATAAAAAATTAGAAAGAGATTAAAATATTCACACTTAAAAAAATATTGCACAGGTGAGCGATGTGGTTCATGGGCCTCTTGTTTTGTAGGATGAATACCCTTGAATTCTTTCCCATCTTTTCAACGTCTCTGTGGATGAGTGGACTGTTTTTCCATCAAGGTATGGTTTGACACTGACAAACAAACACTGAAGCAGATTCCTTGTATTAAATGGTGTAATGGGCTTTAAATTTGTTAACTCTGATTTGTTTATTCAGTTCCTGCTGCTATTGCTGGGGTTGTGTATATATATGCCAGAAATAAATACTTCAATGGCTACATTGTCAGTGTCAAAGATAGGTAAGCTGTCAGCCCCAGTTTATTTAAATCTATTCTGTTCTAAAGCAACAAGTTTTTTTTATAGAATTATTTTCTTTGAACTTAACCAATTTACATGTAATGCATATAATTACTGGTATTAAGGTATTTAGAAAATAATTTTTGGGATGTAAATGATTTATGTTAAAGTCTATGTTCTTGAATTAATATTTAATATGTATTAATATAAAAAGTTAATAATTAGAACTCTTGTCCACTTCAACTACATGTACTTCATTTACAATTGTAATTGTATCAGTGGTTGTGTTTGTTTGTCCTCAGAATTCCGGGATTTAAGCTTGGGGTGAATTGCATCATGGCTATGTTAGGAATGTTCCTTCTGGGTATCGGCCATCTTGCCGTGGAGACCTTCACTGGGATCAACATCAAAGAACAATACCTCCAGCAGTACCTCAAGTTCTGAGGCTGAACACCTCAGACATGCAGTGGCACCTCAAGTTCTGAGGCATTTGAAACACCTCAAATTGTCACTCATTGAGAATACTGAGCTACATGAATGAACATTTTGAAATGATATATTTTATACAGAATATATTTTTATATGTGTACATTAAATCATTTTTTTTTAAATTAAATACTTGACCTCAATGGGTATCTTTGTTGTTATACTCTGAGATAGGGTAAGTGTTAATGACCATCTAGCATAGATTAATGATTTCAAGAGTTCATTTGATTGATTAATGAAATGTTTCAAACATATCGTACATGTAATCATGAATTCACTAACAAAAACCTCTGCAAATTAAAGTTGTGGTTATAGTATCTTTTAAAAAGTGAAGTTGGTTTGAATTCATTTTCAATACATTTACCACTTTCATATATATTGATTGTTAATAATCACAACAAAGATCATATCAATGATGGATGGCATTTAGTATACAATATACACACAAATGTACCATGTATATCCATAAGATTTATCACAGACCCAACACATTTCATTAAAGATAAAACATTTCAATGGACGGATAGTAGGACAGTTAAGTTCTTCATCACTTCCAAAGAAGACAGCACTACATTGAACAGAGATCTTTCACACACTGGATCTTTACGATGGCCGGTTTTCTCCACCAGACTCGAAGAATTGCACAAGTGTTTGTAAATCATAGTTATCTAAGACCTCCAATAATGCAGGGACCCGACCTTTGACATTTTGACCTTTGAACTTGAACTTATCTATGTACAAGTCTGTGATCATTCCTGTAATAGAAAGAGATTTTGGTAACTTCATTGTAAATATGAAGCATATTTATAATTATCATACCCCTGTGTATTTTTCATTTCTATGTAAAATTTCTATGAAAAACTTTTCAGGTGTTATCCAAATTGCTACATTACATTTTTAGTCTGATAACTTGAACTTTTTTACCAACAACAAACTCTGCATTTCTGACAACTAAAGTCTTCTTCAAAATAATACGACACCTATTTACTGACTATTCAGACACTAGCAAGTTTATTGCCCCCCTCCCCCCTCCTTAAAGGAAACTTTTCCCTTAGCTGGGCCTCTGGAAAAAGTTGCTGTTGCTAGCTCATGTCTTGGAAACAATAATATAATGCAAATGATGTGGACACATTTAAGTAATAGTGTACCATAGAGTCTCTCAAGGTGGCATGGCTGTCTTTTGAACTCAGCCTGTAGTTCCTCGGCATCTTCCAGAATTTGTCGATATTCAGGCGACATAAAAGTTGTGTCATTCTCGTGAACCTGGAGCTCCTGTTATATAAAAATCATAAAATCCCACAATATTCTTGACTGTAATTGCTGTACATTGGATAATTGGAATGTGATTTATATTTAATATTCCAATAAAAAAGTTGTAGTTGGGGAAAACATTTTCTCTTCTAGAAATCAACAAGCAACCTTAAGAGCATCAATGAGCTGAACTTTTTTTGCTAGGAGGAGTTGGTATTCCAGTTTTGGATGTATCAGGTTCAATGTGTATGGGATTGAGTCATCATTTATTTCTGCAAATGAAATTGTGGCGCAAGTCAAAATGACATTTGAATATCTTGATCAAGATATAAGGTACATGTTTATTAAGTACCTGGTATCTCACTGAGATTTGCAAATGCGAAAAATTCAACATTTTTAATTCTTCACATCTAACCATAATCAAAATATAGAAATCTACCGTAAGTAATATTGAGACTGATCTTTTTCTTTGTCGCTTCCTTTGTCAACACATCCTTCAGAATGGAGATGGTTGAGATGTTGTCAGATCTAAATATAGCTTCACCTTTCTTGGTGACCTTGGCATTACTACCACTGTTTAAAAGCAAAATTGACAATATCAATAGATGCAATTACGGTACCAATCAGATTAGCTTTATGTTACTCAATGTGAATATAGGCCCTAATACTGTAAATACATGTAGAATGATAAATAACCTTCATAAATGTCAATGCATGGTTTTAACCTGACAGAAATTACAACCTTTTACATTACATGTCCTAGCTGAGGAAAAAAAACCACTTTTACTTTACAACTCAAATACAACATTATCAACATGTAATAAGATGTGTCCGTTCACTAAATTTGACTGGAATTAATCCTGTTTAGCAGCAATGCATGCCTTTCTTTCATACCCATACAATATAACAAGCATAGAGACAGATATCATTGCATATATATGTAACGCACTAATTGTTGCCACAATCCAATCTATATTTGAAGTAAGCAAGGCTTTCCCTGATCATCTACATGCATTGCCTCGTTTTAGATTTAGTCCTTTTCAGGCCGCCATGTATAGTCTCTGTATTTACATAGCAGACAAGCAGTTGGGTATATGTAGATTAATTTACTTCAGTGAATAGTATTATATGCAGGTTATAAAACATATTTGATTTAGTTTTGATCATGATATACCAAATATATTGTGGGCATGAATACATATAATCCTGAAAGACGAATGTTTATGTATTACATTAAACAAGTTAACCAATCTTATGAGGTTTAGTTAGTTATCTACATGTTAATTGAATACACATGTGTAGCCATTAGTACTTAGGCTAATGATTGAAGCATATTCCGGTCATTTACATCTTCAGAGTCAACACAATAATTTGCTTAATAATGAAAATATATACATTTTGGAGGAACAACAACAGTGTAGCATCAGTTACCAGGGTACAAAGCTGTAAGGCTGAGAACCAACTAGTTTGTGGCAGATTGAACACAATTTGGTTTTTTTTTTCCTTTAAGAAAATAACTTGCAAAGAATAGCAGAATATAACAGGAAATTGGATCAAACTTGAGTTCAAAGGTGAATGTTATGAGTGACAAAGATCAAATTCAGGGTCAAGATAACGTCTAGTGGAACCAAACAACCAGAGTGCAGCACAAACACGCCGTGCAGGAATACCATACAAACCTGTCAAATCCAGTCCTGATAAAAGTCCACATAAATCATATGTCAATCAAACACAAATTAAAACTTCAAAAGACAATAAAATTGTAGAAAAATTGTAAAGCATACATGCGCATGTACCACAACATTTATCAAGCAACTTTTGACTCCATACTGTTACCGAAAAATCTACATTAATGGTAATTGTTTTGAGCTCACTACTGCCTCCTATTTTTCCAAAAATTACCTTTTTCACTTTCAATAAAAATAATGGCTTTGATAGTTGAGGAAAAAATTACAAAAATTATTTGTTCATATCAATTAACCTCTGCCAAAAGATTTTATTTCCACCAAAAACACTACAAGCAAAACTTCACGAAGAGATGTGTTATTCAAAGACAGAATTTGAACTCCTAAAATAGACTCTTATCCAAAACATTTTTCCTTTCATAATGCAGTATTTCACACAATTGAAGAAAGCAAATAAGAATAGGGCATGAATTATTTTTGAAATTAAAAAAAAACCTTCTAGCCAATAATCTGCAAGCAAATGCAAGACTGGCCATTGGCTTCCTTGAAAAATTTGAAAGCTGCAAAAGGAATTCCTTATTTTCTATATGTTAATTTACCGCTACATTAGAAAAGCTGACTGTTCTGACAAAAACCTGATTGGATTGTTTTTTTGAATGTTGAATGTTTAAAAAGCAGTAGTGAATTCAAGTCATCTAATTTTGATTCATAAAATGAAAATAGATTGTGAAACAACAATTTTATATCTGCACTCATCACTGTAGATGACAGCTAGGAGTAATAAAAATCTTGGGATCAATTTTACGCAACTCACAGGAAAACCCACATATGAGGTTGCATTTAATATAATATTGAACATTTCAGGGGCTGACAAATCCGATTGCCCGACGTGATTTTTCCGATCGGGCAAGTAAAAAATCGGTAGGGACTTGCCTGTGGGCAAGTGACTTTTTAAACTTTCGCATATGTACTGAAAATGAAAGCAAGGGTATTTTGCCAAATATAATACGCACTTTTTAATCTAGAAAAATCTTTACGATCTAAGGGTGCTTAAATTATAAACCACCATAGAATTTTGACATTTTTTTTTTCAGGTGCAGCACGGGCTATCATAATGAAATAAATTCTCTCTACTGTTATTCAGTACTACTGTTCTTGTGTTTGTTTATCGTAATGTTTAAAACTAATTTAATCTTTGTTAGAGTGTTTTATTGCAAAAAATGTTTTGATTATAATCTGTTAATAGATAAATACTTATAAAATGGCAATTTAACATCAATTTGAGCTGTTTATTCTATGTTCAACTTCTTTGAGCTGTGTTCAAACTTCTCCATGTACACCACCATAACTGATGTTTAAAATAGATGTGTGCCTGTTATCACGCACTAATCGTAATCATAGCCTTGAACTTTTTAAAAATTAAAATATAAGGCCTAATATATAATTAGTTTAAATTAAACAACTCACTGAAGATTCATTTCATCTTTATTTTTAACACCTCTGCGGCCTTACTGAAACCATGGTTGTGAACGCATGTGCACTTGTCACCTATTATCTCGGACATTCACCTAAGGTAAAAGAAATTATCAAAACACCCTAAACTGTTAATAAAATAATATATATTTTATGAAGAGTATTAAAAGTGGAAAAATTTAAAATAAAGGGCAAAAACATCGTACGGTATGTGTATTGTTTATTTTTAATCACAATAAAGAATTTGGTAGGGCTAGTAGATACTGAGGTAGGGCAAGTAAATTTTGCATAGCCACTTGCCCGAGGGCAAGTGCTTAAAAAATGTATTTCTCAGCCCCTGACATTTTTAAGAGTAAAATATGCATATTTAGTAAAAACCCTTGCATTTTACATTAAATTTATCAAGCCTGAAGTTAGTGATGAAAAAAACACAAGATTTGATCTATTAATCCAACCATTTCAAAATGAATGTCCTAGATTTTAAAAAAAGCTACTGAATCAAACTTACTAAAGTACAGGAAAATTCTCCATTGTTCTCACTCACCTGTAAACACACTCGAGTTGAGTGTCCAGGAATGTGGACACAAAATGGAATGTGATACAGTCCCCTGGGGGTGTCCTCTCCGGGAGCTCAGGGAGACAGAAACAGACCCAGGAGTGGACCTCTGCCAGACTGAATGGCCCCGATAACTTGATGGTGTTCAAAGGCCTGAAACACAGTAAACACTCTAACAATTTCTCTACTTCAAAGTTCAGTTACTATGTTGAGGAATCATCATTGTTGAAATTCAATGGTTGTGAATTTTGAGGATCCCAGTCAACTTGATATTAGTACTGGGGTATAGAGTTTACAAAATATTTTTTGTAACAGAATGGTTGCATACCATATATTATATTTATATTCACACAAATCAGTAAAATATTGACCACTCATGAAATTGTGAATCTTGCTTCTCTATTTCTTGCTATCAGTGATAGAAAATAGAAGGTAATTTTTGAGGACACTCTCTATGTAATTTTGTAAAATCGCTGAAAATACACCCATGCAAATTGGTTTTCATGATAGATTCTTGTTATTCTCAACAGGTAAAATCATGTCATTTTATTTGAACCCATACCTTGCATCATCAAACACATGGGTCCTCTGATGGAGAGACAATGGCTTAATTTGGTACTGCTTAACTCTACAGGTTTTTGGTTGGACCCTAGGGGTGATGTATGCTTGGAGTGTACCATACTGCCCCTCAATGGAGCGGATTTTTAGCTCTAGACGAGTTGTGTTGGCTTGGCAACGGTAGGTGGCCAAAAGAAAGTTACCCTCCTACAAAAATCAAAACAAAAATCAATAAATGCAAAAAGGTTCTCTGTTAAAATCAATTTGTTTTTCTTCCTTTTTCTTCATTAAACAACTGCTTCAGCTGTGTTTTAATTAAATAAATGTTTCAACATTAATGGAAAGGGTGATTATGGCATGGTCATGTATAAACATCAAAAGAGAAGTAACTCTGACCTACTGTGGGCATACTCTGACCTTATTAGCAAACACTGTCATTTAATCAAGGGTTGTACTGACCTCAGGGTTACAGGCGCTGTAGCTGACCACTGCTGAGTTTTTCTCCACATCCAAGAGATCTATGGGGACATCACTCTGAAATACAAATCAGAAAAAAAATATTGCTTAATTTGATACTTCAAATGAAGTTAACAAAGAGTAAATTATGGATGTGGAAATTCTTTTTAAAAGAAAAAATGTTGTTTTCAAATTACAATAAAACATGCTGCCAGGGACAGGCAATTTTACTTCGTAATAAACTTAATTCGTTACATCCGTTAGCTTCACAATATTTTTAAAACCCAAGGGGAATAAAAATCATTCACTATTAGCATCAATTCATTATAAGCATGTTCGCTATAAGCGTGTTTTACTGTAATTGCTAGGTGTTCAACAAGATTTATATTTACCAGTAAATGGATGTATTCATATGTACATAAGCTTGAAAATAATTTGCTTACTCATAACTGCCTTTACGTCACTTTAGAAATCTCCAACTTTGTATGAGAGAAACATTATCTTATCTGAAGAAATATCTTTACCTGTAGGGAGACATGGTGAAGGACATTGTTATCTACAGAAGGACAGTGTTACCTTTATGGGGACATTTTTACCTGTAGAATGAGAATGTTTCCTTTATGGGGACATTTTTATCTGTAGGAGGACATTGTTACCTTTATAGGGACATTTTTTTCTGTAGAAGGAAACTGTTTCCTTTATGGGGACATTTTTATCTGTAGGAAGACATTTTGATATTTTTACCTGTAGTAGAACATGGTGAAGGACATTGCTACCTTTATGGGGACATTGTTACCTGTAGAAGGACATTGTCAATAGGCAGCTGTAACTCTAGACTCAAGGTGTAGCTGGCATCTTCACGATTCAGAACAAATTTGTCATTGATGTCAAAGTGAGGCACCGCTGATATTGCGGTTTTACTGGTGGCCGTTTGCTGGTACTTCTCTCGCTCTGTAATCACCTTCTGCTGCAATTCCTCTAGCTCCCCTCTAGATTAACAAAACACGGAAAACTCAAATGTGTTCAGGGATAATATTTAAGACAAATATCAAATAAATCAAATCAAATGAATACTTTGATGGATAAATTATCATTGTGCAAATATCTAAATCTATATCCACACAAGCATATAGGAGAAGCCAATCATAAATTGTAATTGATATGCGAAAAACAGAAATACACTGTAACTTTAGTGTAGTACTTATAGTCACAGGTCCTTACAAATAGTCTTTAAATTGTGTGAATGGATTACAAGACATAAATTGTGTCCTTGATATGAAAATCAATGCACATGTTTACGATATCAGATTTTAAAAATCCTTATCTATAAATGATAGTTTGAAAAATGATCAATTGTATTTAGAAGACTGTAATCAAAAATTTTATCAATTTGGTACAAAAACTGGACATAATCAACAACACTAACACTAGCATGGATACACAAGTTCAGACCCATAGTGACTAAATCTTTGAGTTCACATACTTACATCAACAGTGAATTCATGTACACTGTTTCTCCATATATACATACTTGAGTGAGTTGATTTTGGCTTTGGCCGCTGTGTCTGGAATTATGGGAGTAGAGCTCAGGCCTTTGGACATTTGCTCGGAAGTCAACCCTAGTACCCAACCTGTGCACATCAACCCAGTGTTACAGCAGACAGATAACTGTATTAGAACCAGAGGCATGCCAGGAAGGTGTAACAATGGCAGACGTAGTCTCCAAAATACCAATAATCTAAACACCTTGGAACATTTGATTTTCTTTCAAAAATCAACCTCTCTTTTTTTTTTTATAAATTTTGTTTGAAATTTAAATTTTCAGTAAAGTTATTAACCCATAAACCTCCTGGCATGCACCGATTTAATGCTGTTGGAAATATTCCAGTAAAATTAAAGCATGTGAAACGATTGTGAGTGTCAAGGTATCATCATACTGAGGTACATGTAAATGCAGGAGGGTAAGTATAAGGTGTGACAAGGAAAAAATCAAGGGTTGCCATGATAAGGAGACAATGTTAATAAGTAATCCACGGAAATATAGAGGAAATTCACCCATTTTGCTCTAGAGCCTTTGATATACGATATCAAGCAACAGAAATTGTTTAAAATTTACAAATTAAAATTAAATTAAAAATGATTATTTTGACTCTATATTTGTTGCCTAGCTGAAAAAAAATCTGAAGAAACACAGTATAAAAGGAAACCACTGGCAGTCTAGAGCATTGTGTTTTCAGGAGAAATGCTGCAAACTGTGCAAAAAAAGCTGTTCAAGCCGTGAGACCCTTGTTACCTAAGACCAATAATTTTTTCGCGCCCCTGGTCTGAGAGATGATAGACATCTGGCCCGCTTTCTTTGATATTGGGCTCAGATGTCAGAGCACTGATCCAGCCTAAAATCATCCAGCAACAGTCAGTAAAACGGCCGAAGAAAGTTAGCAATTCAAAGGTCTTTCTTTTTAAAGAAGTGATAAAAGTAAAAACATTGGATATCTGCAGCTATATCTAAACAAGAAATCATAAAATCATAATTCTCATGCTTGGGAGTTTGTGCAGGTGAATTTTTCTTTCAGTAAAGCCAACTATATAATGGCTCAAAAACCTAAAAGGATGCATTTTTTCTCTTGGAGAATGCGTACAATATTTCTTATGTACGACATTGAAATATGGGTGGGTTTTTTTTCTATTGTATGTACAAATAATGTACTTTTTGTCTTTAAATTTTGGAAAAAGTTGGAAGTATTTTTCTAATTCAAAAAATTTCTAACCTGCATATGTAGAACAAACAATCTCATCAAATCCTTGAGTAGCTATTACACCTCCTTGTACTGAAGTCACACTCTCACTTAATTGCTGTAAAACGGGCAAGAGTTGGATTTTCTCTACATTTGAATGAAAAAGTAACAGACCATAGTTGCATGGTTTATTACAGGAATTGAGAGAATGAGTGCTTACCTGTTTAAATCTAAATATGGGCTCGTCTGATTCATCATAGCTGTAGATCTCCACCAGACCATCATCTCGTCCAACAATCAGGTCAAGGACACCGTCAGCAGTGATGTCATAACTATCAAGGGCCAATACTCCTGCAAAATTACAGAACATAAATATATCCTTTGTTTTAATGAAAACTTGATTTTCCAATCCAATGATGAAATTTTTGAGCTCTATTTCTTACCTCCATTTCGCTTTTCATTTGGCAATTCCCAGCGATGTGATGGGGCCATTCTAAAAAAAAATACAAATACATGTACATGTAACTCCTTCAATTAACTGATGTCATCTTTTTAAAAAAACAGATTTTATTACATGTACTTAATATTGAACATTTATATTTCAATCTATCAATCAGCTGTTTATTGCTTACCTTCCAATCTGAACTATGCCCACTCTTCCATCAGATGTCCCGTACAAAATCTCATCCCCTTCATCCCCTAGATATCAAGTGCATAAACCAAGATTTAAAGAAACATTGTAGCATTTAATGAGATACTATTATCAGTCTATATTGACTAGATATTTTGTTTCTTTCATTTGCAGATGACCACTTGAACTTTTTTCACAATGTCTTGACCCTTTCATACAAGTGAAATTCATGAATAACATGACTAATACTGTCATGAGCAAATTGTGACCAAATCGGAACATATCTAAACAGGACAGGCCCTAACAAAATGAGAAATATCTTGTCTAGACATTTAACTTACCCCCATCATTTCCATAGAGCTGCATTACTGAGGGGGGCCCAGGGACCTCCACCTCGTATAGCAAATCAGAGTCCTGCAAGTACACAAGTATCTATATATAGAGAGTAGAAGACAGATATACTCCATGTAATTGTCAGAATGAACCAGTATATTGAAAGAGACTCTTTATTTCTTTGACGCTTTTTAAACCTCAGTTTCTTAGAAATATATTCATGATTGAAATACACTTGAACTTCGATATCTCAAACACTGATATCTCAAATACAATGGATATATCGAAGTGATTTGTAAGTCCCAACCACTTATTTTTTAAGTATTTTACCCTCAATATCTCGGATACTCAGATATCTCAAAGTTTTTAAACAGTCCCATCTAGTTTGAGATAACGAAGTTTGACTGTACTTGGTAATTGTAAGCTATATTTTGAATAAACTAGTAAAATTTTGAGAAATTAAATAAAACAAAAATGTCATATTTTGAAGTCATTTCAAAACAACTCCTTCTAAGCTTCCCTTATATGTTGTAAACTATTCCAGAGAATGTATACCACTTATAATACTGATGGGTCATGTGACATACCTGTAAGACTCGTAAAACTCTGTCTTGACAAGCCAAAACTGGTGTGACATCTGGAACTTTATTGGTTGGAATACAAATGATATCACAGATGCTGTCAGCTGACAAAAAGTGGTTGGCATCCTTGCAGTCATGGTAATGATTGTAGACATAGTTACCACAAGTAAATAACTCTGCTCCTTCAACATACCTAGAAAACAAAGCTTTTGGTTACAGGATTTATAAATCTGAAACAGTCATTAACAGTTAGCTGAGAACATTTTTTACAGTCACATAGGACTTCAAATTCTTTCAAAGTAATTAAACAATGTACAATTTCCTTGCATTAAACCAACAAACACCAAGGTTTACTCAATTACATTGTCTGGATTGGTTCCGCAAGACTGGTGTCAAAGCTCAGAAAGTTCTTCCCCTTTTTGGTATAGCCTTTGACCTCTGACCCAGACGTTGCAAAAATTCTCTCCCTTGTTCCTCCTACTGGTCCTCCTAACTCCACTCGTGTTATCTTCTTTTTAAGTGTGGCATTAAAAACAGGCTAAACGGAAAAAAATTCAGTAATTTTCTCTCTAGACTGAAAAAGTAGTTCATATTTTGGCAGTTTAAAATATTTCTAATTTCATATCTTTGCATTCTAACATTATGATAAGCTTGTCAGATTTTTCTTTAATTTTTTTCTTGTTTTTTAAGGGAGGGGTTAATTTCCTACCACTGCTTCCCCCTTCTTCATTCCAAGACACTGAAGTTCTCCATTGTGATCTCCCACAACAATCTAAAAAATAGAACAGCTAGGTTACAAGTACAAAATACAGGGATAAAACACTACTGTTTACATCATAGATATAAGAAAAGAAATTTTAATAACAATATTTATAAACATACATATACTCATAAAACCTAGCTTTCAACACACCTCAAGTTTAGTTTTGTTTTGATCATTATATATTATTGACAGATGTTAACTAGATGCAAGTCATACTGCATAAACTAGTGAATAATGGTTAATGACTTTTTCCATTTTATGGTACTTAATACTTATAAATATATCCTCACCCTCTGTGGTTTGCCAGGAATCTGGGGAGGAAGGAGACGCATGGACTTACTGGATGTGACACCCACCTGAAATAAACCCCAAAAGTCAATCTATTATATTGCAGGCTGATTCACTACCACTGTATACAAATGTTTTTTGTTGGATCAAATGTGAACTGCAAATTTATGATATTCAAAAGTGTGTGTCATTATCAACAGCATTACAGTTTGGTGCCAATTTCTTGCACAGTTCTTGACAATATCTCTCCAAGTGCTTGCCATTTAAATTAAATTAAATGCCACAATTTAACTTAAACATTGTAGTGACATATGCATCAGAACCCAGCAACCCTTGGCTAGCAAAAATATGACTGATGTAGCAGTTTTCCCCACTATTAAACACTAAATGCACACTGATGCATCACCCAATGATATTTCAATAAAAAAAGACAGGGATTTTGCGTCAGATAAGCAAAAAAATTCTCTCTCTCTCTCTCTCTCTCTCTCTCTCTGATAGTGTTAAAGCTTGTATTTCAAAATACCAAAATACATACGAATAAAATAAAATGTTTACATGCTGATATGGTATAAAATAATATCGATAGCAAGGCCTACTTGAGACATTGACAAATGCAGTCTGGTAAAGACATTCAATTCATCGACGTTTTCATTAAGAGCTTTCAAAAAAGAAACTACTATATTTCAAGACAATAACCTGCAGGTAGTCCACCCGTGTAAGATTTAATTCCATCATTTTGAAGCTTGTTTTTTATTCAACTGTCCAGTGCTTTTTTCTTTTTCTTTTTTTCGTACAACAATTTCAACCGGAAGTTCAGGTTGTATACATACTCCGCAGAGAATCACCTGGATCAAAAATAAATTTATTTTATTGTAATGAAAGAGCTCAGATAGCCTATAAAGAAAATCAACTATCATTTAGGCATTTGCAGCGAACGAATTTTTTTAAATCTTATTTTAAAATATTACAATACAATCAAAGTACTGACATGACTTAAAGCTGTCATCTTTGGCATCCAAAGCAGTGCGCTTCCCGAGCGCTTATTCGCCAAAATAAAATATATTTTAAATGACACCAAACCAATGATACGGGGGGGGGGGGGGGGGGCTTGTTAAGTTAACCTGGACGATAAAAAATAATATGCAGAGAATTTCGTTAAATTCGATCAAAAATATTTATCTAATTTTTAATTAAATAAAAACTGAACACAACTAAACACAATGCTAAAATCAAGCCAATATAAATACAATGTATGTACGAACACGATTATTGAGTGTTTATCTTTAAAATGTTAAAAAGAGGATTTAATAATGCATTTTCTACGAAACTAACCTAAAAGCTATATATATAGCACTTGGAAAAATGAGATATAAAAAACCTCTATCATATCTAATTACATGTATATGAGTTAAGTACAAAATAAGCTTTTCAACGAGATGCATGCAAAACACGACCTGAACTAAATAACATTTACAATTCTAGAATGTTGAAGCAAGTTTTATTTTCTAAAAATATATATTTTAATTGTTTTAATTTTTAATCAATGTGGAAACAATTAATATAGTGCAAGTACTAGTAATGCAGCCACAAATCGACAATTCGATTTGAACAAACTACAAAACAATGACTGATAAAATTGTCAGTGAACATGAAATTATGGCAAAGAAGCAGAAAAGTTGACTGAAAAACAAACACTGTGTCCAAACACCTTGGCGGTTTCCTCTACAGTAGAAAGTCCCTAGTCTAATCACCGCCTCAAATATGGCATACACGGCCTTGACATACAGAACTAGTGATAGGTGTGACCTCAAGGTCATAGCCACATACACACCCAACCCAATAATAGGAATGTCCTCTTACCACGTGGAAGCAGCTGAAAATACATCCGGGTTAAAATCACTTCCGGGTTTGGAAATTTCCATGTACTTTAAATAGAGCTCCAAGACAAAGGTCAAGGTTCCCACGACACAGAATACCAGGATGATGAGACACACGTCAGAGAGGAAGGGGTCAAGGTCATGTCTAGAGGTAATGTCAGCAAAGAAGCTCCAATCCAAGGTCAGGTCAAGACCTTCAAGGACGACTAAACCGAGCAAAGATCGAATTGTCATCCTTGTGTCAAAGAAGTTTTTTGTTAAACATTGGGCATAAAGATGGATTATATATCTATTAGAAGGTTTTGTGATAATTTTTAAATGATGTTCAGGCAAGAGATGGATTGCTTTATATGAAATATTACTGAGTAATACTCGTGTCAAGTAATTTTTTTAATTTCTTAATTACTTTAATATAATTTGTAGTCAATCAAAATTTTAATAATTACGGATAATTTCCCTGGCTAAAGTATATGTCTGTACATTATTTACGAATTTTGATATCCAAATATCTATAATCTTTATCAATGTATTATATGAGTTACAATAACACATATGAATTAATAAAAAGTTGATATATTATACAGAGAGCACCAGTTGTGTTTTTATCACTACACAAGGATGGGCCGCTTTCTATGGTCACGCTCAGTAGCCTGGGATGTTGTAGAAATTCTTGAATGATACACCACACTTATCAAACCTACATCACGTTACAAGGCGTGTTCCACTTTGAGCAACAGGAACGCAGATCCGAACATTAATAAACATTTGTTTGTAATAAACAATTTTGAATACAATGAGCCAGACTGGAATTCCAACATATGTTGTATAAGTTAGTTTTGCCCATGTCAACCATACAGTGGTCGCTTTGTTTTGAAACTAAATGTCACAATGTGTTGAGTTCCGAAATGAATCTGAAATTAATATTTTCTACGAGCAAGTTTATGGTTGTATTCTAAATCTTCAGTAAAATACCTGCAATGGGTGCATGTTTTTGTGCGGGGGTTAAGTAGGGGAGGAGAATCTCCCAATAATCTCTTTATAGAAACATCGACTATGGGCCAACTATTTACACCCCGGTAAAGCTAGGTTCCATGTGTAGACCCAGAGAGTCTGACAGACCGTATATACATACAACTTACGGTTACATATATCATCTTCATGAGACAAAGGTTTTTGGTCCACTCCGCTCCCAACAAACGTTTCTTTGGAGCGGGACTGAAAACCCTTGACTCACGAAAAAGTAGAGGTGAAAGGCGAAAGGTGCAGACCAGGGTGGGGTGGGGGTGGGGGGTCGGTACTGATAAATGTGTATGCATATTGGAACAATACTGAGAAAATGACTATATATTCCAATGCTTTCAAATATTACGCACAACAATCAATTTCCTTAACAACCTTCAACTAGAAATAGATTAATCCTTTGATAAACATTCAATAACATCATTACAACATGTTTTTATATCCAAAAGTATATTTTGATTGAGAAAAACTTTTTGATAACACTTCAATAGTAATTTCCCATGACTGTTTGCCTAGTGTGTATAAAGTAATTCAACTCTCCTCCACTCAGTACTCAAGCATCCCCTTCTTTAATGGGCGCCTATGAAGACACACCCTCAGCCGTCAATCAAACATCACACAGCATCCTATTTCATTGATAGTAACAATAAAAAAGTCGAGGCAACTCCCAAAAAACACTTCAAAATATCTAACGCTGAAATAAATAAACGAATTTTTTTTAGAATGTAGACTACCCCGAAACAGAGAGGGAGAAGGAATTGTATCCCCATCCTCTGACGACCCAGAAACCGTGCAAGGTGAGTGATTAGCGGAGTATATTATTAACTGTGCCTTTCCTAACGCGACTGGTACATTTCCTCTCTTCTCCCATAATGAGTAGATAACACTCAACATCACACCCTCGCAGAGTCCGGTGCTTCAAGGTAAATACTATACTTTGTATATATATATACTCAGTTGCAGGAGACAATTGTTCAAATCTCTCAGAGAACTGCTTTTTTTTACTACATAACAAGTGAGTTACGACAATTTTTATTTCGTGCGCTTAGATATTTTTCTTTTTAAATGTTTATTTACCTTTTTAGATGACATTCATAATTTACTTCAAATTTTTGTTCTTCATTTTAGCTAACTTTCTTGGAGATTTAAAAATAAGTATTAGCTAGCTATATGTATAGTATATGTTATGCAATAGAATAGTTCATCATTGTGCCACGGAGACAATGCGCTCTGTGTCATACCGTGGGCGGGCCCCACACTCTCATTATACCCTCGGTGTCTCCGAGTAGAACTTTCTAACCCGCCTAAAGTTAAACGCGACTCTTCAGACATCTAGAGTACTTAAAGTGATGACTGATGCAGCTTTTAAATAAAGAAAAAAGAACTATTTGTGGTGAAATAATGCTAAGAGTTTGTGAAGGTGACAGGCGCAATGGCTTTATCAGAATTTAACACAAATTCTGTAATGCGATCCCCTCATCAATGACGTTATCTAGGGGCCGTGTCGCTTTATCTCGGGGGACACAAAACGGAATGTTTTAAGGGCCCTCAGGTACGATACCATCGCGCTCTTAGCTATAGCATTTACTCAAAACTAATTATAATAAACAAATTTCTCTAGAGTTTTAACTAAAACATTATACAACATTTTCCTAATTGCACGCAACTAAATTTACAAAAGGTACGTTAATAATTTAATTAATGCAGCTGTGCTTTTATCACGTAAAGAGATGTTTTCTTTCAATTCAAATTTCTTGTAATCTACTAATTCATCGATGTTAACATCGTGTACTACGATATCTGTCATCCTGATTCACAGAGTGCACCAAAAGCCAGCGCGGGCCGAGAGCGGCGCTTGTTTCTCGGCCACTCAGGTCTAATCGATACACACAAAGACTAATCAGTCTTCTAAATTAAGGAGATGAATCTGATGAAGCCATTTTCTGACTTTTTTATAAGGTGAACGTCGCAGTGCCGATACAGCGACATATAAGCGAGGCCCCCATTCTCTCAGACCTGATTTGAGCTAGGCTGATCCTGTTTCTTTCGTTTTCTAGGTGTGCAGTGTACAGACAATGGGTTTGGCCATGTGGTGGAGAGTAACAATTTGCATCATTATTCTAGGTAATTATACGCTTTTAAACGAAGTAACCTATTTCTTGACTCTCAAGACTCAGCGGGCCACTAATAATATCCTGTTTTCTAAAATCTTTCACCTCAGCGATATATTTAGCTCTGTTGAAAAATATTTTTCTCCCTACACTTAAAGAGATCGATGAATCATTACTTCCACTGGTTCAATTATTGCAGGTAATGTTAACGGAGATGAAACGGTTTCCGCCATGCCAGAAGAAACCCACACGACATCTGACCTAGCGTCGTCAGTATATCTAACATCGTCTACAATGGCCGCTCCTACCCAGGAGATAGAGTCCTCCTCCACCGCTATCACCAGACCTACTTCAATAGCAGATGACCTTACTACTATAGCCTTGACCCCAAAAGAGAAGGTCATCTCAGGACCAAGCGGTCCAGTCTTGGAAACTTCAGCCAATGTATCATCCAGCGAACATTTAGTGTTTTCAACAGAGAGCTATGTGTCTGAAAACACAACGGAAACATCATTAGTCTCGTCGTCGTCCGAATTCTCTGTGTTTGTGGGATCATCATCGAACGTTGTCACGGTACACAGCACGACTCTGCAGCCATCTACAGCATCAGACAGTTTCATTTACAGCGATAGCATCACCTCACATCAACCCGAAAGCTCTGATGTTACAATTGTCCCTTCGTTAACAATCTCTACAGTAGAAAAGACTGATTCGGCTAGTCAATCAGAGATATCGAGTTCTGTGTTGCTTCATACAGAGACAACTACCGCAAATATACAGTCAACTGCAATAGAGGATTCGGTCATTAGTAGTTTTTCATCGCTACCAACAGCCTCTGCATCTCAACCATTAACCTCTTCATCTCAGCCATTAACCTCTTCATCGCTACCACAAGTCTCTTCACCACTATCATTAACCTCTTCAATGCAACAACGAACCTCTTTATCGTTACCACAAACATCGCTAACCTCTTCGTCGCTACCACTAATCTCTTCATCCCTACCATTTACCTCTTCGTCGCTACCACCGAACGAAACCTCAACGGATGTAATAATCTCGACAGACACCACAATGGTTACTTCGGATGATTATCACAGTTCACCAGTATCGTCGAGCAGGTTCGTTGAGTCATCAATGGCTCCATCGTCTTCCTGGTCGTTAAAAACATCCGCTGCAGAAACTCTAACAAACATAGAAACCTCGTTACTTTTAGAAACGTCAACATACCCAGTAATGAGCTCTTTTGTTGATAATTCCGTAAGTCTTCAAAACGCAAGCGATTCAATATCAAGTTCTTTACCAACGAATACCATCCCCCTTTCTTCATTCCAAACAAGCAGCTTTCTAGAGGAGAGTGTTACAACACAGCTTTCCAATATCGCAACTTCCACACCCCTTTCTGTTTCCCCTGGACTGGAATCGTCTGGGGCCTCACTTTCCTCAACGGACCACGCCTCTCAACATTCCATCATTTCATCCGGTGTCCTGGTTTCTTCTACAGGTCCCAGAGAAGCGCCTTCTATCGCACCAACACACGCAACCGACTCTTTGGTCAACACTGTCTCTCCGTCCATGACCCAGCCGGTCAGTCGACCAACTTCAGTTTTTACCACTGTTTCCGAGTCAGTAACCAGTGGTATATCACAACATTCCGTGGTTTCTAGCGCGAGTTCAATGACAACAGAGTTTACAGCAGTGACCTCTAGTTTTAGTGTACATCTCACCGACGCCACTGTCCAGACCACAGCCACAACGAGGCTACCTCATTCCGAGGATCCGCAGTTTGTGAACCACACATTTGAGATGGTATTTCAGGGAAACTGTGTACCACTCGTGGAAGATGAACTTCTCTTGAAGGCTTTCTGGAATCAGTTACAAGAAAAGCTTGTCCACGAATCTTATTTGGTGAAAGCTGATAACATTGCCTGTGAACCTTTACGAATAACTTTTACATATATATCCATTCCACAAAGTTATTTCAAACAACTGTGCATTTCCCTGGAAGAAATAGTAAGTGATATTCACATTAATATTACAATATCCGGACAATTGGAATATTACCGAGCGGTGAAGTTAAACACGAAGTCCACGATTACGACGGACAAAACTCCGCCCCCCGGGGCCGCGGGGCTCGAGGAGCTTGACCTCATTGTCCTCATCGCCGCCGGCTCCTTCTGCCTCGTTTTAATACTCGTGGGCCTGGTGATATGCATTCGCGAATATTACCATCGCAAAAGAACACGCACATTTGAATTTGCTAACATGTATCAGGCCGAAGATTTCACACTAACGAAAATACCGCGCCCTGCCGTAACTTACACGGAGAAAGGCGTAGACATTAACACCAATGGACACAGTAATGGCGATGCACATGAAACAGAGAAAGAGACTCTAATGGAAACTATACAGCTCCGTGTCAATTCTAACGAGAACGGACTGATGGTAGGCATAACAGGGACGCTGGAGAGACAGTCCACCGTGTCCCACCCATCGCCTTCACCCTCATCCCCGGGGAGCGAGCACCTGCAGCTCGTCCCTAGGGAGGAGGAACCACTACAGAGCCAGGACAATCCCATCTACTATATTGATGATGATCACAGCGAGTAGATTTCACTATCAAATAGAAAAAGAGGCCTTTTTAGATTTTATGTACAGCATTCTGTCCAGGCCCGAGTGTTTCGAAAGATTTTAAGTAAAATAACTAGTATTGATATATGAAGAACTTTTCGTAGATTGGAACCGTGACTGGTTTCAACATATAAGATGTACCTTTGAACAACCATGATGTTGCAAAAAACAGAGAATGGTACATAACCTACAAGTGTTATGTTATCACGTCTGTGATCACGCTAAGTACTGTAATCCAGTGGAAACACAATCGTATTATATCTTGACTTAAGTCCTGAAGGATTGAAGGAGTTTTATTGTTTAGAAAATTGTGAAGGATTTCTCATATACTGATACTCAAAACGTTTTACCGCTAGCATTAATCCTCTGTTGACAAAAAATTCTGTATAAATGGATTGAAGTTGTATATTCGTTTTCATAAAATGTATGAATATTCTTTAAAGTATCAAATACTCATGTAGCACTACTGTACCAAAAATGTGTTATTATTAGTAAACAACAAAAAATTCTGTTAAGTATGGTTCAAATTCCACACTAAATTGTATTTTGTTTGAAACTTCCACTTGATTTAAATTTGTGAATTTGTATGTACTATTCTGTCATTTTAAATTGTATTTCTTCTGCATTTTACTTGAGATATTGTAAAAAAAAAAAATGCATCCATGTACTGGTATACAACATTTCAATGCAATCTATGTGCAAGTGTATTTAAAACATACCCAGTTTGTATTTTATGAACATCATTTTTAAAATAAAAAAAGATATACCGTCATAAACATGTTCACTTCTTGATAAATGAACAAAATAGAGTCTGAGTGTAATAGTTTATTAGGCTATGGTTCTATTTATAACAACAAATCACAATTTCCCTTACAAATCCAGCATAAAATAAAGACAAGCAGCCATTGGTTAGTGACTGATACACAACCTAACACGCCATGAGGGATGAGATGATATGTATGTGCACTGAGTACAGGGCCAGTAGTAGTCTGTGTCCCCCACATAGTAGTCTGTAACCCCCATATAGAACCCCTAGCCAGCAGAAACCAGAGCTACTAAGTCAGAATATATCTTTAATATGAAAAAAATGGCTGAGCACAAGCTATAATTTCAACAAATAAGCTATTATTTTGTATAATGGTATATTTTTTACATGTGAAAAAGCTGAATAAACATTTTTGGTACATATGGGTTTCAGTTCAGAACTAAAACTTAATAAGCATCTGAAGATCTCCTTAAAAAGGAGGAAAATATCACACCAGTTGTCCAATGGAATGTTATACTAGTAGACATATACTTTGAAAGCATATTCCATCAATAAATTATGTGTCATTTTTCCACTGCTCTTGTGAAAAAATAGAAGTATGTTGTTCATGCTTAAATAAATATATCTCTAACTATCACAGATTCCCTCCTAACTGAATATAAAAACCCCACACTTCTAATAAACAGCTACATGATTCCCCAATAATAAAACACATTTACATTAGGGCTATGAAGTCAACATTGCACAGAATAAATCCACAAACAAGATATTGCATTGCAATAGTTCATACAGTGACCTAAATCTACGGGAAAGGTGACCGTGCCCTCTGTGAGCGAGCACCACCCATGCCCCACACACCCAACACACACTGGAACGTTGGAGACTAGAGCAGGGAGTGTCAGTACTTCTCCTGGAACTCGTGGTGCCACTTGTTGAAGTCGATGTTGAAGACCAGCAAACATCCGGTGCCAAGTCCTGCCAGCAAGAACCTGTAACAGGTAGGTATAGAAATAAAATAGAGAAAATTGGAATCAATCAAAGACATATACATACACATAAATACATGGTTACTGTTTTGAAATGTAAGCATTATTTGGGCAAAGGTAAGAAACATGATGGGGCAAGGCTTTCAGAGCCCTCTTTTATTTTGGACCTGAGCTCAACAGCTATCATTAATTTGTTAATCCTGCAACATAGTTTCACAATTGACCCCCTAAACCAGCTATTTTCATGGTAATTTAATACTACAACTTACTTGTGGTCGTGCGTTAAGGCTAGCGATTTGATGCTGCTATCACATGGGGGATACGTATACAGAAGGGTCAGGTCATGTGACCTCCACACTTCAACAATCCCAGAGTTTCCACCCAGCATCATGTACTGTCCGTCTCGACTCAATATCATTGTCTACAAAATATAGCATAGCAGTATAGTGACATAATATGAAAGATCCATTGTAAGGCTAAGAAAGATACCAGTATAAACGTTCCATATATGCTAAATTATAAAATTAAAACTGTCAACCATCCATCAATATTTAAATGGCAATCAGGTAAGGGCCATAATTTTTGTAAAATAGAAAGTAAATTGAATCTGATTTGCATATTCTTTTAATAATAATGATAAATTTTTAAAAATTGTAAATAAATTTATTAGTGATTTAAACAGAACCAAAAAATTTTTTTTTTAGGTACAGTGAGTAT
>WFKH01011581.1:8383459-8410546 GCA_016163765.1 Magallana hongkongensis | reverse complement strand
TTTTTTTTTTTTTTTTTTTTTTTTTTTTAAAGATACAAATTTACAATGACGGTAACCCATCTTTTATGATTTATTTGTGTACTCATCAGCAGATATTCATCAAGCTGATACATTGGCAAAGTTTAAATATTTGTTTATGTTCTTTTTAGTTTAATTAAACTGTTTCTGTTTCCTTTTCAAAGGATGAGTTTTTGCAGATGGACAAACATGGACAAATTGTTTATGCCCCTGCTTCATTTTGCAGCCAATCTTCCCTGTACACAGTAATAACACAAGTCTGAACTGAAATAGGGGACTTTTTATGGCATTTCACTAGTTAAATTTATCAAATAAAGCTTTCATTTGGGGTGTTTTCTTATTGATCTTCAGTGCCTGAGGAACGTGACAGAAATCAAGGGAAAGTAAATTGGTCATCATAAAATTCTCAAACAATACAATTGTCCTTTATTCCTGCTACTAGACAATATTACAGAAGCTTCAATTTCTGAAGATAACAGAAACATTTTAGTGGTAGTCTTAACAGGGGCCAACTTAGCTTGGGCAAAATTTTAGGGAGACTTCACTTCTCCCTCACAGAAAAATAGGGAGAAGTTTGAGAAATCAGGTAGACTTCCATTCTTTGACATTGGCATAGCAC
This sequence comes from Magallana hongkongensis, assembly GCA_016163765.1. Lineage (NCBI taxonomy): Eukaryota > Metazoa > Mollusca > Bivalvia > Ostreida > Ostreidae > Magallana > Magallana hongkongensis. Next base: position 8,409,909 of record WFKH01011581.1, on the reverse strand, counting down.
TAATGATAATACAAGTATGGATACACAGATTCAACCTTAATTTAAATTGGATTAGAAGCAAGTCAATTAAAGATAAAACAACTCCTAAAAAATTTAAAAACTTATCCAATTTGTTAAATTTATTAGGTGTATTCATACATTTTATAGATGAAGTGTTTTGTAATTGTGTTAGCTAAATGACAAATAAAATAGGTCTATGTACTTCTGTGTATTTTGGAGGCATTAGTCCAACCCTGTGACCCAATTACAACCCTCATGTAGTGGATCTGTTTAATTTTAAAGATAACTGTAGACGAACGGTTTTCTGATTAATTTGGCATAGTTGTTAGCTAATTACAAGTTACCAACTAATTGTAATATCAGCACGAAAGTTATAAACATTGGTGGTAATTTTCAGTGCACAGTATGTGGTTGCATCAACCGTATTTATAACCTCTAAAGATAAGACAGTCGCTAGTTATTGATCACAACAGGGGTTAACTTAGGCTATGAAAATGTCGTTTGAATTAAATAATTATCATTTTATTGCATTTGGGGTTAATTTTCACAATCGTGAACTCAGAGTACAGGGTGACTTCAACCTCTCTTTCTGAGGAAATTTTGGCGAAGTTACCGACCACAAAGCGAGTACTTATTTTTACATTATATACGTGTATTAAGCCCAATTCGCCCCCTAGGTTGGTCACTGGGTAGATGTGTCATATATAATCACGTTTTCACTTACAGAGACAAACTTTATTCTGAGCGTTTGTTTACATTGATTCCAAAATAGAGAAATCCTATAATGATAAGATATGAAAATTCCGGAAAAATAGCGATAAAAAAGTTTGATGCGGCGATAATTTTGCTGATGCGGCGGTGCCTGAGAAACAAATCATTATTTTTTTTTTTTGCCTTACAATGATAAATTTATTGTATACCCTTGTCTATTTAAAAGTTTTGATTACAAAACCATGTTTTTAAAATCAACTGTATGACGTTTACTTATATAACAAAGCTATTTTGAAACGTACTCTTTTAAAACACGCTAAAATACAGATGTTATTTAATGCGTACCATGTCATCAGTTTCAGAGAGTAATGATACGGAATTGGAAACCCACAGTGTGGTGATCCGGAAAATCGGATCACACTCTGTAAAATTGACAGCATCAAGAAGGAAAAATTGATGGGTATATAATAAGGTCCAATATCTGTCCCCCTTTTTCACAGATGTTAAAAAACATCATATCATACTGATATTTTGATAGTATATAAAAATAAATATGCAAGTTACAGAAATCTAGAAGTTTTACAACATTGTTCATTTCTCACATTAATGGGTCAATTCCTGCCATTTCTCAAAAACATGAAAAATTCATCAGTTTTTCTTCATATTCAACAGTAGGAAATATAGAACGCATTGTTGCTCCAAAACCATTTTCACATATATTATTGTGCATATTATTTTGCATATCATATTAAAAAATGTTTTTTTAGCAAGCATGCGCTCGATATTTCCTGTTCAAAAAACTAATAGGATAATAAATTCGTTTTGACAATTTTTTGCTTAAATACGTACTTTTTGTGCAATTATATCATCATCAATATATCATATCTCTATTATGACATCGAACAGACAATTTAACTTGTTACATTTCAATTATATACAATTTAATCTTTCTTTATTCAAATTTCTCAAGCTCAATCAAAACTTTGAATTTTGGGGCATAAAAACACTTTATCCCGCACCTAGTCCTTTATTTTTATTTAATGCCTAAAAACATATTGTGGTCATGTGGAAGGAAACATGTAAATAACGAATTCGCTATGCTAATTATTATGAATTTGTTATAGGGTTATATCGAATTATGGATATAGCAACCTAAATCCAATGGTCCCTATGAATTTGTTATAACCAAGTTTTAATGTAGTGTAAATCAGATCATTTTGTATATCAAGAAGTTTCTAGCCCAGTAATAACGGTTTTTCACAAATATGCTAGAAGACCTCTGGGTCTTTTCTTATACTAACCAGACTCGGAACTGAATATTCTGAAGCTCTTGTCCCAGAATCCACAGGCAAAGATGAAGCGGTTGTCTGCTGAAGTGACAAAGCTCTGGTGGGTAGGTTTTATTCTCTCGTCAAAGTTGTCCCCTAGGGATCTTCTCTGAAGGCCGGTGTTGGTTACTAGTTATCAAAATCAATCACATTAATAACTAACATTACTGTAAACTCTCATTGTATTTTGGTGTTCAAATTTGTTTTTTGGTGAAAATATTTGTGCTTGGATTGAACAAAATAATGACCATTAAAGATACTTAGTTTAAAGTACTAGTACTAAAGTACTAGTATACTGGTAAAATGGGTAGATTACAGCAAAAGACACATCTGTATATGGCAGAACAACTTGTTTGAAATTCACTTTTTTTAAAAAAATGCTGATGAAAAAATAGAATTAAAGTGTCATTCAAAAGTCATACATGCTTTTAAAATCAGAATATAAAGAACAGAGCAAAGACTGGTTATCCAATGTTCAAGTCAATCACTGAATAATCCTGATATTCCTGTATTTCAGAGGATCGACACAACTGCACCTGTGTTCCTTACCTAACAACTGGTCCATAGCCAGTGGTAGGTTTAACTGCGGGTCTGGTTTGTCAGATGAGAAACTTGTAGGAGGCCCTTGTTCTGTAACATTGCATTTCATCAGAAAGCTGTTATATTTCATTCAATGCAAAAACACATACAATGCACAGCAGACAAAATTCATGCGACTGAGAAGAAAATATAAATCAAGATGAAGACACATGCTTTAATTTAGTTCAGCAGCCAAACCATATCAGAATCTGGTTCCCCTGGAGAGCACAGGTCAATGACCATGACTAAGTAGGTCAAGGACAGTGACTTACGTTGGTATGTGGTGTTCCATTTGTTGACGGCAAAGTTGTGGTTACATGTGATGGTTGTGACCGCAGGGTTAGGAACGGCAGGGTGGGTATTGGCAGCGATGTGAATGACCGGGGAGTTGGACAGGAACTTCATGATCATACACACATCGTCCTGGACTGTTGAAAACATCATAGGAGTCTGCAATGCAATTCAATCATGACAGTGAAGCTGTTTTATTACTATCAAATTTTCAGTTCAGATAAAGAAATAGTTAAGACTACTCATTGATAAATTTAATCATGTGCATGCTTGAACAGTGTCTATGATACAGATTTCAGTTGTGTTACTTCACGTGATGTTTTGTTAAGTGGAATTTTTGCTAATGAATGCTTTATATGTGAAGAAAACCCCAGTCACGTGGCATGTAAAGGCTCCATTTTTATCTATCACGTGTATTTACTTATCATATTCTGCCAACAAAACATCTGGAATTTGGTTGACATCCATTCATCTTTATATTCACCCATACATGCAATTGGTTCATGTATGTGCAAACATTCTAACTGTAGCATAGGTTCTTCAGATATGATATCTGAGCAAAACACTTGCACAACCAAATTTAATACATACAATTTCTTCAATTTTGTAACAAACATGATTTGTAATTGTGACACAAATAATAAATTGAAGAAAATTTTTTTGAATTTTATTCTTCAATTTTTAATGTTAACAATGCTTAGGAAATTTTAATGGTCAGCCAAAATTTAAACATCAGTTGTTATAGGCAAGATTCACTGTTACAGAGCTTAACTTTTACATGTAGTATTGTGAGCTATGTATCTCATTTATAAATAGACAACTGACTCTCAAATTTTGGTTAACTATTAGAAATACCTTAAATAGTTAAGCACTGTAAACATGAAAATTGGAAAACCATTTTTTTAAAATGAATTTGAAATTTTTCAGCTCAAATCATGACCATGCTCCATTAAAAGCCAATACATGTAATTTATAGGGTGTATAAAGCAGTAAAATTTTATTCAACATATTCAACTGATAACAAAATTAATGAGGAATTTAAAACAAATTGCCATAAACTATGATTATTGATAAGTTTAGTGCATGTCTTTGCCATATAAATAATTCATGTCAATGATAAATATATTTTCCAACACCAAATGTAAAATGAATCTATCAAAACAGTCCTCATTTACAAAAGCAATTACATGTATACATGAAAATCGCTCACACCATCACCCTTAGCAAAATTTAATCAAAACCATGAAGTTGTCCTACAAAATCTACCTTGCATGCTGTTTAAGATAAAGATTACAAAATTTCAAAACACCTTGTGAAGATATACAGGTAAAAGATGTTTTAGGAAACCTTCCACGGAGATTAACAAAACTGAAATCGGGCAAATTTCATTTTAAATTATCTCTAATGATAAAATTGTTTTTGAATGTACAATTTAATTTGCTAAATATCTTATTACCTGGTATATATATATCCTATTATGTATAAGTTGGTTACCTATGTCATAATATGACTCTTTTAAGAGAAGTTGGGACAGTTTACAAAATGGGTAGCTCCTTAAAATCTTGTAATGGCATTAATTAAGGAATTTCCAAGATTTATTCATTTGGTTAACATTCACTGTTGCCTAACAGGCTTAAAATAATCCTATGAAGTGGTGAAAGCTAGATTCTCTTTATGTCTTTTCATAAAATATGACAGCCTTAGTAGATAAGCTTCTCTTTACTTAGTAGTATGAAATTTAAAATCTACTTGGAAATGTTACATTTAGTTCCTTCACTGATGTAGAGTACTTTTAGGTTAGATAATCTTGATGCAAAGTCAAAATATATTGTCAAAATATATATTGTGTTACTACCACCAACATTATCAATATTATATACTACATTATGTATCATAAGGTTAACCTTTCTCCCTCTGAGTTTATTCTCCTGATATCTCTCAGACATCTGAAAATTTAGCACATTAGTAGTTAAACCCAACATTCAGGTATCAATACAGTCACAGCATCAGCTTCTGATTATATAACAATGATGATGAAAAGCTTGTACCCACAAATCACACATTATTTTACTTTGCAAGTGCAGCAATTTAATACAGAGACATTATCATGAATTGTGCAGTCAGTACATGTATTAGAAAACAAGGACAGTTGGTCAGTCTCACAGAGAGGGTGTCCCTCAGACTTACCAAGTGCATCAGAGAACTGCGGGGAGGGTGGGGCTCAGCCAGGAGCTGGGTGGGGGTCTGTCCAAAACTCTTAATCTGGTTCTCTATGGCCTGTCAGTCAATAAAATGCACATTGTAAAACCGTTCAAAATACTTTGTTTATATCAACATGTAGCAACAGAAATGCTTGTATCACTTCTAATTTATGAATGATAATTTACTTAAAATAAGGTGTTTATTTGTCATTTCCTGATCTTGTGTTCATTTATTGATGCATTGCTTCTATGTACACCTACCTCCTTCATGACTAGGTCAGTCATGCTCTCCAGGTTTACACTGCCTTCATAGGTCAGGTAATAGAAGACATTGGTGGACCTCACTGCTTCTGGACCTAAAAAATATACCCTCACTCTATTTAGAGACCACTCCCTCTCAACTACAAAAGCTAAGATTTAACTAAACACAATTGTACTTTTACTTTATCTTTTGGTGACAAACAATGTGCCTATTGAAGAGTTCAAGCCTACCTCTTTGTTTGTAACCAAATATCAGATCAATCCAATGATGAAGTTGACAAGACACAAATTCAGATTCTAAGGCCTGAAAAAAAAAACCCACAAGTTTTAAATCAAAGTACATGTAATAAAGTTTTGAAACACATCCAGAGAAAAAGACTTAAATATTAGTATGTTAACACATATATAAATACCAGCATGATTTAAACCCTAAAATTTATGAATAATACTACTTTAATTTTTCTTGAATTCATGTGCAACTAATGTAGTGGACTACTGAAATTAGTAAAGCTCTTGCCCAGTTGAACTTAAAGATTTTTTCTGCAAAGACTGTAAAATGAAAGGATGCTTTACCATTCTGTTTATTCGGACAAAATCATCAGGGTTCTTGGCCCATGGCGGCATCTCCACATCAACAACTTCTTCACCATCTTCTTGCTTTCCAAACTTGTATCTATTTTGATTGATAAACATTTCTGGGAGAAAGTAGAACTCAGGGATCAACTCCTGCAAGATAAGACAGAACCAAGAGTTATTCTTCTTGTGGTGTCCAACTACTATAACACAGGATTTGTTAACTGTTTTCTGGATATCAGTCTTCTCCCTTTGTATATATACTAATGTTTCCTCTTTGACAAACCATAGACTTGTCAATATATGTGACAAATTTAAAGTAGTTTGCAGCTTTTACAATGGTTTTTTGAGATATAAACTACCTTCACATCAGAAGTGTCTCTCTGACAATTCTTCCAGGACTGAGCTATAGAGCTAAATGTTCTGTTGGCGTGGTCAAATTTGCCTCCTTGAAGGTTCAAGAACATTGTAGAAAATGGCTCCTGCAAAAAAATATTCAATAAATTGTTAATAAAGACAATTAACAAACTAAGCATAACTATCAGTCTTTCCCCTGAATTTTGGACTTAACTTATACATCATGTAATACATCATATACATTAGAAAATCAAAAATAATATCAATTTTAAGTTTGCTGTTTATTTCTTTGCATAAAATTGTTAGCAAAAGTTAGGTTTGTTAAAAATATGATGAATCTTTGATTAAAAAATAAAAGAGTCAAACAAGGTTCATAGAGCCTAACATCATCACTTTTTCAACAATGTTTAATCTATTTTAAAAACTCTTTTCAAGAAAATCCTTAACAGATGCTTCATGATAACCTAAATTTAAGGACATGTACCATAATAGAAATTTAATAAATTCATACAAAAGGTAAATATATATTTCATTTCTGCTTATAAAGTAGCACATTATCAGAGTTCAAGTACCATAGAACAGAATTCAAGCACTTAACATGCAAATTTAGCCCTTTTCCTGGAAATTTTCACCTTAAGTATGCATCTTCAAGAACATTTTTAATGACTACTAGTATGTCAAAATTTAAGCACTTTTCATCATCTGTACGAACCCCTGTCAGAAAGTTCGCACTTCTTTGGCATTTCAGAAGCACGGCAAAAGCTATTAGACATCAGAATAAACAAACTGATAAGTAACTTTTTTATATTCTGTTTCATTAGGTGCACTTTATTTTACAAAAACTCTCATTTCTAATAAACCTATCTTAGTAGAGTATTGCATATATATCAATATCTTGGGGACCTAAATTCATAGGTAATGGTTTCCTGTAAGATTTAATCCCCAACAAGGTCTATTGAGTATACCAAATCTTTACTGAAACCAACAGGTCAGAGGTTCAAGGCCAGTAAAATCACATGGGGCCAGTAAATTGAAAATCAGATACAACAGGCCTAAATATATCTTTTCTCAAAACAAAGTTCTTACTACAGTGTATTAAATACAAAGTGAAGAAATATACTTCTGATTATTTCAAAAACAAACCATTATTGACAATATTTTAAGGAGGCTGATTTGGGGTTTTTTTTGCAGAAAAACTACAATAGCGAAACTTTATTTTTTAACCAAATGTAAGTTACACCAACTCTAGTTTATTTGCGAAGTTTCAAGAAAATCTAGCATCTGGTTCTTTTTTGGGGGCCATCTCAAAATACAGGTATATTTACTATAGAAATATATAGAAAATAGTCATTTTCCGCACTTCGAAGCAGATTTTAACAAGTGAAAAGCTGTCAATGTGACAGCAAACCGGGTTTTCTTTTATGTGAACTGTATCCATAATCCATGTCAACCCTGAATTGATAAACACTGCCTACCGTATCCAGATAAATGGAGAACCCATATGCAATATTTTGCCTAAAAAATGACTAAGTTCAAAAGCTGATATTTTTTTCAGAAATTATCAGAAATCAATCTCCTAGCAATATGCACACCTCTGATATACGTACAATTGATCTGCAAAACAACAACTTCTTATCTTGAAAACTGTAGGAGGAGTTATCCGTACAATAGGGGTACCCTATATGCAACATTTTGTCGAAAAATGACTAAGTTCAAAAGCTGGTATTTTTTTTTATAAATTATCAGAAATCAAAATCCTAGCAATATGCACACCTCTGATATATGTACTATTGATCTGCAAAAGAACAACTTCCTATCTTGAAAACTGTAGGAGGAGTTAACCGTACAATAAGGGTACCCTTTTGCCAGCCGCCCGCCCGCCATTTTCACCATTTCAATAACCGGATTTTTCCGTTGGAAAACCCGGTTAAAAATACTACAATAGCGATTTTCCTCAAATTGTAATATGTGATTAGTAATATCATTTTCTACTTTATATGTAAAAAATACTAAATTCTACCATTTGGTTTTTAGTGGGGGTCATCTCAAAATATCAAAATGCACCAAATTTTGCTATATATTTGGAGTGTTACAAATGTAGATAGGTACTAACAATGGATTCATTAAAAAATTAAGAAAAATAACCCCGAGGATGGCATTATTCTGTGTATAAAATTTCAAAGGCGTACGATTTTTACTTTCTCTTTAATGTTATTTATTATTACGTACTCCTACAAAGCTTCATTTAATCATTACGTCATAAAAGCTCACCTACTGTACAATGGAAAAATTGTTTAAAAAATAAAATGTTCCTTTAAAAATCTAAGTATTTTTATCTTAATTTTGTTTATTGTGTTCAATTTGATATATATTATTGAAAAAATTTCATAAAAGGTATAAATACACTGTATTTTACTAGAATGTGCAAAAACATGCGCAATGAAAACTAAAGTCGGCCTCCTTAAAAGAAAACTTTTTCTTTTATTTTTTTACTTTATTTTTTTAGGATGTCTCTTTTCATTGATCTTCCAATAAGATTTGTATAAAAGTTATGGTAATTATTATCAAAGATGATCTCCGAGGTCTTTAGAATTAGTTTTACCACTAGTAAGAGTGAATTAATAGCCAACTTGAAACTCATGTGAGCCAGTTCAAAGCCAACTTTAATCACATGAGCCAATTTTGAGCCGACTTACCACTCTTATGAGCCAGTTCAGAGGTGACTTACCACTCTTATGAACCAATTCAGAGTTCACTTACCACTCTTATGAACTAGTTCAGGTAACTTACCACTCTTATGAACCAGTTCAGGTGACTTACCACTCTTATGAGCCAGTTCAGTTCAGAGTTGACTTACTACTTTTATGAGCCAGTTCAGTTCAGAGTTGACTTACCACTCTTATGAACTTCAGAGGTGACTTACCACTTTCATGAACCAGTTCAGAGGTAAATTTCCACTCTTATGAGCCAGTTCAGTTCTGAGTTGACTTACCACTCTTATGAGCCAATTCAGAGTAAAAGCTGCCGTTGAATAATGAGTGCCATAGTGGAATGGTGGGATTTGATCATGCTCCCATGAGTTATAACGCTCCTGAAAAAATTCCCTTCTGGTGGGATTCAAAGCACCTATTGGCTAGAAAGAAATGAAGAACAAAATGTTTTTTAGAAATTCATAGTTTATCATTGATTTCCTTAGCAATCAATTCAATTTGATTTTGTAATAACAATCAATTTGTTGCCAACAATAAATGTATATTCTAATTGTTTCTCTTTCGTTCACCAGTTAGTTCTCAATACTGTGACCTTTAATGAAACCTCACAAAGAACCTGGGGGAATAAGCCGAGGCATAAGCCCACAAGTGGCCACAACCCTATCACTAGTATGTTTCAAATGACAATCACGCATTTAGTATAATATGTGTATTAACTTCAAATATTTTTATTCCTGTGCTTACATATCTCCAGACAATTTATTATGTGCGTGTACATAGAATAAAGAATTCCAATCTTTTGTCTTAAAGTCCATAACTTGTACCCCCTCAACAAAGTGTTTATTTTTAAAAATAATACTAAAGATAACTGATTTAGCAGTTAACTAAAAATCTATAAAATGATTAAGTGCATGTGTTTAATTCATAATAACGCAATTTTTACTTTCTTTACATCAAATGAGTTTTATGAATTTAAACAAAGTAAACAATGATATAAGAAAAATATTTACAACACTTTCATTAGAATCGAACACCTACTTTAACATACTTATGTTCGAAGAACTCCTTGCTAACTGCTACACCATGGAATCACATATTTGATCCATTTAAATAACATACTCAATTTAGTATTGTGCAAACATAATTCGGTCTTGGCCATTTGATGATCATCTTGAAAATTGAAGGAAGAAAACTTGCTTTTTACCATAGAGTGGGTCTTGGTACCATTTTTTTGAAAATTGAAAAAGATAGACATTTACATGTTTTATCAGTATATGTTCTTTAAAAAATGGTATGATGACCCACTCTATAAAAAACTATAATCCGAACATCTGATTTTATTAGCATTCTGTTGCTCAATTAGCATATACATATTTTGATGTCTTAATATCAATTAAATTTGAAGTCAATTTTTGAAGGTTTTGGCAAAACTGAATGCAAATGATTACATATGTTTAATAAATGTAACGAAAGTGATATTTGTAAGAAAAAAAATTGTGGGTTTTTCAAATGGACTTAAGCGGTTTTATGCCTCGGCTTATTCCCCCACGTTCTTTCCTCTAAAATTCTTTGATGGCAAAGGATAGAGCCTACCAAACTTGACTTACTTTTGACAGATCTCTAAAATTGCTTGGTTGTTTCAGGTCTAACTCATCTGTGTCATAGTTGACTATCACCCAGGGATACACTGGGTACTGATTCAAATCATTATATGTACGACCTGCAATGGAAGATACCACTACTTATTTATCCCTTCCCAAGTAAAGTAAAGTAATGACACAAAAAGTAAAATGTCTCAGGAATTTTTTGGTATTAAAATTTTCACAGAATATATTCCTAAAATAGGTTAATAAGTCTAAACCCTGCAAAACTTTTTGTGCACAGTTAATATACAGTTTTTTTGTGTAGGTGAAACTGTAGCTCTACGGTCAGTCAACCAAAATTTCCTGTAGAGCTACAGTTCTGTAGCTAGGACTGATGCAAACATGGCATGTTTATACAGACAAAATTATCAAAATGTGGATTTAAGGTTTATCCTTCCTTTCAAACAAAATATTTAAAATTATGGACATTTTACATGTGATAAAATTTGATTCAAATGTTGTGCTCAAATTTAGATATAGGGACCCTTATCAAATCATGTAAATTGCTTCAAACAAAGCTCTTTCAATTTGTTAGGAAAGTATGCATTTATTATCCTATCAATTTTCAAAGATGAAAGATTCATTCCCAAATTCATTAGTTTGGTGAAATTCCCCTTTACTCCAATACAACATCAGAAAAATACAAAGAGAAATGGCATGAAGCATGCTTTATAGATGTACTGTTGTATTCTAAATGAAGTGTTTAGGTAGTTAAAACTGCTGAATAGTGATTGCATAAGGCAGTTTTAAAAAACTGCTTGATAAACTTGTATTTTAAAGAGCTACTAAAATGTCTGTATCATGGATGGATCAAGTTTACTCTCTGTATCAAATAATCAAATAGAGAAGAAATTCAGTTGTTGTAATATGATGTCAAATGCAGTCAGACAGGACCTGCTATGGTGTTGAGGTACATCAGATAGTCAAAGTTGGAGATTTCCCTCCTCTGCCATTTCTGGGTCATACCAGACAGTCTGAACAGCTGTTTTCCTGAAGCCAGTGACATTCTCCTGTAATCATAGGGAAAATTGTGAGCTCGAGTTTCTTCCATTACTTAATGCACAGGCACCTGACAATATATATTCCTCTCATAACAAAAAATATACCCCTACCCAATAATACTGTATTATAAGGTAGTGGGTATATTTTTTTAATATAAGAAACATACATAACATCAGGTGCCCGTGACTTAACGATAGGAACTGTTACCATGTATTTTTACTTGATTTTGCCAGCATTTTATTCATATGTTATTATCCCATCCCAAGTGTCACACACAAGGGGCAAATATAAAGCTAGAATAATACAAAATGGTAAACAGTTTAAGGTACATGTACAATATGTATTTAAAAGCTGACTTCGGACAAATATAAACTGGTGCAATACAATTTTTCAGTGCCAGTGGATCAAAATTACCTAAGGCAAATTTAACTACCGTAGATACACTGTAAATCTAACATAACATTGTCATCTTAAGTGATTTTTCATGTTTGTCAAATAAAATGTAAAATGTTGTCTAGCATGATAAAACCACCATTTAATTTTAGCCAAAACCTGTGGTTGGCTTGAAATTTTTACCTAGATTGCGTCAAGCCATACTTGACTCCCACTCCGACTCGCGGCAGTGCATTGACGACTCGTTTGACTGTGGCATGATCAGGAAAGGCAAACATAACAGCAGCTGAAATAAAAAAATGTTACCAGTTTTGTAACACATAGTATTGTTGGCAATTCTATCTTTCTTTCTGTAAGGACAAACCTGCATTGTTCATATTTTGGTTTTTAATTTGTTTTTAATAGAACTCATCTGTATTTCTGTTCATTCGTCAATATCATTCATTGTACAAAACTACAGCAATATTTTTATTACACGGAAATGTTGGATATGTTGTGAAAACATTGAATATTATAGTATCTTGCAACATTTTGATGCAGGCATAATGAAAGGCAAAGTCCGCAAGGGTGTCCTTGGAAAACCTTTATTACAATTTACCATTCAATTTTAAAAACCTATAATAAGTCTAAGTTTTATGTTTTTATCAATTACGTCAATAGGACAAAAGCAAAGTGAACTTTTAAAGTGTTCTGAATCTGTAAGTGCAGCAATCTGACGACTGTTTAACCTTGCAGGTCCTTTAACAAACCCGTTTTTTTATAATTTCATAAAAAATAATTTTCTCTTCTGGCGACAACTAGCTTTAAGGCTTGTACCTTTGCAATTCATGCAGCATATTTGAATTTCATTTGCATACCACTGCCATAACTAAAGTAATTTACGCTTAATGTCATCTTTTTCTCTTGCGAACATTGACTTTTTATAAAATCGGTTACTTGTTCCATATGACATACCAAAAACACTACCAGACATTTAGCATACACTCTGCAATTAAAATTTCTGAGGTAAACAGAAGATCAAAGAACCTAGGAGAACTGGGACGTAGACAAGAATAAGTTACGATTTGATTGACATAAGTATTATGAATCGTTGACGTGGAACCACATCTAGTTGAGTTCCACCACCACCTGATGTCTCGTATCACGCACATTACCGCAAGGCTAATTGTTGTCTGATAGAAATATCCTTATTAAAAGTGCTTAACAATTAGCGCCGTTAGCATCTGCAAATTAATATTTACCGTTGGAGAAAAATATAAATTGGGTGGAGGCTGGTAACGCAATAAAACCTTTTTTTTTATTATGTAGGTTTGATTTCTGGAGAAATTAACATATTACATGTTACACTGTTGACTACGAGCGATTTTTGATTCGCCCACAACTAACCTTTATGTAACATTTTACTGTTTGTTCATTTTACCATACTTACTTCTGTTAGCCATAAATATTTCAATTGCAACATTTTGCAGGAGATACAGGCGGGAGAAAATTGCCCGAATTTCATTAAAGTGCCATTTTCCATGAACATGTTCAACATAGGCCAACACCTAAACAAAAGGAAAAGTCTCTTATTAAATCTAAGTATCAACGTCGCATATATAATTACTATGCAAAGAGTGAAGGATTTTGTAATTTTATTAACATAATTCGCAACATAAATTATTCAAATCGTGACTCAAAAGTGACTTTTATCATATCTTTAGCATTTTAAGTAAGAATTTATGTCTGCAAGAGTATATATGCATGAAATTTGAATATAAATGTAGAACAGGAAATCATTGTAAAGTACACTAAATATGGTAATTATAGCTACATTTGGTTCAGTATACACCCGTGAATAAAGACAATGATAGGCTTCTGTTTGTCTGATCTTCACTGAGGTTTACTCTCTCACTGTGGATCAATCAAACAAGCCCACATATATGGTTTGTACAAGACATTTAATACATTTCAAACAGCAAATAACAACCTGGAAACAAAACACACTCATTAATTAAAAGATGCAACAAATCATTATCAATAACAACATTTTTTAAAAAATTCAATCTGTGAATTTTTTTAAAGTTGGAAGTTTTGAATACAGGAAGGAATCTTTATCGTTTAAATTTGGAATAATCAATCTCCATACATTACTCTGTCAGAGGTTGGTGGCCAAGCTCATCTGAAAATAGAAGATCAAAGGTGTGAGTATAGATATGTCAGCGATACATTTATCTTACAGAATATAGAAGTTGTGTAAATCTACAATACAAGATAACCTCTATTATCATACATGTCTACTTACAATCTTTCTTCAGGGTGTACATAATTTATGTACATATATTAACCTTTTAACACTTATATCCTTTTAAGCTACATACTGCCTAATATTCTTTATTTTGAAGCATATTCCCCCAATTCTTTAAACACACAACCAAAAGAAGTAAAAGAAGTGAAATTTCATCCATCACTGGAAAAATGCTACAAATCAAATTACAATCACACCATCTGAGTAGCAGGCCTTCTAATGAGATCAGTTTCACATGAGTTGGATTCACTTAGGAATAACAGAGCACTGATTAACTCTCAGCCCCTAATTGTCCTCCAATGACATCAGTGATCAAGTCAAGAGAGACCAACACTGCGCCACTTAATCAAATAATACCTGAATAATGTAATAGCTGCATGATTTGGTTCTGGACATCTCTGGCTGAATTAATGGATGAGGAACAAGGTCTAATGGCTGCCCTCATCAGGATGAAGTGGCTGTGTGCTCTAATCAAATATTTAGGTTGGTGCAGGAGAGGGAGGCAGAATGACATGCTATGTGGTTTCCTCCTCTGCTTCAGGACAATCTCTAAAGTGTCAGACATGCTGCCGCTTTCAACCAGAACTGAAAAAAAAAAAACAATTTTCAAATACTAACAACGTAAGTAACAAATGAGATGACAAAAAAATCAAACATTTTTATTTCTTGCTCCTATCATTTCTCAATGTCTTAAATTTGCACCAATATCATTTATCAAGGAATTCAATTACAAGACCTGTGTACAAGACAACAGTAATTACCATATCAATCACCAGGCCTACACTGTGTTAACAATGAAATACCTCCACACCAAACACCTTTGATATTGCAAATTATTAGAAGTTTCACTTCCACATGCAAAAACCAAAAGGCATTTGGCTCTTAAATGGGATTTAACACATCATTAGTAATTGTCATTCTAGGATTTCACTTAAAATCAAATCTCTCTCTACCATGTCTTATCGAGCCTGTGTGTCCCTTGCCAGTTTAAGTTCCTGACAAGGCAACACAAAAGCCTTCCTTCATTACATGCAGAGAGCAAATAAACAAAGAAACCGAATCCCAGAGCTGTGGAAGCTCCCTGAAGAATGCCATGAAAATGGCACCAAATTTGCACCTTTACAACAAGCAAGAGGAAAATAAATTCTTCTGCCTCTGAAACTGCAGACATAAAAATCAATAGCACCGACTCAGGAGAATCATAACTCAAGACAGAATCTAATTATCTCACTCCAAAAAGCCAGTACCAAGTAGAAAGTCCCAAGTCTTAACAAGATTTGACACCCAACTATGAAAGGCACAAAACACCTCTTATCCTAGCTTTTAGATAGAAAATGGATGTAACTAAATTACTCTTTATTTTGAAATGGCAGAAAAATGGTTTTTACTGTTTGTAAAATACAAGAGCTTAGAACAACTCAAAAATGACAGTGATCAATCAAATTTTGTTTTTATTCTTGCAGATATACAGATATTTTCAGATATAAATTTTCAGATATTTCACAATTCCATCAACTAAAAGAACTACATTAAAAATAGAAATTCTACCAATTAGTGGTCTGAAGTTATTATAAAAACCTCACAGTTTTACTTTACTAGCTAGTCCTCACTACAATTTGTTTTAACCAAAAAAGTTTTTTAAAAGATCATGACAGATGTTTATTATAAAATAAACACTTTTCCCTCCAATACAATTTTTTTTCAACCTTCAATAATAAAATTGGGTTTCCCTTTCATCATTTTTTTTTAATGAAGGAAAAATTATAAATTACAAAGTGCACTTAGTCATAAATGATTAACAATAATGGTTTACTGTTCATAGATGTTAATAACAAATATGAATAGGGTAACCATTATTTCATATTGCAATGTCTAAAGGAAGCAAAACGTTTTCTCTTTCCTTAACCATTAAGATTAGACAATTAAGTTACTTCCTTTAATTCAAGACAAATTGAAAATCCTCTTTCCTTTTAATCAGAAAGAAAAATAAATTACACATAATTCTGTTACCGAAATCTTAATACTGTAAATGTACTATATTTAGCGTGTATGATATTTGGCGGAATATGATTTTTCAACAAGTTAGCGTGGATTTGATTTAGCGCATTTCTGAATGTACCTATTTATCTACTTATATAATTTACATTTGGCGATGTACTTGATTTAGCGGACGCCGTTTTCCGCCAAAAACGCTAAATAGAATACACAGCCAAATGTAATACGTTTACAGTATGCCTTAACAAAAAATATTATATATTAAAAGTATCAGCTTAAGTTCATATTAATTTATTTATTATTGAGCTTATTGAACCACACAGTAAATAGACCTTTCAGTATAAAATATTTATCATTAAATGATATTGCAAGCTTATTTACATCTCTACCCAAAAGCCATAAGCAGAAAACATCCCACACTGCTCTGTAAATTAATTTTTGTTTTAATTCATTTGCAATTCCTAAATACATGTATAACCTGAAACATTATTATTCATAAAATTATTAACAATAAGAAGTTTTAATTAAACTAATAACCCCATTGAATACAACGTTTATCACACATGCTCATCATCATATCCAATGAACCTAACTCCATCACCCAAACGCTCTTTGATATGCCAATTAAGGAATAACATAAAATTAATAACGAAGTCTGAACCCAATTTGTATCTTGGCAAAGTTTTAATAAATAAAAATGGTTTATACAACTTAAATGCTAATTGATTTTATTGAAAGGAAATGATCACCAGAATAAAAATTGAGCCCTTGTAACAACAATCATATTGACCTTATCTGAATGTATGGATGCCTTTAGATATATGTCCTTACATATTTCAAATATTTTTATATCTTTAATGAATATACTAATGAATATATCTTTAATTGATTACATTTTTATAAATCCGTAGCATATTCTAAATAGTGATATATTGTATGTCTATACCTTGTGTACAGAAAAAATCACAGCGAATGATTTGACGTTATCTCCAAGTGTAGTGTATTAATGCTAAAGTCGACTAAAAAAAAATGTATTATTATCCTTAATAAAAAATGTATTACATCTGAATTCGTTCACCCTGACGTCTCTAAGAATAATTGACAACTGCAAATGACCAAAGGGGTGCACATGTCAAAGATATCGATATTTTAGTGTGCCCATGAAAAAATGCTTGCTGATTTCACACAATTAATGGTAGATAATATAAACAAGGCGTAATTTTGCCATGTTCTGACACATTCTTGAATTTGACCATTGTAAATTGTTGACATTTTTTTGTAGATTTTTGACATGCAAAAAATGACGTCATAATCGCACTGTATTACAAACAGTGAGGAATTTCCCGAAAGTGACGGAGTTAGGGCAGTGATGGAGTTAGGGGGTTATGCGACTTTCATATCATTATAAGCTTAAAACTCAAATCAGATATCATGTACTTTTGTTTGAAAGTTTGAAAATGGTGACAGTGACAACCCTTGTTATTATTATATTACAGGAAATGGTCTACCTATAAAAACATCATTTTTAATGTTGTGTGCCTGTGGTTTCAAAAATACCGGGTAGTTCCAAGCTCACAAATTTTTAATTTAATATTGCCTCTGTTTGGCACGACACACTAGAAAAAAAACCCAATACTATAGACTACAAATCCCAAACGAGGCAATCAATTTTTGTGTGATACCATGTTTCAGAGAAGGGCAGTATCAGTAGAAGTTGCCATAACTTAATGGCATAACCATTATTATGCTCAAGATGTAGCAAAAATTGTACAGTAATATACAGGATATATATATGTATAATCCATATATATGATCCGTTATCTTCAGCTACCGGCTTTGTTCGAAACATAAGATATAATAAAAGTGTACTATAGCAAACAATCATCACAGCAGCCGAGAGTATGAGCAGTAACCAGGATCAAGTGCTTGATTCACCAAAGAAACTGTGCAAAATAGAAAATAATCAGTCCAATTCAGATCAGTTAAAAAAAACAATATAGCATAGTCTTCTGAACTTCTATTACCATTCTAATCATGCAATCTGCATAATTATATTACAGCAAAAATGTCGACTTTCATCCGGCCGGAAGAGAAATTCTAACAACGCCACCTACACGATAACACCGATCCCGATGTAAAATAATGTATAATATGCGAAAAAGGTTTCCAAAACGTTGAAAGTGCTTTATATCTTGGCTTCGACTGTTCAGAAATGTGTCATATACTAACTTCTTCAAGTTATTAATCACCAAAATCGCATAAAGGTAAAACACACAAATAACTTGATAATAGAAATGAAGAAAAAAAAACACCCCATTTTTCTAGTGAAATTATTTTCAAACATTTATAAATATCGAGAAATTTAAAAACAATGTATATACTGTTACGTCAATTAAAACACGAATACCGATAAAATCAGTTACAGGGGAAAAAATTACCCATTTATTTTTGTAATATTTAAAACAATCATGTCCATTACAACAGTTTCAAATATGATGATACCCATTTTCATCGAAAGAAACTTCTGAAGTATATACGATTACTTTTTCTACAGATATTTTGTGCATGAGCAAGTAATAAAAAACGAAAGTATAAAAGATGCTGTTTTTACGTTCCGACAAACTGTTCTTGTCTAATACCACTACTAATACCCAATGTCCTGGCGGTTCTTCAAGGCCGGGGGTCCTCAGAACTATTTTATCGCCTCATATAGTAGCAATTCGCCGGACACTAGGCCCAGAATTTATTGTACTTTCTCTGCCATTTGTATGTCGTTGCCACGCTCAGTTCTCTCCCCTGTTCTTATTACAGGTGTGATTTATAGAACACCAGGTGTGTTTTAGTATTGACAGGACACGGGACACGTTTAAACTCTTTGATCTTGACTGCCAGAGCCGACCGCTGCGAATGTTTCTCTATTTAACACGTAGTCATGTGTATTGCGTAGAAAAATCAGTTGTTTTAAATAAAAATAATTTATTTGATTAAGATAAATGAAATGTGCCAGACGGTCAGAAAGGGTGATATTCGATTTCAAATTATACCCGCTGTTACCCAGCAGTGTATGAAAGAAAAATGTTAGAGTATTGATCTGTGGAAATAATTCGCTATATGAAGACTGTCATTGCTAATACCACCATAATGAGAAACCCAACGCCGCTTGAAAATTGAAATAATATTCCTTGCAAGGTGCATGATCGAATTTGCTATCCATCATCACATAAATCATATTAAGCAAACCACACCAAAGCAAGAAGAATGCATCAAAGATGGAATGATTCTATCAGCAAACTGAGGGAAATGCAAATATTGACATATCTAAATGACAGACAAATTAGCATACTGCCGAGTTTTCAGATATACACGTAAATACTATTGACGGTCCGGAGACTGGGCATTATGAAGTAAAATGTCAGATACCATATGTGGGGCAAGGGAAGAAATGTAACTTATCTGGTTTGAACATATTTTGTTGTTAAGATGGTATATACAATAGGATCGGGCACAAGTTCTGTAAACTTAAGACGCCCTCTCCTGTGAAATTTTGACACAAGATTTACACTATTACGAAAAGATGACAATATCAAAGGTCATAATAAAATACCATCATTGAAGTTATACTAAAGTAGATATACATCGACAAAAAGACAAAAAACAACTTATCTATCAATATTAAACAGTATAAAAAGTTCTACGAAATTTCAAGATCGGAATCGAAAGTACCTCATTTACATGCTTGGGTTATGTGTATATTTTCATTCTTTTTGCCAAAGATGACCCTATTTCGTGTCAAAAATTCAACCCTGCAGCTACCTAATTTAGGTCAACTTCTCCTTTTTTCAATTTATAACCCAAAGTATAATCTGTGTCGTATGTGGGATATAAGGATTCGATATGGCATCATTACAACAAAGAGTTGGTAATGAGGCAATTTAAACTATCCAATTCCAGAAATCCAAAACCAGACTCTCAGTTTTCTGTAGAGATAAGAAATGACAGTCTAACAATTGAATTATTTTTTTTTTTATACCCGGCACAACAAAACTTTTATATTATGCTTCCCTTACTGAAAAACCACAATATTTATACGAGTCTTCGATTCGTTTTCGAACATAAATCGAGCAAATACGTTTATGCAGAAGTGGTTTCTTTCACCATTCTAGCGTACTATAATAAATTTAAGGTTTTGAGAAAATTATACAGACAAACCCAATAGTAGTGTAATTATTACATATACACGTACATATCGTGTCGGATTTTTCAAAAAAGTCGTTTAAATTAAATTTGGTTTTGACCAAAGTCCATTTATAAAAGGGCGATAAAGGAAATAATGTAATTCAGATTTAAAACGCATGAGAGCTTTTGAAAATTAAAATAATTAAAATAGAAATTACATTATTGAAACGCAGTCGCAACCCCCCCCCCCCCAAAAAAAAAATAAATGAAATTCAGAAAACTTGAATTTCGCATTATGATTACTCATATATAAAGGAAATCATTTTGAGAGAGAAATCATGGTAAATCAAATAAAAGAAAATTTTGTCCATCCATCAAAGACCACATAAATCAATTGTTAGTGTACTAGTTATTGTTCATAGATAATTGATTTTATATTTCTACGTTCTATTTCAATCTCGACTTGAAATAGTATTCAAACTTCTTAGTACATTCACACACAAATTAGGTCAGTTTGATTCAATCCATATGTGTCCATGAGCATCACCATCAAAGTTAAAAGTAAAAAGAAAATAAAAACCTACAGAGTTCTCTGTCATCAGCAAAGAAACAATTAACGGGCTGTCCATGGCTTCATTTGTTCTTGTTATAAGGGGCTTCGACCAAAACTGACCAGATAGCAATTTGCCACGTAATTAAGGGGCCTTGTTAACACGTCATAACCTTCTTTATACTGGAGAAACTTATCAAAGAGAAGATTGTTACAGAGATTACAATCAAAGAGTTGCGGGACTCATTCCTAGACATGGAACAAGCCATCCGTAGCTGACCAAATTCTGGTTTTTCTCCGATGGAAGCTGTTCGGATCTAATTGGTTATAATAGCCCCTGAATCATAAAGCTATTGCTTGGGGGATTATAGGAGGGGGTTCAGTTTCAAATAAATTTTCTCTGTGATGAAGACAAATTTCTAATTACGACGTTGCTCAATTAAGCATCTGGTAATTCGCAAGAGAAAATAAACATTGTTAATATGACGAATTAAGGGAAACAAATATTGGACATTCTCAAGCTTTGGTTTTCCTCGGAGATTACATGTATCGCTAGCCACTGAGAACACACCATTGTCCGTTTATTGTCACACGAAATTTCGTCTTAAGAAAAAAAAGGATTAATAAACATCATTTCATATTACGACAATATTTTTGAGATGAACAACCATATAATTTGGCAGTTACAACTGCTGGAATGATTGGAAAAAATTAACATTAAGTGTATATAATTGATTAATTATAGTGTTTTATAGGACGAAGACATGGTGTTAAGAAGTAAATTTAATATGAAAGTCAAGGAAACCCGCGGAGAGGGACGTATTTGGGCCGACTCTCGGGACGTTAATGTGGGTCCCGGTGCCAGGTACGACCGGCCCGCTAAATCACCCTGCCACTTCCGTCACTCAGTTCCAATGTTACAAAACCTCGTCACATTAACGGCCTAAAAATTAAAACTACAAATTTATGGAAATAATACACCATTTTAAGCTGGTACCCTATTAATAAAACCAGAAGTTTCGCGTATTAATGAGAATAAAACATGGTTTATACGGTGTCTTGGTTAGTACAGACACCAGAAATAGAAAATGTCAAGAGATATTTAGAAATAAAATGTGAAGATGGAAAAACAGGCATCAAATTTTCAATAAATATTTTTACATCTGCAAATATCTGCAAGATAATTACAAACAATATTTCTTTATTGTTTTGGGTCCTCAAATTCTACTTATGTTCATTACGATTGATCACAGATTATTTCTATCTATCATAAAATTCAGTACTACTTCAGAAAAATTCAAGCAATGATCAGTGGCGTTACGAGTGCTCACATTCTTGCAAGGATGACCGAGAAAACAAGCCGAACAAACGGTTCTCTAAATCTAATTCTATTAGTGTCAATTCCAAAAACCCGTGAAGCTGTCCTTCAAATTTATGCATGGTCAAAAATATACGCTTTTTAAGACTTTCTCAGACAAGATGCCACAGAAATGTAAAGATTAGACATGATGAGAGCGTTATCTCTCCTGCCATCCAACTTCAAGGAAATCGAACCCGACATTATTTCTACAATATGGTCACACTAATAGGCGTTATCAGCAGAAATGTCCCAGTTCAAATTCTATAAATGCAGATTTACAGACTAGCTATTCGGGGAGATGAGCGAGCGATTATGAAGATCAGGATTGGTCACAGGTTCAATATTAGAAATATCCCTGATAAATATTTGCTCCCATCCCAATGGAACTTGATTAACAGACATCATGGTAACACAATTAGTAAACATCAGCGGTAACGTTTGAAGCTACATGGTTACCCCCGGGGCCGATTACCCCGTACAAGGAGGGACCTGATACAATCTGTGCCCCCACAGCGAATCCCCTCGCCTACGACTCTGTAAACATATTTATTTCCAATACATCACATTGAAAATACGAATCCTGATTATCGTCTACAGGGGGTAATTGGAGAGGCAACGATCATCATCCCAGTATAGTATCACAGGCGGAGAAATCTGGGAAATTATATCTGTATCATCATCCTTAGTAAATACATGCAGAGAAATCTGGGAAATTATTGTATCTCTGTGTATCAGTAGTACACCAGTACATACCAAAGATAACACACAGAAATTATCGAGGAAGCTTGTGTGAATCAGCAGAATTATATATCAAACAAAAGGGACAAGCTATCTAAAAAAATGATTGCAAAATAAATAAATTCTAGATAAATAAATAGATAATAAATAAATAAATACATAAATAAATAAATAAATACATAAATAAATAAACAAACAAACAAATAAATAAATAAATAAATAAATAAATAAATAAATAAATAAATAAATAAATAAATAAATAAATAAATGTTTTAAAACAAATAAGACCATTTCTTGATTTTCAACAATCTAATATCTACTGTCCACTAAATAAATTTGAATATGTTATTAAAAATTTGTAGGAATTTAAATTGCATTTTAGAGGACAATAGAACAGTTTGATTTGTTTTGTTTTTACAAAAAAAAAGTATGACATTTCGTCTTAATTTCGTCTTATAACTATCATATGTGCATTTAAAATCAATAGATATTTCACTAGAATACTACCAATGATTATTTATTTATAAAAAAAAAAAAAACCCAACTATAGAGCTTAAAAAAGGCGTATTGTATTTCTTAATTTGAATTAAAACATTTTGACCATAGGTTATTTATTTTTTCCCCTCTTTTATGCAAATTTTTATAGAAAATAATAAAAATTCCCAGTGAATCTAATATCAATATCACCATTAGCGTCATTCGACACTTTCCGTTAGTAAATCTTTACACAGCTATCATAACACAGACTGACAGACGGTGCAATACCGGACCGAGTGTAAGAATTTGACATTGATTAAAAACTGCAGAGAAATAATTGCTACATGATAGAGTCCTCTGTCCTATCCATCTTAGTCCTCAAAATGTTTATTTGTGCGATACTTGTTGCCTTATCGCTGGACTGACACAGATGAGCTACGATCGGTCGGCCTAAGACATGGCAGCTAGCTAAGTACGACACTCCATTGCTGGACATCGCCCTGTGATATTAACGACCGCTAAGTCCTCATTTGACGTCTGCTGATTGTCAGACGACAGGTGGACACGCGGACAAATATCGCCAAAAACCCGCCAAATCTGTAACAGCTCAAAAACCTAGTTACAACTTAATTCTTATGATGATAAATTAATCAGACACAAACTATCGGTATTTTAGATGAAAATATTTCTATAATCAAACGATTTCTTTCAATATTACGTGTGATATTAAAATACGACTAAAAGTGTGCTCAAATAAATCTATATACATGTAGTTGATTTATCGTGAAATAAACGAAAAAGCTTATCATAAAATTAAGAATAAACAGAAGACAAAGTACATGAATAATTTGAGAGCTCAAAATGCTGACAGGAGAGCAGTCAATTGATAATAAATTCATTTCAGAAGGAATTTCACACCGCAAAATACTGCCGATTTCAATAAAAACCTTTTAAATTAAAATAAATTACTTCGGTCTTTAATAGATAATGTTGAATAATAACATACAAATTCATAACATAATTTATTCTTGAAAATATAGATTTTACCAAGCTTTACTTATTTCGCCCGTAAAAATTAATAAATGTGATATCTAAAAAATATTGACAAAATATGAACAAAGAACACCGTCTTTTTCTTGGCCTCTTATATTTTATTTTATTTTTATTTTTTTTTATTTTTTTGGGGGGGGGGGGTCTATAGGGTACAAAAGAGCGGAATAATGGCGGAATCCCCCGGGCAAGTTCCTACAAATTCCTGACTACCGAACGCGACACTTTGTTTGCATACTTCTTCCGATTAAGAGAGCATGTAGAAACAAAATGTTATTCTTAAACAAATGGAAGCAATTTCTGCGAGGCCTACCCTAGCGGAGTTTGGTAGGGAGAGGCGATTAGAAGCCGACAATCTGTCATTCCAATATTCACATCAATCTCTCTCTCATCTCTGTTGCCTTTAAATACCCAAGACACTGTATCATTATTTTCTAACTCACACGAGAGAAAATTTATTTACCGCTTAAAGTACTAAATTTTTTTGGTGGTAACTTAAGATCTTGATAACTATAAATATGTAAACCGCATTTCTAGTTGGTTGGAAACATTTGCATATATAAGGACTGTTTATTTTATTTTTATAGGATTTTCTATATTAGAATATAATTATTATACGAGGTCGTCAGCACAAAAGAATACAAATATTCCTTTATTTTGAATTCATTAAAAAAGATTGATAATAATTATTTCAATTTAAATATATGAATTAATTATAAGAGCAAATATTAAAAACTTTTAGTGTAAATGAACTAAGGAAATATTATTTATCAAATATGATATTAGAATAATTTTTCTAATCTTACTAGATCTTTCCAGATCTCACTTGTGTTTTTCTTTTAATATTTATATCACAGAGAAAACCTTCCTTTAAAATCATATTTAATAAATTTTCTTGCATATTGAAATAATTTTATAAAAACTAATTGATGAAAATGATTTTTTATAAATATAAAAAAAGCACATTAACCTTCTGAAAGGTAATTTACTTTAATTACATTGCAAAGGCCTTTGAGGGGCAATTAAAAATTTTAAAATAACAAACAAATGATGAAATGTTTTTTTTCGAAATAAAACACAAATTCAACTTAATTTTTTCCATCAAAAAATTTAATGTATTGACAAAAATTTTATGAATTTGAACATGCTGGAGGGAAAAACAAAGATTTAATAATCCAATGATAAGAGCCGAAGAATTGCAGTAACAACACAGAATTCATTACACAGAAACTCCATGTGTGGCTGGAATTATTGGGGAGAGATAGATAGGGAGTAAATAACCCGAATATAAAACTGTCGACATAAAGCGGTCTGTTTTCTGTTGATAATTACCACCAGTCCCCGGCATTCTATACACTGCATGTAAAACCTGCCCTCGTCGCACCGGGGAGGGGTTCAATGCAGTGACAGCAAGAGAGCCGGGGGCCCTGACCTATCGCCCCGGGGGGCTGGAACTGATCACAGTGACGTGGTATCTCAGTCACTGGCAGGATTATGTAACAGTCTCAAGTACTTCGACGTACGCCCTGATTCTGTCGTAGAATTTACAGCAAAATGAAATAGTGGATTGCATTTTGGTGGGATGAAAACAAATTTTCTCCCATCTAAATATAAACAAAATATTAAACGGGAAATTAATACAGTTTTGTTAAGTTCTTTGATACTACCATGTAAAAAAGTCAAAGAAATTAATATCTCACGTTTGCTAAAGCAATTGTTGGAGAGAGAGAGAGAGAGAGAGAGAGAGAGAGAGAGAGAGAGAGAGAG
>WFKH01011581.1:8331731-8383449 GCA_016163765.1 Magallana hongkongensis | reverse complement strand
GAGAGAGAGAGAGAGAGAGAGAGAGAGAGAGAGAGAGAGAGAGAGAGAGAGAAACCGCAAAAGGTTGGAAGGGGATGGATATGGCCTCAATTAACAAGGTTTTTTTTATATTTTGCCAGGCACACTCCATTACTATATAAATAAATCTTACCCTTTAAGTAGAGAAACGATTAGTCAACCCCAAAAAACTCGGAGTTATCCGCGGGACCAGTGTAAATTTATATCTAAGGGTGTCCGAATGATCTGTTCTGTTCCGATCGTTAGGAAATCAATGGACCGACAAACGATTCTAGTCCCCCAAAACATTATCTGATGTAAGTCAAAAAAAGTCTTATCGAATTCAATATCTTTAACATGGAAAAGCATGTTGGTTATAAATGTGCCACACTGGTCCCGGGGGCAGGAGTTTAGAATGACATTTCTGGTTAATCCTGATTAACTGAATTAATTCATCGCTGGTTAGTTTTGTACATATTTAATTTGTTTATTTATGATGTTTAAAAAATGTTGAGTTGACATTTCTTGTCTCCTGGACACAAAAGCAACATATTGCTAATTGATATACAACAATATTTCATTCTGAGGCATTAATTTCGTCGACAATGGAGAAAAGTAACATTGCAAAGATGACGAAATTAATTTCTGTAAAAGAAATAACAACCAGAGATATAATACTTAAATAATAATAAATTTGTGAAAAGGTGATTTTCCTATACCTAATGTGTTTAATTTTACTTGTAATAAAATGTATCTTTAGCCATCTGTCCGAAATCCTTACATTTGCCACACTTTCAATATTCTTGTACGAGAGGGAAAAATATACACACGAACAATGGTTTCAAATTAAAAGATAACTATTTTGAAAATAAACATATCATTAAAAGGATTCCGGCAAAAAGGCGAAATGATAAGATCAGTGGTGTCGCCAAAGCATAAATAACTTCTGTGTTCCTTTCCCCAATAAACCGTCCGCAGCAATCGGCTTATCAAGAAGTGAAACCAGTTATAGGCTTATGGCAAATACAATCTTTATTTCAGCGTAAACACTTCTCAAAAATTCCCTGTACCCAACCAACAATAAAATAAGAATAGACCCACAATTCTGCCGCTGGATGTGGATGAAATGGCAGTTTCTAAAATATCAAGTGAAAATTTTCAACTGTTTGTTATTCTAAAATAGTACATTTTTATCAAATTTATTTATTTTGTGTGTATTTAAAAATTCAACACAAAATTTAAACTTAAGCGAAATTCTCATATATTTATTCACTGAAAATAAATTTCGCACAGAGCATAACTTTCAGATCTTTTGTAATAAGTTCTGTACATTCTAATTAAATTTTGCTTCGCTCTTCTTTAAAATGCCCTGCATTTTTAACATGTTTCAAATTGAAAGAGTTTGAAGAGAATTGCAGAAAATACTGAAACTCGAATAAATAACAATTATTTTTATGCTTGAGATCTTCGTCAGTGACTTATGGTGGGCAGTCCAGAGAAATGTACACTGACATATGAGTGCTCTCTCAGCCTCTCATTAAGGAAGCCCGTGTTCCCTTTTGATAAAAGTCATGTCAGAGGTAGTCAGACTCTTTATACATCACTTCACATCAGCTTCTTTCCCGCCAAATAAAAAATCGCATCAATTTCAACTTTCAAACCCGATGATAATTCATAGCATGCTTTGTAGTTTTCTATCAATCGAACACGACCGTAAATTTTTCTGTCGATTGTTAGTTTTAATTATTGTTCTAAGACATGGAAACTTGTAGTTCCCATGGAGACTCATCAAAACCCTACAAATGTCTGTTTCTTGCCCCTTTGGCCGAGGGATGTGTAACGTGACCCAGGCTTTCCCGGGGATCTGTAACACCTGAGCACTGTGACTGTCAATTTATATTGTAATCGTCTCTCAAGAATTACACACCAAGTACCCAAAAATTCACTGCTTACACACAATTCACGTATAATATTAGACGTTCATTAATAAATTAAATATTAATTATTCGTTTATTAC
Source organism: Magallana hongkongensis (assembly GCA_016163765.1). Classification (NCBI taxonomy): domain Eukaryota; kingdom Metazoa; phylum Mollusca; class Bivalvia; order Ostreida; family Ostreidae; genus Magallana; species Magallana hongkongensis. Next base: position 8,381,435 of record WFKH01011581.1, on the reverse strand, counting down.
TGAATTCATTTTTACACCTACAAATATCTTTTATTTTGTAACACTATTATATATATATATATATATTGCAGAATTAAATCTAGATACAAAATATGATGATTTACCAAAAAAATAAAAAAAAAAATAGGGAAATAAATTATGAAGACGTTTGTGCGAATGCAAATATTCTACTTCTGTACTGATGCCACAAAGAAGAGTTTTATTTTTACAATGGCTACTGTGGGACCATTGCTCCACTGTAACAGCTGAGAACTGTAGGATTGCCAACAGTACTCTCTCAGAACTTCAGGATCAATTACCCAAAACTTGGAAGAGGAATGCTGACGGTATTGTTTCTGATTCTGTTTGTTTCTGATTACACAGATAAATGCTACACACGTGATCAGCTAGCAAACCATTTTTCTCAGATTCCAGCACTGAATATTCATAATTCACCTTATATATAATACGATCATCCTATTCAGAGGTTCACCATCAATCACAGAACAGTTTATAATTAGACATTTTTTATATTGATTATAAAACAGAGTAACCATTTTTTTTTGCCGAGTTCAACCAAGCTTCGATTAAAATACAATGAAGCACGCTTAATAAATGAAAAAATATAAATGATGGAAGACAAATTGGCTGCTGTCGCTTTGGTTGGACATGAAAGGGTTTTGTATTCCACTGGGCTAATGAAACGCAAAAATCTATTTTCCAGCAGTTGAGCACAAAACGAAGTACCCGAAACACGCACTTAATAAAAACATGAGGTCACGGAACAGATGAATAACCGAGATTCAAGTATTGTTTGTATAACTAAAATTAAAATTACTAATCATGAGCCAAATCTGATTGTTTAGAAATGGTCTTTCTCGTGATTAACCCAAATTTAACATCATTTTAGCTCAAAAATATGCCACAAGCTCACCGGAAACTGGAAAGAATCTTTTTTATGGTTGGTAAGTGCCTATGGCTGTAGATTTACCGGATGAGAGGGGAACTGACGACCCTTAATGAATTAGACGAAATACCGGTCAGAGGTGACGTCATTTCTGACAATCTGTTAGACGTCGTCTGCTGACCCCGGACCCCCAAAGAAAAAAATCTTCGCCATTTAAAAAGTGAATAGTTTTTATTGCTTTGTCCTTTATCGTTCTTTTAAAAAAATCACATTTTGGAGGCCATCTTTAAGGTTAAAACTAAGGAACATATAATGTCCTTTATCAATGATATTTAGTGGAAAAATATAAAATGTGTGATGCACCCAGGACTGCCAGGTGATAAAAAATTGTTCAGCATAACTGACGGGATTTTCTAACTACAAAGGTGGTTGTGAACAAAGGAGCTTCTCTAGTACTACGTAAATACAGAACCACACTCCGACGATCAGTTCGGAACAGCCTCACGTGCTAGAAAACCCAGACTTGAGCCTCAACAAAAGGCTCGGGAAATATTTGCAGGAACAATCAAATTAGGAAGAAGAGGCAGGGACACCCGATATATTTTCCAGTCCCCGGAGACACGGGCTGATCTGTTCTGTGATTATTTACGATCATTAGGCCGCGCTTCCATACATCAGTCCGTCTCCAGCCGCCAAATGCCAATATTCCGGGGAAAGGCACGCGGCTAATAACTGTGTTAGGGAAAGGAGGGTGTGCTAGTATAACAGGAATTGGCATATCTAAAGAAAAAGAATATCCCCTCTTATATTAACATTACTTTTTATGATATTTTCTCCTAAGAAATTAACGACATTTTGATACAGACATCAGCAGCAATATTTCCTCATTTACGAATGTATTCAGAATATGAATTAAAATTTATTTTCAGTTAACATTTTTGTTTTAAAAAGATAGTAAATTATCTTCTTAATGTTATAAATATTCAATTATATAGCTCGTCAGTTTTAAAATAAAAATTCATTAGTTAAAAGTCAGATCTTGCCTCTAGAATAATCGGAATGACATTTACGATATGCTTGGTTATAAAATATTAACAAGTCTTTGCATTCAGATATGGATTTTTCTCCTCTAAAGTATAAAATTTATCCAAAATGTACCGAATTTACTTGGTCGGAAATACTAGAAAAAGGTCGACACAAATTGATATATTGTATATTAAAAGAAAAATAATAATATTGAATGAGTTAGTTTTGCGGAAAAATGAATTTTAAAATACTCAGTTTATTTAAAAATTGTTTCATAAACGATTAGGATTATCAAAAAAAAATATCAACAAACTATTTCTATTACGTTCTAAACTTGCAGAAATTTTGGATTTATATATATTACAAGTAAATATTGTGTACGGGGATTACAACCAAAAAATAAATAAAATGTGCAAATCTTAAAAAGATTCTTGAATTTCGTAAACATTTCTAAAATTATGCTGAATTGGCGTCCGTAGGAATTAGAGAGAAAGACAACTAATGAGTCGGTGCGAGGAAAACTCTGTGTCTATTCAAGTCCAAGGCGATCTCACTCTCGATTATTGTTAAATTCCCTAATTTGTTCAAGTTTATAAAAGAATTTTTATTAAGTGGATGACATGCTATATTGTTGGTAGACACAAAAAGGCAGAGAAAAGCGATGAGAGAGAAGATGGTGGTTTATCAGAACCCCGCTAGGATTATTTGCCCGTTGAACGATGCATGGCTAATATCCAGTGCTCATCGCTGCGGGTGTCTCGAGCTAATCATTCGCTTGATGAACAGATAGAGGGGGCGGGACCAGTCGCAAAACAACAAATGCCGAACAGCCTCTCTTAATGAGGTGGGCGGGCTAATTCAGGTAAAAATCTGCATGTGGAATTTTCTGCACTGCGATTGGTGCAGAATTACCGACAAGTTGATTTTTCAATTACCAGCAATTGATAGTCAGCTACGGAACATTTGTATACGCATGACGTAGTGCGGTACGACTGGTATATGAACTCCATCCAAGCATACAACGTGGCTAATAAATACAAAAAAAAATATTTTCACAATCATAACACAGAGACAATAAAGAGAGCGAGTTCATATTCCGCTGTGTCGCTAAGCATGCAGCTGGAAAAGTGAAAGTAACGTGACTGACACGCTTTGCTGTCCAGGAGCCACACGGAGGAAACAACGCAACCAGAAATTAATTAAATGAATTAACAAGTGATCATCGTGAAAAAGAATTCTTTGGATTTTCAGCGGCAAAATATTAGACCAAAAAATTGCGAGTATGCTTCTGGAGGGGAGTTCGCCGGATATGTTAGCGGCCCAGTCCAAGATTTTGTTCCAGTTAAACAAGTACTATAACGAACGGGTGCAGACTCGCCAGGGCAACACCATCAAAACTATACGTGAGGTGTGTAAAGTAGTTCAGGATGTTCTGAAGGAAGTCGAGGTCCAGGAGCCCAGATTTATCAGTTCTCTCAATGAAGTGAACGGACGCTTCGAAGGTCTGGACATAGTTTCTCCAAATGAATTCGAAGTTGTGTTGTACCTTAACCAAATGGGTGTTTTCAACTTTGTGGACGATGGAACAATTCCGGGTTGTGCTGTTCTAAAACTGAGTGACGGGCGGAAGAGGTCGATGTCGTTATGGGTAGAATTCATCACAGCGTCCGGATACCTCTCCGCTAGGAAAATCAGGTCCCGGTTCCAGACCCTTGTGGCACAGGCCGTCGACAAATGTAGCTATAGGGATATCGTCAAAATGGTAGCAGACACCACAGAAGTCAAGCTCCGAATCAAAGAAAGGTACGTGGTTCAAATTATACCCGCATTCCGGTGCGCAGGAATCTGGTGTCGTTCCGCGGCCCATTGGCCTGTACCCCATACCCAGTGGCCCAACCCCAACTTGGTGGCGGAGGTAAAAACCGAAGGATTCGATCTGCTGTCCAGGGAAAGTATTTACATGAAGGACAAGCAGAGTGCAGCGGAGGGGGATGCGTGGGTGATGTCGTTTAAGTACGCCGAGGACAGGCTCTTGTACGGGGGGTGTCGGCGCCGGTGTCTCAGCATTCTAAAGACTCTGAGAGAGCGACATTTGGACCTCCCTGGGAACCCTATTACGAACTATCATTTCAAAACTTTGCTCCTGTACGAGTGTGAGAAACATCCACGGGAAATGGAATGGGACGACACTTCTCTAGGAGACAGACTTAACGGAATTCTTCTTCAGACCATTTCATGTCTACAGAATCGCCGGTGTCCGCACTATTTCTTGCCAAATGTGGACTTGTTTAAGGGCAAAGCCCCTTCTTCTATGGACAATGCTGCCAAACAGGTGTGGAGAATTCTCCGTGAACTATTAACCAACCCCAAGAGTTTGGAAAAACTCTGACCTAGTTATAGCCTGTTTGTTGTGATGTCCACTTGTTTTGTGTCTATTAAAATATTTACCAAAGTTTGCCCTTTATTGTTTCTCAAGGAAAATAGCTTCTGTAAATTTTGATAAAGCATAAAGGTATATATCTTGGGGATGTCAACAAGCTACAGATCATCCATAATTCTTGAGCAGATGTTTTGTATTAGAGATCCAGTCATTCCGAAATGACGAATGTTCAAAATGAGCAGGGCCTCTTAGGTCAGAGATGGTAAATTGTGCAACCCTGACAGTTGAGAGTGAAAAATAATTTCTCCTTGATATGTGTTGGATTATTGTTAATATTCTGGATAAGCAGTCTCCACAAATGGCACGTTCAGAAGATAGACATAGAGTGCCTTGGGTAAGTTGGTCTGGAAATTGTAATGCTGGAGGCATGCATCACACATTCTCGTAAGATGACGCTGCGGTGGTCAGCGATGACCAAAGTCAAGTATCTGGGTCATCGGTCACCCAACAGTGTCACCAAATTCACCGTCTAAACACGCAGATTTTTGAAAAAAATGTATCAATTTTGTTATCATGAGTGTCGTGAGAAAAAGTTTGACATTCAAAATAAATATAAGCACTTATTTGCATATTTTTGTTTCTACACGTAATTACGTTTATGCAAGTGACTAACGTTCTTGTAATTTGCATATTACGCTGTAAATTAGGAAATTTTTCATCCTGTCACCATGACAATTGATAAAGAAAGTCAAATTTCACAACATATATACAATTTATCTTCTAAGGGAACCGTGCAGACACAATGCCATCAACAAGGAAATTCCACACCATTCACAAAATGTTTAAAATGCACGAAAAATTTACAACCATCAAGTGGGCAAAGAAAATATTTATTTAAGGAAATGTGTCTAAGTTTTAATGCACAAGTTGCAGGATTTCTGTTCATTCTCAGACCGACAGTCCGGGAGGAAAACGCCGCTTGTTTTTATAAATTTCCCCCGTCATAATAACCTTTACTCTATCACCACTCTACAAAACATTCAATATTTTGGCTTCTGTTGAAACTGCCACTTATGAAATTCACACATGCCGTGAGAGACGTCAATCAAACCAAACTTCACAGTTTTACTCTCCGCTCAATTTTTTGCGAAAAAATCAAGTGTGTACAGTCATTTGTGAGTATAGCATGATTTTCATCACACAAATTTTCAAGTCCCAATTTTCTTAACATCCAATATTTAATTTTTTTCTTGAAACCCCCACAATTATTCATGTTTTAAGCATACATATATTAATACAAATAATACACGACCAATTTATAATGAATTAAATATTTTCATTTTTATAAAATATTTAAAGACGCATTTCATTCGCTCTTTATTTTCTTGTTACAATCTATTATAAATAAGTATAATGCAAATATATATATACAAATTTAAAATTTTGCTTTCGTTTTAATTTAGAATGTTTCTATTATACACAATTAATAAAAAATCTTTGAAAAAATGTTTCTTACAATGAGTGTTAATTTGATTATTTAAATAGCAAAATAATCGATTGTTAAATGAATATACATACACATTATACAATCTGTTTACTAATTGAGGGATTAAGTTATGAATATTCATGACATGTACCAATACTGATCGAGGCCGTGATAAACTTCCCTGTCTGCCGTTTACAATTTACTGTTTACAAATTTAAATTAGCTTCAACTTACAAAGTTTACGATTTAATGTTTTCACCCAATCTTTGAAAAACGCTAAGAATTCGTATTGATATTTTTTGATGGCAAAATATTTAATCTTTAAGATAATTCATATTTTCTAGAACCGGGTATTTTTTTTCCGTGTTACTTCTTAGATACAAGTTAACCGAACCATCATAAAATGTCTTTTCCACTGTGATGTTGGGTAGAATACAACATACCATTGAAAGAAATGACGAAATCTGACATAAAGATGATGATGTGTTTGAAGGAAAGCATTTGAAGTTATAAGATGTTGCCGTGGTGAGATATATAACAGAATCATTGGTACAAATAGGTACCAGGCACCGTGTCTAAAAGTACAGTGGGTATGTTATAACGCCTGTCCACTGAGAGGTTTTGGGGTCAAATCCTACCGCAACAAAAATACCCAGTATTTCTTAACTTCAATTAAGGATTCATAAATTAATTACAATTAAATTTGAAGAAATAAAGCAAAAATGCAGCTTAAAATCGGACCAGGAAAAGGGGGATTCAAGAGTTCAAATTGAACCACGTCAAAGGAAGCGGCAGAAAATTGAGAGTAAAACACCTTGGGAAAGTTACAATAGATGTACCCGTCCGTGGCCGGATAAAAACGGATCTGATTTATGGATTCCTAATCTCTCATTTTTATCTTTAAATGCTGAAAACTTTGCAGTAAAAAGAGTATAAAAGTGAAATAATTAACCGTCACTTTACCATGAAATCATATATTCCAACAGTCTTCTGGCCTATCGTATAACAGGGGAGCTAGCCCTACAATCCACACGGGGTTTCGGATGGGGTATCTAATTAAATAAGCTCGGAGGCTTTTAATTTTCGCTCTATTGCTAGAAATACGAGTATGCTTAATAATTCGTGGATTTGATACAAATGATACAAAAAGGTGTTTCTAAAAACTAAGATCTTTACTTTGGATGTAATTTGGGGGTCTTAAAACGGACAAAAACATCGCTTCTCGTGTGACAGCATCTAAATTCTCAGGCCTTTTCTCCACGACAAAGGAGTTTATATTGTACACGATTTCATATTAATGTACAGAATACACATATAACCAACTTAAAACATGCACTTTTTGTGGATTTCTTTCTTTAAAAAAATTGATAGAAAAGAATTTTAAATTTTAAATTTTATCACTTAATGAAATCATGGAATCATTCATTTCTTTATAAATCCAGTTAGTCATTAGATGTTTTTAATATATTTACTTTCTTCTTTTTTATTATTTTAAAACCATAATTTTTAATAAATTTGAAAACACATTTTTTACTTGAAATAAAACAAGACATTTCTATTGGAAAGTAAGGATTACAAGTAGTGTTTTTTTTAACTAAAAAATGGAAAAAGAGGTAAAGGGGGTACCATTCCATAATTCATAAACTAACATACAAAATGTGATGGATTGTACACAATTTATCAAACGAAGAACCGGATAGCATATAATAAAGGCCTTGATTATTAGGTACTGGTATTTGTTAAACAAAAAAAATATATATATATCAACTCACCCCACTCAGAATATCTCATAATTCCGAAACACAAATATTCAATTACTGGGTATATTTAAGACAACATGTAAGTGTAATTGTGAATATTTAATGCAATGCATAGGACAAAGATGATATAAATATTATAAAGAGATTTTATTACAAGTTCATAATATCAACAATCGTTACGCCGTGCCGGGCCGTGACAGCGCTGAATATTTATCTTCAAATTTACATAAAAATTCTCCATGGCCTTTTGCTCACCTTGCTTTCACTTTCTTTTATTTTTCTTTCTTTTATTTTTTATTACTTTTTTCTTGATGCGAAAAATATTATTTCCTTTAAATACGAACGTTTTCTTCCAAGTTATGGCCAAAAAACCGAATGGCGGACATTTTTAGAAGACTTTTAAGGACAAGTACTTCAAATTTCCAACATTCAGAATTTTAAATGCATGAAAAAAATAATGAAAACGACACAAAACGCACGATTATTTTTGCATTAGAACATAATAATTTCAAATAAATTAAAAACCTATAGCTCATCGTATAATATCATGATTTCACTTTTTTCAGTTCTTTTAATTTTTCTCTGAGATATTCAAATACCGTCTATTGTTTATCAAAAAGACACATTATAAATAAACATTTTATGTGCAAATATTTTCTCCAAAATAACTTAGATTTTTGTGCCTGAAAATTCATTGCGAATCGCAGATTCATCATCTTTTGTTTATGTAAATTAATCAGCGTTTATTCGTCATTTGACTGTTCACGCTAAAACGACATTAAATCAAACGCTATCATGCAGCTCTATCATACGGTGATAAAATTGACAGATACAAGTTTTAAGCAGCCTTTGACAGGAGTAAATGAACATCAATATCAGAAACCAGAATTGGTTATATTTTGAAACAGTGGCAAATGCTAAGTTTTACAGAAATTCTGAGTTTGGAAACATTTTTGTTAGCTTAGACTTCTCGAAAGTAAACAAAATACGATGCAGACTATAACACACGTGTACTTCATTTATTGACCAGGAAAGCAATGTATCCAGTTCGCTCACAAGGAAAAGATTCTTGAAAATTCCCCAATTTTTGTGCTTACTTTTTCTTGTGTTTTCACATTGTGTTGAAAAATAGAAGCTTGATATAGCAGCCGACTTCCGCGCGCAGCATCTAAGCATCTGGACTAGATAAAACGAGATTTTGTCAATCAGGCATAAAATTATTACCACACCTGGGCAATTACTAAAAACCGGCAGTATAAATTGAAAACTGTGTATTTTTTTTTTTACAGCTAAATCATGTATATTGAATCAAAATGTTATGATTTTTTCCTTCATATTTAGCTCACATATTTAGTTCTCGCATGATGAACACATTTAAACGTATGCAATGTTTTAAAGATTTTGTCTCGATATTAATTTGAAACAAAAGTTAAACTTAATGAGAGAAATCTCCGTTACACGCTTTTTTGTGTCTAAAAATCCTTTCCCCCCCATTTTGTCAAATGAGGAAATGATTATCAGACATAAAAATATAGTCTGATATCGATATTTGAAAAAAAAATAAAATATAATAAACACGAAAAATTCCTTTTTCCAAACTATTTCAACTGTTTAAAATATAAATTCTAAATAAAAATCCGCAAAATATATTTACGATAACGTAATGTTATTTAAACTCTGAACTAGCACATAAAGGGATAAGGTGGGGTTTTTTTTCATTCAAAATGAACAATGACCACTGATGAAGAGACCAACGCTCTGATGCCAATGCCTATATAGAATACCGCTATATCCGAGTCATTTCTGTATGGTTACTGAGACTAAAGTGAAACCAGGCCATTCACTTGCATTCATTGATCGACAAAAAATCACCTCCAGGCCAAACATGTTGCAGTTCCGATCATAAAGGGGTTCGGAGAATTACCTGCAATCAGCGATTAATGGGATTATGAAATAACATGAAATATTGGATAATGTCCTTGAGCTTAACCTTTGGGAAGCCATCCAGGCAGGTATTCGCTACAGGTATATCCATAGATCCAGACTTCATAAAAACCAACATAATCACTATTCTCCAAATGCACAAAGGAGTTGATTTATCAACGAAAATATTTACTCGTATTAATCTAAATACATGTATTTATTTACTCATTTTTTATTTGATTACTCATACAAACTCCAGTTTTTATGCAGGCCGTATTTACAAAATAGCTTGACCTAATCGAAAAATCCCAGTTTTTCCACAATTTTTATTTGGTTTTATAATTAAAAACCATAACACGAACTTTTTTTTTTATAAATAAAAGAAAATTGAGGGAATACGCATAGTATATATTAGCAAAAAGGCTTTAACTGCCTGACTGACTGATTTTTATTGATATTCTAATATCAATATTTCTCTGATACATTGTGTATTTCTTTCAGCTTGCAAATTCATGCATTTGAATTCACAAAATACGACTATTCACGCTCTTTTTTTTACGGCTCGACAGTTCATGTTAATTTAATGAATCTTAAAATGAATAATAATTAGTATGTAGAAGACAAAAATGCCATTCATCAAAGTTTATAATGTATAACCCTCTTCAATATTCATGAAAGTGAAGTTTTTAGTTGGCCGATGAATATTAAAAGCTGTCAAGAGGAATAAGATATTTTTGTGAACATCGACTTAATGTTGTAATCGAATTTATCATCCTTTGATAATATACTCCGACAGCCACTGGGGTTTTATATTATTGAAGAGGGACTCTGCAGGAATTTTTTACCTCTAAAAGTCAACGTGAATGTATGTTTACTAAAAATAAACATGGCATTGAATTGAATTTTCCGTCAACGGCTCGGTAACAAGAATTATACAGCTTTATCGTTGTTTTGTTTTCTTATTTGTTGTAATTTGTTTCTTTTCTTGACCAAATGGTTGGTAAGAGATACCAATATCTCGGATCTGTGTATTGCTAGAGCATTGTGTCTACCAAGTGATACTGCAGCTTGTCCTAATCACAACCAAAGGAGAATCAACTTAGACTTAAGTGGACTAATTAAGATGTAATCCATTTGCGCATATTTCATTAAGTAGCGTTATACGGCTTTAGCGATGCTACACAGAATGAGCCTGAACAGAGTCCGCGAAAACTCCCGTGCCTGTCACTGGGGGAAAACCGACGGCGCCATGCCATTTCTACAAATGCACCTCGTGATGTAAAAAGAAGTCATGTAATGTAGCTCTTCCTCAACAATGCACAATTATCGCACAGCACATACAGGAACACTGTATAATGTTATCTGCCACGGTTATAATGGATAGATCGCGGGGATGAACCTTACAAGTGGGAATCAAACTCGAGTGACAGACGCTGAAAATATCAGGTTAATTATCCGGAATGAAGACTTTTTGTTTTCAACAGGTGCTTTATGTCTCAAAGCCAACTAGAAAAAAAACCCGCTACTGTTATACAAGTGGGTCACTCCATGGTATCAATTACATGCGAGTCTTGGTATTCCTGCAGTTCTATTTTGGCAAGAATTGCATGTACTTGTCAACCCAGGAACCATTTCCTTAAGCTAGCTATTTAAGCAATTTTTACTTTCACATTTAGATAAAAACAAAATAATTGTATATAAAAGTACGATAACACTTAACATCTTTTTAAAAAAAATATGTTTTTATATTTACCTGACAAATAGTTAAATACAGAATTGTACTTTTATGAACCCAACAAAAAAAGACACCAGACATCCTTTGAATTTTAGTCTTATTAAAGTAATAATTACCGGCAAGAAAGGTTTGCGCGTATGTGTGGGTTTGTGGGTCTTCTTACTGCCCCAAGCCATCCCCATAAAAACGAACTAGATCAAACACCCACGATAACAATCGACCCGCTGTACATCCCGGCACGCCGGCGTCATAACTAAAGCCCGAGAAATTGATTTCCATTTTAACTCTTTTCAGTAACCTTTTAATTCAAAAATATCTTATAGTATAATTAATTGTCAAATCAATGGATTAAAGGAATGAACATCATCCCCTCCTCCTGTCAATTACACACATAAACAGGATTGTTCATCTGATTGTTTGACATTTATCAAAGGTTATCCAATTCTCAAAAAAGGGAGAATGAAAATGGTTGATATTTCAAATCTACGTGGATTGTGTTGATTTGCTATGAGAACAGAAGAATACACACCGAGTTCCTTGGCCTCTGAATGCCACGAACGTAAGAAATCCTCCCTGACTACAACGGCAAGACATCTCTGACTACAACAGAAAGGCATCCCTGAATACAACAGATAGATATCCCTGACAACAACAGTTAGACATCCCTGACGAAAACAGTTACACATCCCTAACTACACCACTAGACATCCTGACTACAAAAGTTTGACATCCCTGACTACAACAGTTACACATCTCTGACTACAACAGATAAACATCCCTGATTACAACAGATAAACGTCCCTGACTACAACAGATAATCATCCCTGACTACAACAGATAGACATCCCTAACTACAACAGTTAGACATCTCTGAATACAAGAGATTGACATCACTGACTACACTACAACAACAACAAAGATCCTCGACTATAACAGATAGACATCTTTATATCCCTCACTATTAGACATTTTGACTACACATATCTGACTACAACAAACAGACATCAACGACGATCTATGAGCGAAGCGTATTCTCAAGTCAGTTTGGGGAATGAAAATAAGAATAGGTCACCTACAAAAGGTCAAGGTCAATATGGGTGATGACCTTACCCTTACAAAAGGTTAAAAAATGCAGAAATGAACATAAAAATAGATTGCATAGTATAACATGGTGGGAATAATCAATTTACAAGCGTGAGATAAAAAGAACAATTTCTTCTTGATGTTTTTATGTCTGGAGCCTTTTCTTAGGCGTTGTTTTGTTAATCCATTGATATACTTTCTATATATATATATATCATCAGTTATTTTCTTTTCCAAGGTTGTTTCCTTGTGTGGCCAAATACATTCGCAATTCTCTGTAACAGACTGCCGCCTAGCGGTGAACGGGTTAGGTATGCGTCTTACAACCTTACTACACACATCATGGCGACAAAAATAAAAACAGGCCCCGCTACAAGGTCTACACTAGAGAGAGACATCCGCTGACCGATGTCCGGCCCCGAGTGACCCTGACCCCGCGCCATTATACATCATCTGATGACAATTAATGTGGGTCATCTTGGCCTGAATCTTCAAAATGTTTTATTTCTAAATTTGACTTTCATATCATTTTTGGTATTTTCGCTTACATCAAAGTAAATTTCAATATATTTCTGTTGGAGGCACGGCCAATATGGTTGGTATACCATTGAGATTTTACTTAATCGGTTTCTTTGGGCCTTTGAGAGGTTCCTTCTACACGAGCTTTAGTTTGGCTATACTTTGGTCGCCTCGTTAAACAAAACGGTGTAGGGACCACACAAGCAAACTACTAAATAAGTAGAATATAATAAAAGTGGCTTTATTTCCCCCATCAAAAACCGCTGTGGTCATCCATTAAGTACAGTAGATAGTACTACATACAGATGGACATGGGCCGAGTCATAGGGCCGGCGACACACAGTCCGAAACTGACCACCACGGCGTGTATCTATTGCCAGACCATGTCCATTCCACGAGTGACAAATTGACTCCCATCTGTCATATTATTGAAAAGTTATGATGTATAAATGTTACAAACGAGCAGGCGGGCCTCGGCGGTAGACGGATATAGAAGATGACACTTATGAAGATGACAATGATGAGCGAACAAGTCCCGAGTCATATCACACACTCTCATTTATAACTTTCTAACTTAATAAACTAAAGCTGCAATTAAACTCTCGAGCTTCTTAAATGTAACTAATTACTCTATAATTTATGTCGTACTGTTTCAATGTCAACATATGAAGGAAGTTGGGGATCACCCCTTCCCCCTTTTTATACACCAGCACAGTGTTGTGATGCCCATTTTAACAAGCGTATATATAAAGCTTTTAACATACAGTATTTTCTATTGTTCAGTTTAACTGTGTGTATAATGTGTGTTTTTTAATGTGTATTTCTATTTAAAAAATTATAGCTTTTCTTAACAGTATCTTTTTTGGTATTTTGACATGTCCATTGATAAAATAACCTTTTAAAAAGGCCTCGCACACTACATACAATACCCTTCATCTTGGGTTTTCGTCAAACCAATAGATACAGTACCCATTACCTGGACCTAAGGCCGACTTAGGTGTGATAACTCACCTGACCAGTGACGCCCACACCCAGGTCAAATGCCGGACCCGCGGACCGAGCAGGCCCCCCGTCGCCTGGACGCTCCATAAACTGTCCCTTCATGTCACTCACAGCCTGTAATGAACACATAAAAACATAAAGACATTAATACTGCACTAATTCGCTTCTATTCCGTGTAAATAAGTGGCATAGTCAACTACATGGTGTCTTCTGTACATGGGGGACAATCGGTACAAGCTTCCCAAACCGATCATATATTACACATTTCTAAAACTAGTTCACATATTCGTTAAGTGTTATGAACACTTCACAATGCAAACAGTTTAAAAATCTTAACCATATTTCCGTAGGTACACGTACACAGTTATAGCTATCATCTGATTTAATTCTTTAATCTAAAAATATTCCGCCTGTCAATGTCAAAGTATTTATATGTGTCAGAATGTGGCAGCTTCAGAAGCCGAGTTTCCTCTGCACCCAGTCAACCAAATCTCTCACCCTGCCTCCTACAGGAGCTGACCATTTCCTAAATCTCTATAAATATATACTTAAATTCTATAAAAAAGTGCCATAAATCACAGACAACATTCAAAGGAAAAAAACCTCTTCAAATTTAATTTTTCATATAACAGTGCATAGGGTCCCCGACATTCTTTCCCAATTAGATACACTCATAAATTTACATAGACACTTTATACCTATGTAATCTCCAAAACTGATGTCTACCATGGAGCAAAAAAACCTATCTCAATCCTCAAATTTGATTCTACGCTTGGTTTTATCACAGGAATAAATCAGCTTATTATTATTTGAGCGGTAGGTGGCCGAGACATATATAACCAATGTTATTTAACTCTCTCTCTCTCTCTCTCTCTCTCTCTCTCTCAAAAACGGATCTTGAGTCATAAAGTAAAAAGAGTTTTTGCTCGGAGCTTTAAATGACGATGATAAATTATAGAAAATGCATCATTGATACAAAAACGCTGCTATATAACTATTTAATGGATATCGTCAATACCCTCACGGCACTATTGGACCCGTGTAACGGGGAAAAAGGCTCGAATTATTTAGAAAAGAGGTTGTCACGGGGAAATACCTGCTGCTGATGCAGGCCCGAGGGGAGGCAGCTAATTACAGACAGACAGGTGCTTGTGTCATCCGCGCAATAAACAGGTAAAAAACGAATGAAAGCTGTCGCAAGCTCGGAAAACACACACAGTCCACACCGGCGAAAATCTACATAGTTTATCACACGGGGTGAAATATGGACATCATTTAAGCACGCCTTATTGCTCTACTGTTGTATCTCTTTGTTTTCTGCAATAAATAAAGAAAACGAAAACATTACATTTTCAATTATACCTCCCTGGTTGGGCTGGTAGTAAAAAACGTATGGAGAAACCATTACTTTTCATTGCGTTAATAAAATTCATTTTCTTGCAGGAAATAAAATAAATATTGATTCAAGGGGTTGCGCATTCACTTGATAAAGATCTAAAAATTACAGCAATAGTTTCTGGAAAATTGCTACTTCTCTCGATCCGTTCGCTACTTAAATGCAAATTTGCCGCTATCGAAGCGGTGCTGTCGTATTAAGGGTCATTTAAGCGTAGTTAAATAAATTCTAATTACAGTTTGATACAGTGGAATTGAAGATAATTAAGGCTCTGTATCCATTGTAAAGATAATCAAGATAAACATTGCGCACAAAATCGATTGAAGGATGTCCGCTGAACGGCAAAACGCTATTTCCCTCCGAGTCCGCTCGGAGAAAATGCTAGCATATTTTTAATCAACGTTGCAAGAAAAAAAAAACAACCCAAAACAACATTTTCCCTACTTTTTTTTATAATATAAAATAGTAGTGTAACTTTTATTGAATTTTTGCATCACTAAATTAACACAGGTTATATTGATCACTCTGTAAATGTATGAAGTTTCTAAAGCTATGTTAATCTGATTAATAGTATTGAAAATTCAAACGATTTTATTTTTACAAAAATCAGCAAATTCCATCGGGGATCTAGTTGATAATTGATGAGTGCAATCCATAATATTTTTATCCAAATGCTTTCAGAATACAAGTTTTGCTCGAATAAGCCCTAGAGATCAACTAAAACGAACGGATTTGGAATCTTATACACATGATAATTTGGGGATGACGAGTTTAGGATAATTCGATGGAGAGATGATAATGATGATGCCTCTCAATGCTAATCAAGGACTGAGAGAAACCTATACGTTATCCCAACAAAACAAGACAGTTAATTCTAGTCTGAAGTTTGCTACATCGCAACGCTATTACCAGGCTCATAAATGCTAACTTTTGGCACGCGATTTCCCGGTGAAAACTTTCTCCGTCAGATCGGGGGGCCGAGTGGTTTCCCGCGTTATGAGAGTCTGGCTTGCTTCATAGTGTCAGTGATAATCAGCCTTATTATTTTAATTACAAAATAATAGTAAATATGCAGCGAAATGATGAATTTCTAGACTGTAGCCGGGGTTCTAGGTCTAAAGCAGACGCTTGAAAACATATAGATCATCCGGAGAATTATGCGCCGTTGATGTTCAACTCTTTCTTCTAGGTAGGGGTCCTTCTCCTGCGTCGGCTTCTTAGGTCTGAGAGAAAACAGACAAAAAAATCACAGGAAACAAACTACACGATTTCTTTTGTTTTTTAGCCGATTATCATTTCATCTATAAGTCCTATATACGTTCCGCTCCAGCCTGACTACCATTTGACATAGCTCATGCCAACATCGCCAAAGCTCTCTATAGTTCAAAGAAGTGATCCAATAAAGAAATTCGACGAATTTTCGAAAATTATTAATACATGTGGGATCCATTAATATTCGGTCTATTCTAATTCGATGCGACATTTAAATGTTTCGAGTAAGGGAATAAATTCGATTGGCAGATTATAGTAGGTCTGCTTTATCGGTCCCTTCATCATAATTACTAGTGGATTCCGTGTCAGTCACGGAAGACAATCTCTATCGCTCATTTTCTGTGGGGATTTTGGGATAATTGGCTCCTCTCTTTCTCCTATACCGCGCTCATCATTACCCGCTGTAGATGATACATTCTGAATTTCTAAGTACAAGTCAACCGATGGTGGACAAAAATTCCAAAAATTGCTCACTGTCGCCAACAGCTTTCAGACTCTCGTGTAATCTCGAGGGTCGAGATTTATCCAAGATGATGCTGCGATATAGTTCGTAAGAGTTGAGAATTTGAGCGAGATTGAAAATGACATAAATGATCAAACTTCAACAAGTTTTAAAAATCATTAACCTCTTGAACACCGATCCGGATTCACTAAAAACACCATTTTACTGATACTTACACTGCCAATATAAATACTGCGGAGCAATTCTGCCAGAAGTCTGAAACGTGAAGTGGGTACTTCGTATCTATCAAAGAGCGCCTTCTAGTCTAATAGGGGACCTGTTCCACAGATATGATGTATGTCTGTCTGTCGGTGATGATAACTAAAGGTTACGTGGTAACTAAAAGGTAATATTTAAAACATCAGTAAGCAGTTAAATCTCTCCGCGACTACACAATTAATGAGTAGGATTCTAGCTTTAAAGTCGACTGTTCTCTTTATCTTAATATAGTTCCCCGGCTTCTCCAACATTAATTTTGATAAAAATTAATTATTCAATAATAGAGAAAAAGATTACATTGAATACCAAAGGCTGCCACGTCACATTTCTTGGCGAATAAGAGAAGTGTCAACTCGCAGAAGTAATTCACGGCTGATTATAAAACCTTGTACTTGTTGATGGAAACCTATTCGTCGGGGAGATTTATGGGAGGGTGTCTGAAGTTATGAATGAACCTGCACTCGGAGCAATTACCTCCTCTTCTGTTAAGAGGGCCCCTTAGCATCACTTGTCGGGGGTAACTGCTGTGCCTCCTTTTGTACAAAGAGTTTTCCCGGCAGGAAGTCTATTGCTTGACTCCACTGTCGATCAAATTCAACTTTTTTTGTTTTTTGCTTGTTTTGTTTTTAATTTGAAGTTGTGTATTTTTTGGAACACCGTTTTCTTCGGTATAGATATCGAGAAATGATTTATATTGGATTAACGTGTCTATACCTCCGTAAGAAAGGCGGGTTTCTTTAACCTTGATGCTTTTTTACATTAATCCTTACTATTGTATTTTTGTTGTTTTTCATTAAAACATATGTTGGAAATCGTTTACTTGAGGAATACTTCTACCAATAACACAAAAGGTGCTAAAAGCACATAAACCACATACGTCGTGTCAAAAATTTGCCACAATCGCTATCACCAAATTTTTCTTAACAAAGGCAATGTTAAAGTGTTTGTTTTGAATAAAGACGGGGCGATATAAACGATTATTTCTCCCACAAACTTCAAATCTTGTGTACTTTCACCGCTGTGAATCATTTGCAATTTTTGCGAGATTCCGTCTCAGTTACGCCGTAAAAATGGCAGAATTCTGTAAAACTCAGAATTAACAGACGTGCACGTCAGCCATCTGACGACAGTTAAATGAAAAGGTCGAAGATTCAAGCAAAGAAAGGGACCTGTTGTCACACGTACACACATACAATCCCTTCACAACTTGGCGCAAGCACCTGGCAGGGTTAGTTGCATTGACAAAAGCTTTCAGCCGATTTACTTTGCTTACAGTTATCATTCATTACATCATGCTTCATATCATTATCATTATAATTATCATTTCATCATTGACATTTTTCATGGAAAGTAAACTAATACCAAAGAATTAAGAAAGTGATCACAGTTAATATTAACAATATATTGCACTGAATTTTTTTTTAAAATTCTATGAAGATTGTTACTTGTATACCAATGTATAATAACTTCATGATCATGACATGAAATTAGCATGCATTTCAAAATAAACTTCTGCAGAAAACAAAATCAAGAATTTACACAAATTGTGTAATTTTTATAAGTGATAAATTACGTAAAATATCTCCCGTAATAAATCACGTTCTGTAAAAAGTAAAATCCTTAATTAAGAGGGCTATTTTTAGACTTTATTTATCTCTTCAAAAAGACTAGACATAAAGGAAACTATTCAAATTTCTAAGTTTAAATATTTTTCAATTTTCTGAGGTTAATAATAATTTATGGATAAATTAATTATATCTAAAAATTTAAGGAATATATGATAGGTCAGTTGACTATCCGGGCTTCTTAAACAACAACCATAACTTATCATAAATATACCAATACATGTATAGGAAAAAAGGACAAAATACCGCCATCATAACTTTCATATACTACGGACAGAAACGAAACTTTCTAAAAAATTAATCTAAATTTACCCATTTTCAATGATAAGTTTTTCAAAATATGAGAAAAAGAAATCTTCAATGAATTTAATCTTTTTAGGGGTTGTATTATCATACTTTTACTTCCACAGTTATGACAGAAATTTAACCTGTCTTCTAAGGGGACTTCTCCAAACATAAATCACTTTCATTCTACTTCGGTGAAAACATAAAGCTAGAATGGGTGTCAAATTATTTTTAATCTAACAAAACATTTTAAATTTGTTGTTTTTTCCGGTAAAAGTAGAATTAGATGACTTCATGTTGGGTTTTAATCATGTAGAAGACATTTGTAATTTGACGTAGAACTCGGGGAAGTCTCCAGAAGGCACGTACTAAGAGGGTCGCATCATTTTTTATGGATGTACTCAAATTATGAACATCAAGAACATGACCGCGTTCTTTTTACACGATGTACTCTAACAATAACAATTTGCCTGTAATTTCTGCATCCAGATTCTGGAGAATGATAAAAGGGAGAGAAAGTCAAAGACATTTTCATTAACATTTCAGTCCGGGAATAGAATAAATACGATAACTATCTATCAAATTTTCACACAGCTCCTCGGGGACGGGACGGAGAGAAAAGTCCGTCTGAACGAGCAGACGATGATGAGCAAACAAAGGGCAGACGACATCCGAGCTCCATTTACCCGCTAATTTTGTAAGCAGACGACAGCAGGGAGTACCCCGGATAAACACATGACAAAGTCAGAAGGAGCGAAACAACAAACAGTCGGGGAACACCCAGGGACAGACAGAAGAAGCCGTCCAGCTCTCCATCGTCGCCTCGGGACGACGCAACATGTAATTATGTACAGGACTTCGTGTTTCTCCCATACCATTTTGCATTACGGTTTTACTTGGATTTTTTCAGGGTGCTTTTCTTGGTGATCTCCTGGGTGGCAATCGGATCTATTAAGAACTCTTTCTCTCTCTCATTTTAAATACATTATATATCATCCCTGTAATATTGAAGGAAATTCGAAAAATTTTCTACCTCGATATGAGACTGAGTCCTTTAACACATTGGGGATATTTTCTCTATCGTCTTATACTATTTGGCTTTCCGTGACAAAAATCTTACTATGATAAATAAGAGTGCACAGCCATTGACGATTTCTTATAAATCCTGTACCCTCCCCCCACAGATCCCGCCGTGTGGGTCACTGAACAAATCCACGACAGAGCAAGATCACAGACCACGGGTTAGACCCCTACCCCAATCAATCACCAGAGGTAACCCAATCCGGCCCCGGCCTGATTTACGGCGCTAAACTACACCACTGGAAACGATTATAATATAGTGTGTGGCTTTACGACACCGAGGCCCTGAAATTATGACATATTTGAGGGTATCTATCCCTGCTGAACTAAGAATAGTTTGTTTTTGATGTATAAAAATCACAGCCGGGTTTTTAACACGTGATGGCCTAAAAGGCACTCACCCGAAGAAATTATCTTTTAATTTGAAACTTAAGAACATAATCGCGCGTTATTACCAATAATGAGGGAAAACAGAAAGAACGCTTAAATTTTTTGGAACTACCGATCAGTGAAAATTTTTTATGATTACTGTTATAGAGGTAATGCTGTTGTAGATTTTATTACATATCAATAATGGTGCTTCTTTATTAGCAAATTTTCATCAAAAGTAATTTCACAATTAGAAGTTTACCAATACATTGAATTAATGAGCGTCTGTTTCCTACAACCGTTGGTTTTGGTTATCAAGCGACGTGAGCAAATTATTTCTCCTTGCGAGAAAACAAAAACAAATGTAAACAATTTTCCAAACGATGTTTATTTTTATCTAATTTTAGTACGAATAAAAGATTATTTAAAATATATTTCCTGTCAAGAAAGGTTTTTGCAAGCAATTCTTACATAGATTTTGACATAACCTTTGTTCAAATGATCCACGTTCAAGTTTCTGAATACTTTCAAATTCAGGTCGAGTTCAATTCTGTGCTGAACATCCTGTGTCACGTAAAACATTTGTAATTTATGAATTTAAGTACAATTAAAAATTGTTCACTCTCTGTCCCTCTAGTCTTTACATGTTTTTGATATTTTTATTTGTGGTTATTTTTTTAGTGTGTAAATTGTTTAAGGCACAAAACGAAGCAAATGTTCGAATAAAACAACTGTCACTTTTATAACTTGTGTGAACTATTTGTTGATGTCGAACAGATTCGGAGACCGTATACCATTCCATGCAAAATATCTCATTTATTTAAATCAGATAAAGAAATTATAAACATGCAGAAGCTTTTGAAAAATCGTTAAAACTAACTCAAATTTAGCACGCAGTTTTGGAGACGGAAATGGAATATAAAAGACACCCGTTCATTAGAGAACACAGCGTACAACAGCCATGACGTAACAATTACACACAGTACAATGGCTGAAAACATTTAAACTCTCGTAAATTTTATAATTTGTCTTTGAAAATACGGGATTATTTATTTGGATGTAATTTTCTGATAGAATCTACAAACACACAGTAAAGTAAAATGATTGTTTAACAATCGTTAATGAGTCGGATGGGTCGTAAAACACCCGTATCTGCCGTAGCAGACGATTTATGGTGACATGTCGCAAAAGGCATGTCATGGGATAGATTCTTGCAAAAGATAATATGCGCTTTTAAAAATCGGCGCTAAATCATAGCCCGCTATTCTGTTTCAGCCATCCATGAATAATGATTTTGTTCTAAAGTGTTGGTAGTCCTCAAACGAAAACAGTCAATCTGCTATGCAGTCACTACATTGTATTTACAGTGCATAAAAGAATCATCAATTATGACAGATTGAGACTCGGGGTATTTTCGCTTAATCAATTAATGACAGTAAAACGCTTAGAGCTCAAACATAAGAGGCCAGATATCACGCTAATGCATCAAGATTACTATGATTATCTCAGAGACCATCAACCCAGAGACAAAAATCAAAACAAAACATAAAAAAATCGAACACGAGTTCTCTATTTCCGAATTCTGAGATTCCAGACATCTCTACAATGTGAAAATTGTAATCTTTTGAAGTTCATTTCTTACATTGTTTTAAAAAAAAATTAAATAAATCCCAAAATATTCCGCTGATTTACGATGGGTGTAGAGTTCCGGAGGCGAAATGTCCCGATGTCGGATCAATACTGTTCCTTATCTCAACCCAAAGAAACTCAATAGCCACTCACAGGTCGAGATCGGCATTGTTATACCCGGGCTGCATAGACCTGGAATTGCAGCAGGTTTATCTAGGGAGGAATCGCCAAGTCTGTAAATCAGTGTGCACTACTTCAAACAGATCATCGTGTTCGATTGAGATATCAAGTACCGAGGCTTGTAAAAAACCTCTTACAGGCTCAAATAATACCCAGGATTAACTCTCGAAGGCCAATATATGCTAATAAGGCCATAAACCAAAACTGTCTATGTAACAAATGAGCAGGAACAGCGCTGCAGAACTTCAAAGGAAAGAGCCGACATTCTATGCCAATACAGTGTGCAACTCGTGCAAGACTTTGCAAGAAGCCAGCAAAACCCCTGACTTTGGGATTTTCACAAAACTACATGGCCTACTATTTAGCGAAAAGAATTTTGGTGATGCCAGAATCAGCAACAAGCGTCAATCAAACCCGGATTCCTGTCAAGTTTTTCTGAGACAATGACAATCCTATCTTATCTCTGATAATCTGCACATCTGGATGCAGTTCCCCGAATTTTTTGCTTTCTTTTTTGTGTGGTCCTGCTTCTTTTAGCGAATTATTCAGTTGAAAAAAGGAAGAATCTCATGTTTTCCTTTTTCATTATGTACACGTTGAAATGTTGGCTTTGTTCATTTTATCATCAAACATTCGCGTTTAAAACTATCTTTTATCTATCCTTATCAATTCAAAAACAATGTAAAGTCAATCATGTGGGGAAATTACAAAGCATAACAGGAATTCATACGCAATCCAGTGCTTTGACTTTTTTCAGGTCTCTAAGGCCGGGTTGAAATCTTCACGCTCCTCTGTCGCGTGTTGTCCCGTCCATGATTTATGAAATACGCTATAAAGTGTCGAGAAGTAGATGGTTATTGCGAGCACACCGCGGGTGGTTCCAGGGCCCCGCCGACAACAGTTAATCAACCAGCTTTAATACGATATGCCTTTCTTGTCAGAAGGGTAACACAGCATTTATAGACTTCTAAACATACTAACATAGGTAAAAGTGTAAACATCCTTGCTTAACAAACCATACAGTAATTGGTTTATTCTTACGTTTATTTTGAAATAACCGGATGCGCATTCGCCTAAAAATTCTAAATATGTTTTAAATTTAAAAAGTTAAACGGTCTCGTTTGAAACACATAGCATCTTGCTGCTCAAAATTAGTTTTCACAATACGTGAAGGTTATTACAAGTACACCTGTTATAGCTAAATTCTATAATACTTGTTTGGGTAAGCAGAAATTCTAGTTGTCATCTTATATTCAATGTAGGGGGACTCTTAAATTACCCAAATTCCGGCACTTTATTGGAAGTGATAACCTAATACACGTATTAAATTTAATTGTAAAAAATCTAAGACAATGTTGAAAGGAAATACACCCTCGATAAGAATCTCTATTAGAAGAGGTCTCCTCCCACCTATAAACCAAAAATGGCAGCATCGGGGGCCTCTCCGAATAGGGCTATCCCTTCTGTTCCGTAAGACAACCGGCTTTGTCCGACCTTCTCCTTTAATACATCGGGCGCGATCTTGGGCGTATGTCTCCCATATATTTTAAGTGTCAACTACGGTAAGACGAGCCCGGAATCGGATTCGGTCGGCGATAAAATCTTGCGACAACAGTGCCAAGCCGCTTTATGAACATTAATCGACATATATATTGTCAAATATTAAAATATGATGGACCCTACACAGCGCTGACATATTGTTTGGGGGCCATACAATGATGCGTTTAATTGAAGGTTTTAAAAAATAACCGTGTATGCAATAGGAATATTAGATTTCAAGTTTTAATTTTCTAACATACACGAGTCAGATATTTTACATTTAAAAATACGATATTTAGATTGAAAATCCTAAAGCGTTCAAGTTGGCATAAAAAAAAAACACCTTCATTTTATATATTTACTGTTGAGGATTAAGAACTGGCGTCTCGGATACTGAGAACAAAACGGTATGATGCTTAAAATCACAATCAATAAAAATCACAATTTTTGTTCATTCGCGAAAAAGAACAAAATACTTGTGACGTACTGACAGTTAAAAATGTATCTCATTTGCAGAACAAATGAATCTTAAAAACTTCCTCAATCAGCGGATTCTCGGAGAGACAAAGAAAGCCAATTAGGAGATGCAGTTTGTCTCTGGAAATAGCGAGCGAGGCTGACCATTTTCAGGGATGAGGAGGGTCGGGCGCTGATGAAGTCTGACGTTCAGAGAGGCCTCGTCAGATCCAATTTTCCGTTAGAACGGTGACGAGTTCTACATTTCCGCATAAAATATGCTTCAGACAACGACGAATTGATCTTGCTTACGTCATAACCATCTTGTCGTCGTCGTCCCATTGCCAAAAGGTTACCATTCTTGCTCCACAAAGTTTTTTTTTATGTTTTGAACAAAATATATGCCAAAAGAAAAAAATATTGGTAAGGTTGAAGAACTGGCTAAACGTTAGAAAATTTGCAGCACCCGTGAATATTCATACAATGATAATTGATTAGTATACCTCGAAAGAATAACTTGAGCAAATAAATAATCCCGAGAATCCCAAGAATATACTTTGAAAACAACGCCATCGTCGAAAAAATTTAAATCTTAGTAGGTAATTGGCAATTATAGCAACCAATTACTACATATAACGTGCAGTACAGATTAAAGTCAAAGCAATTTTGTCCCAAAAGGCAGGTGAAATTAATATCACCGAGCGACAGTTGCATTTTGCAAAGAGTTGTAAATCCTAGGGATCAAACAAGGTACAAAAAAGGCCCAGATTGACGCCACTAATGAGTTACTCTGAATCAAAGGTAACGGCAGGTGATTCGACTGTACATCAAACAGCTTCCTGTAGGGAATGACCTCGTGCGACCCATGAAGTGTCCCTACGTACGGCCGAATCTTTATACAACCGGCAGAAATATTTATAGCTTATAAGCTAGAAGGTTGGTCTTATTATATAACACAACGTCAGGTTTACAAAAAATATCAATTTCTTATTTTGATTTGAAGATGATGGTGGTCTCTTTCATGCACCAAATGTCTACTTGACAGAGAGAAAACTCGCATATCTACCAAGGGTTATCCACACTGATTCATTAAGCGGTTTCATACAATATCATTTTGTGGAGTTATGCAAGACGTGATAAAAACGTGGTATTAAAACGTAGATAAAACCGGATGTCATTGGTTCGCCTGCTGAAGACGAAGTTCAGTCACGAGGAAGATGGTGCCATCACGCGCAGTGGTAGACTAAAGAGCTTCCGCCATGATTTCTGCTCAACATCTTTTAACTGTCTCTCTTTTTTAATGACAGAGGCAAAAAATCTAATTTCTGGATGAAAAATGGTGGAATAACGAAGTTATCTCCCAAGCTTGTAGAGTTTATCAACAACCGTTTATCACGGGGGTTGCCGCTATCGACGTCACAAAGCTACGATAAGCAGGGACTTCTATTTCTCGTTAAAAAGACACTAACTGCTTATTCTTTCCACATTCTTGTTCTGTTGTGTTGTAACAAATCTAGATAAGCACTATCAAGCAGAAATCATTCATTCTTTATTTTGCTTAAATTGGTTGATGGCAAAATGCGAAGCGTGGGTCATCTATCTCTTACAAACGTCTGCTGGCTATCATGTGTGTGACATCATCAGCACGTCTCTACGCATGCTCGTGGGGATGTCACGTTGTGGTTGTATGCACTAATCGAACCCACTAAATGCATATCAGATACACTTGAGAGGAATGCAAAATCAGCCAAGGACCAAACTAATTGCAATTTGCTAGAATTTAATTTAGATAAATATCCGTATTTACATCGTTTATGAGAGTATGAAATCTAATAACTGATTTTATGGTCGCTGAATATGGTGAGCATACATCTTTTAATTAAGTGTTATGTCTAGGACACCAATAAAACAGGGAGAGAACCTTTGATAATTTCAGACAGCACGTTTCATAACGATCGTCTATAAAAGTTTAACATGCCTCCCACTGTCTACATTTTGATGAGCTTTCCAAAATACCATACCTTAAACTTTGTTTTGTCTAATTGTACATTTGTACAAAATAACAAAACAAAATTTGTATAAGGACAATGGAAAACCACAAACGTTGAATTCTTTGGATTGACCAAAAACATGGATAGCATTGTTTCAAATTGGTTTTGTTGACGATAAACATGTACAAACTGTGCCTGATAAATTACTGTTTGGCCCTCGGAATTAGCCATTAATGCATCCGTATTTACAATAGTGAAAAGGAAGCCAAAAATTCCACGTCACGAAAAATCTCCAAAAAATAAAGAACTGACTTGCACTCAGAAATGACCATCCTTTTCAAGCCCTAGAAAGCCGCAAAATTCTATATCTTACCAACAAACAAGATGATTAAATGAAAAATTACACAAATTAATAGGCTTTACTTGTTGAGAAACATTGGAACAGAATATTAATGTGAAGTAGTAAAATTTAGGTCAAATGTTAAAACTTCATGCTATATATTTTACATTACCTAACATGCAGGTTAACAAATACCTACGATTTAGGAAGGAACGTCTTAAGGCCCATCTCCAACTATACAAATGTTCTTTTGTGGCAGTTCAAAATTTAGACAAGCCATTTTACAAAATACCATCCGTTAAACACTGGTATGAGTAATTGTTGGACAATCTGTATTTCATGATCATTTCCGTCTTGTAATTCAAAAAATAGACTACTATTGCAGTAGATATTGATAAAATAATTTAACACAACTAATTGGCAAAAATGAACAAACAAGATTTCATTTAACAGGTTTTTGGACATATTTCATTCTAATAAAATGTAGAAAATCCAAGAAAAAGGGGAGGAGGGGTAAGGGTCCCTACAACAAGATTATAAATACTAGTGTATATATCCCTGTCTACAATCTCTACTATGGTTTACATGTACATTAAATATTGTCCAGAAAACATTTTGCATCAGTGAAAAACCTGTAATTAAAGACTTTAGTTTCCTTGTCTAAAAAACGAATTTCCAGTAGACAATGATAACTTGTGATTTACTAATTACTGTACATAAAGCTTTTATAAAAGCATATTGAAAACCCAACATCATGCTAAAACTTTATAAGGAGCGGATGTGCTGAAGGACACTTCATAAAGAACTGACAGAAAGCCTGTCCTCTTGTTCATCAAATGAAGCATGGCTAGGAACAAGGCCCAGTCATAAATCTTAACTGCCTGCAGATTTACTTTATATTTTTTTCATCACAAAAAGATCACAGAAAACAGATAAGAGCAAACCATCTATGACACTTACTGAATTATAAGACATAACCATGTGTAAACCAGAACCTAGCAGAAACAGGTAAAGGACAAATACATGTACAAGCCAAAAACTGGAGGGGAATGCAGAGAGATGGTGGTGGTGAAAGGTGCTGATTTTAGTGTTAATTGAGTTAATTCCTTTTGTGTTAGACTACTTACATGTTTAGCCATTATCTGTCAGTGGATCTTGGTAGACGATTCTTCTTCCACACTGTGTCGGGGCTGGAATAAATGTCAGCGTTTTAGACTTCAAACTCTCACTCACCTGATGGTGCAAGTGTATGTTCAAGGAACAACATTGCAACAACAAATGTAACGTATGTAAGATCCAATACAACGTGACATATCAAGGGCAGGGGGGCTGTTGATGCCATGGGTCCAATTCTGTTTAATTAAGATTTTAATGAAAAAGTACTCAGTCACTTGTTTTATTTGGAGTTTTGTATCAAATAAAAAACATTTAATGATGTTTGAGAAATCCTGAATGTCAAAGTGGAATTTAGAAAACCTGGTTTAAGGTAACCATTGTAAATTATGATTTCAATTCGTTGCTGTATTTTGTATTCTGTTTCACAATAGAGAAAGATTATCCCCTATGACTTCATTTTTTATCTTGGAAGAAAAAAAAAATTTCTACCCAAATTCTAAGTTTTACTGTATAAAAATTAAAATGGTATACATTTTTGTTTCAGAAAGGAAGGGAAACTCTTCAAAATACTTTACAAAAAAGGCAATATAAATTGTGCATATTTCTGTCAAAACCAGCAAAGCAGAAAATCCACTACTTTAACCTTTGTACATTAATTGTCTCTTAAGCATTCCTTCATGTTCACAGCCAAATCTACAAGACACGTTGACTAAAATTACAATGTCACAAAACACAGGATTGATTAACTCATTTCAGATGCTGAGGAATCTAGTTTTTCAGAGAAAGAGAATCATTTCTTCACCAGGACATTCTACTCTTACATTAGAGAAACTATTCCTGCATGACATTTCCAGATTGAAGCGAAACCTTTCTATAAGACATGGACTTGCTGGCAATCATTAGTGTGCCTTGCTCAATTTTCTCTAAATGAACCTATTTGAATGACCTCCACACCCTATGACTTCTACTTTTTATAAATTTAAAACCTGTATACAGGGAATATTCGCCTCCGTCTTATTTTCGACCCTTTCACCCTCGTTGTCAGAAGGCGAATTTTAGACTTGGCGATTTCCAATGTCTCAAATTATCTCTCTTTAAAAACAACTGTGTCTGGGCGAATTCAAGATGGAGTGAAACTGTTTGCAAGTGTAGAAGGGTGAAAATTACATGGGGCTAAAATAACCCTGTATACAGTATTTATCATTTGTTAATAATACTTTGCAGCTTTGGGAATAAAGCATCAGACTACTGTAATTTATGCTGTCTTTTTCAAATCAGAAACAGGCAAGAATATCATATTGTTGTAGAATACAACAGTTCATTCTGATTTTGAAAACTTTTCCTTGTGGAACCCTTAACTAGATTCCAAACTCATAAACTTGCATTGTCAATTTTCTATCAAATCCACAGCTTTCTTCTAAAGAAATTCTGAACATTAGTGCATTAGAACCTTGTAAAGGATGAAATCAAAAATTTGATTTGAATATGATACAGTGTATATATTAGACTTGATACTTTTATCTTTTGTTTCTTTTTACTTTTTTCATTAGCTGGTGATGTACATTTATAGATAGTTTGGTAAAATGAATTCATTTAATCTTTGTAAAGTAAATGTGATCAGAATATTTCAAACCAAATCAATGTTTTTATGAGAGTCATGTTCAAGTATATTCCTGCAAGGTTTTTTGTGGTTTACTACAAAAAAAATTTCACACTATATAGATTTCACAGTCTTCTATGTTATGTCTTTCATGTGGTTTTGAGTAGAGGCCGTAATTGAATTTGTGCAATGGTTGACTTTTTCATAAGGGATTTCTCACTGCATTGCTAATTCCTAAGTATGTTTCAAGTATGTTTCATCAGCTAAAATGCAGCATAATTCACATAGTACTTGTATCTGTATACAGTATAGAAAGTGGAAGTACATTCCAAACATTTCTGTGTACATAGGCAGTAGAAAATGTCTTGAAAAAAAAAATCCTCGTAATTTTGTGATTGATATTTGGGTGGTCTTATCAAAAGGTAACCTTTATTCACTTGCAGACCTTGAAAAAAAAAATCATGAATAAAGGTAAAATTGATAAACCTTTTTTCTTTATAATTACTAAAATGGTGCCTTTTGTGACTGGTGGATTTTTTTTTTTATTTAATCTCATATTTTTTTTCAATGGATGGATGCCTCAATAATGGTAGAAAAAAAATTATTTCTTATCATATAACATTGAACTTTCAGTGATGAATAAAAACAAGGTGTTTGACAGACAATAGTGATATTCCATATGATGTGAATATTAAGTACCAGTAGTTCATGCTATTTGTGAAAAATTTTTTGATGGAGGAATAAAAATAGAATTTTCAACCAACCCAAAGAGCCATTTTCTTCTCAACCTAACAAATATGAGTTTATATGAATTTATTCCATTTATAGAAAGAGTACATGTATATATAACTCTGTTGTGTTTAAGTTAATATTGAGTTGTCTTCCTTAATCTGGACCATGATGTGACAATATTAAGAGTGTCAAACAAACAGGAAATATTCATATTAGATTATGTATAGAAAAAAATTCTTTAACAGCAATTTCTTTAACCTCCCCCCTTTTCAAAATGTTATTGCCATTTCATGTATATTTGACAGCACTGATGTTCATGTACAGTCATCAAAGATCTCAGGTTATTAGAATTAATACTACTCTACAATGGTCTCTTTGACTCATTTGGTTTATCACATCCATTTGTTTTATTTTATCATCCAGACCCTAGATATGATGGAGTCAGATGATGAATGATGAGAATGATTATTCTTCAAAGGGAAAATTGTGTATACATTAATCAAGACTAATACCTAGGTCATTTATATTCAAGATAAGAAAAGTAAAGTTATTTAATTTGTTGTAGAAACTATTATTAAAACTGTTCATTCTCTAGTATACTATATACAGAATTATTTTTGTGTTTAAAGAAAGATAATCATTTGAGACATTGGAATTTGCCCAGTCTTAAATTCGCCCGCTGACAATGAGGGCGAAAGGGGCGAAAATAAAATGGGGCGAATAATTTCCAGTATATAGTATATACACCTGAGGGAGGAAAAAGTGGAAGGGGAGTGTTTCTATGTGTTCATGAAAGAGAGGATTACCAATTATAGTAGGAACTTGGTGCTGACTCCATCACAGTTTAATCCACAATCTGTCCATCTTCAACAACCATAGTGTACGAGTGGTGGAATGGTCCTTGAGCATCAATTAACCCCTTTTCCTCCTGATTTGATGCTGCTCCAAATGCTCTATTGCTATCCATTTCCAAAACCAGCCATGGAAACTGTAATGACACTGAAAAAGAACCCTGCAAGGCAAATCCCAGTTAGTTACCCCTCCCCTATTGTTCCAGGAACCCACCAAGATGACTAGCAGAGAAATTGTAAGAGTCTGTATCATTACAGCCCCCCTTTCAACTGCTGTCAACCTCAGTATTCCCAATGTCTTGTACAAACCATCTTAAGATATCAGCCACCCTTATTAGGAAAGCTGATACCTTACCTACACACTTACCCTTGGCACAAAACACCTGTATCAGCTGATTTGACTTACCTGGGCTGACACAGGTGAGACACAAACACAAAGTCAATACCTGAGCATCCAGCTTCTTGTTTTCTTCGTTCTCTTCATCCATCTCAAAGTACATCTCTGTTTTGGTAATGGACATTGTACCATTAATGGCTGCTCCAGGGGCAATCAGTTTACAGGAGGTGGACAATGCTACAGGGCCTGTCAAATCAAGGAACAAGAGATAAAGCCCCTTTCATCATATTACTAACCTGTTAATTCAATTATTTCATAATGGATTACTTAAATGATTTTTTTATGAAAAATCATTTTCAATTTTTTTCCAAAAACAAAAACTGAATCAGATCCAAAATAGGTTTCTTAAACTCACTTTTATGAATGGATTTATATAACATTTGTTGTCATCTACCTGCATAATCCTGTTCAATATCTCGTTCCTCCATCAAAAGTTCCTCATCAGTGTAGTCAGGCTGGACTTGCGACCTTTTGACCTTCGACAGGTGGGCATGGAAAGCCTCTCTGGCTTGGTTTATGGCATCTTCATTCTCTCCTATAAAAAAATCAGGTAAATCAACATACATCAAACCCTGTAGATATAATTAAACTTTCATTATACTAATATTTCATAAAAGGTAGCTTCAGTATCTAAAACTAACTGAATCATGGAGCTATTTCTGGTTTATGATTTAGATTCCTTACCATGCTCTAACGCTGCCTTCAGGGTTGCTTCTGGGTGGGTTGATCCGTATGGATTTTTAATTAATCGTCTTCGACGTCTTGAATCATCCTCCCAAATATCTAATCTCCAAAAATCTCTGTCACTGTCAAAAGAAATTTTAAGTATCAGCTTGGTGAATATAACACCAATCTATAAAGCATAATGAGAAATTATCCAAGGGTACAAATATTTTCATGTTTTGCTGTTGTATTGGTGTTTGATGGGTATTTTCTATCATTTTCACGGACTTACTTGAGTACATTGTATAACACACGGCTTTAACCAAGCAATAGCCATATATACCCATATAATGAATTGTTCTACTCCCACCTATACAGTTGCCCTACCTGTCCCCCTCGGGATGGCCCCAGGCCCCATGTTTGTTGGTGAGGATGTTGAGTATTTTCTCTCTGATTTTGATGGCCACCGTGTGGTCTCTACGTTTGGCTGCTTTGATGAGATGATCACACATTTTCTCTTCCTCCTTCCGGTCTAACATGGTCTGAGCACAGAGGGACTAATAAAAAAGCATTTTTGATTCAAAAACTTGAACACATGAAGAAAGCAAATATGAAGAAAATGTAAAGGCAAAAAAACATTAGTAGACATGTGATGGAAATGGGAAGGGGTTAAAAACAGCTTATTGTTCATAATTCATAATTTCTTACAAAAATATTGGTTAACCAAGAATTCATTAAATATTAATGAAAAATACAGTAAATCAGTATCTATAAAATATCAAGAACAATTTCATTATTTTCAAGATTTATACCAATGCCCTAACATATCAGAGACACTACAGTCTTAGACTGCACAATCAACAGCTCCTGCACTGTTGCATACCTCAAACTCAGCATGTTTTTGTACATCTTCAGCTCGCATTCTGTTCAAAATAAACTCAGCTTCATTTGCCACCCTCACAATGTGATCCCGTGTAGCATGGGCAAGCAATCTATATAAAATAATTTCCATTGTCAGAGAATGTCATTTATTCTTCACCATTTAATTTTTCAATTTCAACTATCATTTGTAAAGCCACATCAAACAAGATGGCAATTTAGGATATCTACCTTCCTTCATTGACTAGCTCTATAAAGGCTAGTCCAGCATGTTTCTGCAGCGAGTTCTGCCATTCCTGAGAACACAGCAGCATGACTAGTTCTACCACAGAGCTACTCTGCTTCAGGGTCACTAAACCTGTAATAAACACCAATACATGTACATGTAGTAATATAGAGCTTACAATCTTCACAGTATCAAAAAGTAAAATAAGCATGCATAATAATACATGTATTGATTTATTTGTATCAAAATCATCACATTTTCTTACCTCCAATAAGCAGTTCCTGTCCATGTGAGCCAATGAGAGTCTTGGACAAGAAAGGAGCGAAGTCTACAAAGATTTCCCTCAGGAGTGGGGACACCGACCCCAGGGCCTTCTCCAGCCTCTCCGTCAGGGACTCTGGATGTTCCCCGACCACTGCAGGCAAGTTGGCCAGGGTCTCCGGGATTCTGTTGGGCATCTGAAGCTTCTCCAGCTTGGGTCGGTCATCCTTGTTGGTGGCATGGGATGAGATGGCATGGATTGGCTTGTTGGCTTCGGCCTTCTTGTCTTCATCCTCCTTACCATCACTCTCTTCATCCACATCAGTTGGCAACTCTGCTGCCTCCGAGTGGTTTTCTTCAGGAACATTTTCTTGTGCAATTCCATTCTGTTTTGGTTCACTTGGTTTCTCCTCATTTCCTTGTTCTTAAAGAGAAAATGAGTTAGATGCAGACAAATTTAAATGAAATAGAATATGAGCTGAATCCTAACTACACATCTGATTCAAACACTTTCACACCTTGTTCATTCTGTTCTTCCTGTTGTGTGTTCTCCTCTGCTGCTTCTTCCTTTGTTTCGGCAGTGGTTGGCTCAGTCTCCTCAATACCATCTCCTACCCTTTCTTCCATTTTAATTCTTTCCTCTTCCACCTTTTCCACTTTCTCTTCACTATCTTCCACTTTCTTTTCACCATCTTCCACCTTTTCTTCACCATCTTCCACTTTCTCTTCCTCAGGTTTCTCAGCCTCAGCAGTGGCCTGTTCCTCAGCTCCTTCTGGCTCCTGATCTTCCTGCTTTGTTTCTTCTACTGGAGTTTCCTTCTCTGATTCTTCAGTATCGTCTTCTTCAAGTTGTGCTGAGTCAGCACTTTTGTCCAAATCCTCACTTCCTGGTGTGGCAGATCTTGTTGCAGAATCTTCATCTGAAATTAAACATGCAAATTACTCACAGTTTTATATTCTAGACTACCTACATTTGATACACAATTAAATGGATCTGTTTACATGTAGTATGTTGTTCATCTTTCTACACTGCTAAACAACTGTTCAGTACATTGTATTTCGGTTTGTACTCTACCTGTGGTGTCGGTGATGCGGACATCAGCTTTTATTTTGACTTTGGGAGATTCCTCTGCACTGTGGTCTAGGGAAGCCTCCTCTCCGTCAATCACCTCCCGGGAAACATCGCCATCACTGGTCACGTCTCCACTCTCAAACTCCTCATCTGTCACAAAACAGAGCTAGAGTTACAACAAAACCTAACACAACAATCCTGGTGTTCAATAATTCAGAACATTTTACCTCTTTCAACCAGCATATACTGTTAAATCATTAACTTTTGTGGGGGGCCAATTTTCATTGATTGTCAATTTTTACAGGCTAATGGGGATAGACATGTACCAGATGTACTTGTATATAGGACAAAATTTAATATACTGTGTTGCATAATTTGTTGAGGATATAAATTCATGGGTGAGGGGGACCCATGAAATCCAAGAAAATTGAGCCACCACAAAATCTAATGATTCCAAAGTAGTAATTCATTAAACTGCTATGTACTTTGTACTAATTTTATCATGAACAGTATATGAGGTTTGAACATAAAAGTTTAGAGAACAGCAACAAGTAGCCTGAATAGAAGGACCTCTCACACTTTGACTGAAATGGTTCCATGCACAACAGAATGTGGATACAAGCAAGAGTATATGAAAACAACATGAAAAGAAAGATAACTCATGTGTCAAATTGATAGATTATCAAATACATCTGTGAAAACTGAGGAAAATGACAAGAAACCAACTGTTCAAATTGAGAGAGTGAAACAACAAGAGATGAAACAGATAGAAAAGAGAAATAAACAAGAAAGACAAAATAATATTCATGCTAGTCATCAAATATCAGGCAGCTAAGTGGGACACACAATAATAAACATCCAGGTAACCTTGCTTTGACTCAGTAGTCCCATTGTCAGTGGACTCAGACTCGCAAGTGTTAGTGTGTGTGAGCGAGTCTGACTCAGTTTCAGTGGTCTGGATAGGGTCCACCAGGATCTCATCATAACGACTCCGACTACCACTCAACATCTCAGACAACACACTCCCCCCTCCGTCATCTGCCGCTATGATCGCCTGGTACGTGGCCTGGTCTAGAGGTTTGTGTTGAAGGTCCCCTGGGACCTGCTCTCCGTCTGACCTCTCCTCTTCGCTACTTGATCTGACTCCATTCTCTGTATGATCAGATTTTGCTACCTGTATCCCTGTTTTAACACTTCCATTTTGAGGTCCTTCCAAAAGTGGTCTTAGGTTTTGCAATATTGTTGAGGCTTGTTGAACAAACAAATTTCTTACTTGTAATCACAATACACCTGATTTTGCCCTACATTTCAAGAAGACATAAAATTTGACTCTTTGATTAGTATGACAATATGTACAATAGATTACAGGTATGACTTACCAGAGGGTGAGTTGATGGACATTCTGTGGGAGGTGGGTGTGGCAGCCAGACTAGGGGGCTCCAAAATGTCCCTGTACTTGGATACCATCAACACTGAGGTGAAGTATACAATGGCAAGAGCCAGGAACTGTGCTTGTTTTGTTTCTTCCTACAAACAAAAGAATTCAATATATCACAAGCACTGACAATCATCTAAAACATTCACAATGTTTCAATAACATTAATATTTCAAAGGTCTTAGCAATCGCTAAGTTTGGGGGGGGGTGTGTGTGTGTTATTTTAGTAAGTAAAACTATGTAACATAATGTGTAATGAGAACATTAGGGTGACCTACCACATCTCTGTAGACGACGGCCCTCAGTCGGTTAACATCTGTGTCCTGTAGAAGCTTATCAAAGTCCTTGATGGGGGACACCTGCTCATTCAGATTCTCCACAATATTCTACAAAAACATTATAAAAATCACTGACCATTGTGAAAAACTTTGCACTGAATCTAACTACATGTATTAATCATTAAATCAGAGAAAATCTTCATTAGAACCATTATCAACTGTGTTCATACCCTTTCTGTGGGGTGAGAGGCCATAATAAGTGCCTGTATGGGGTCCGTCCCATTATAAGTCTTAGACCCCCTCAGACTGCTGCTAGAGGGGGAGGCTGAGGGTGTGCTGGGAGGGGATCTAAAGGTGGACCGGTGGCGACACTCCAGACAATTCCTCACCGCCGCAGTACATACTGTCAACAAGAAACAAATCCCTTTTTTATTGTTTTTAGTTAGTTATTCAAAATATTTCAAGTATTTCACATCATAACCAAAACAAAAATGTTTCAGATGATAAAATATTACATAATTACAAGTCCATTTTTGCAACAACCGGTAATGCTTTCTCATAACATTTAACAAAAACAAGGACCATAAATGAACTGTTTCTTAGTGATAAATAATTGCATCAATGAGGTTCCTTGTGTTTCTTGTGAATTTTCTTACATGCGAATAACACTTGATTTCTGAAGAATCTTACCCAGTCTGAGACACTGCCTCAGGATTCCACCAGCAGGCATGTTCTTCTCCTGTTCCAACTCGGCAAAGTTGGTGGAGCTGGCAAACACCAGGACGTCTGTCAGATTCATGATCCTCTGGAGGATGGACACGGCCTGCTCGATGCTCAGTCCCTGGGTTGGCTCCAGTATCTCCACCTCTCCCTGAAAATCAAACAACATCACATAGAAGTTTTTAAAAATAAACAACCTTTTTTACTTCAAAATTAACAACATATTTTTTTTCACTCAAAAAAATTTTCAATACCTGTAATTCAAAGTCAACTGATCTTTGGCATTCTTAAATTTTTTTTTTTACAAAGTTCAATTAGCCTCAGACTTCTCCAAAATGTGAAGATAAAATATCATTAGAATTTAAATCCCTATATGCTTTTCTACTCAATTTTTTAAAATAAAATGCTTACATTTGGTGAAGTGGCAGCAGCCAGGAGGGGAAGTAACCCTCCACAGGATGTAATGAGGTTGTCAGCCAGCTGGGAAATCATGTGTGTGACATTGACAACATACACATGGTTCTCACTGGAGTTCACAAAGTCTATCACCGTCCTAGAACTGTGACTACAAAAGAAAACACAACATGTTAAAAATGCACTGAAAACATTTTAAAAAAAATCATTAATAAATTGTAAACCAGCTGTATGTACATAACAAACAAATACCCCTGTTCACACTAATACAGTTATTGTTAAACTTACCTTTTCCAGACTTGTACATCTGTTTCTATTGAGAACAACAGATCAGAGAGAAGTTTTTGGTGTAAACCTGACCACCGAAATTCAGGAATTCTAAAAGGAGGGGCCTGAGGTCCAGCACTGAACATCTTGGTGGCTCCCTCCCTGAATGACTGTGAGCGAGTGGGGTACTGCCTCCTCTCTGTGGGGCGGGGTCTGTCCAGGGATGCTGACCTCCTTACAGTCGGACGACCTTCAGCCTGCTCCGATTCTCTCACTTCCTGCTGGCGTTCAAACTCCTTTGCCTCTTGTTGCTTGACTTCCTGCTCACCAGCTTCTGCCTGTGGCTTCTTTGACTCCACTTGTTTAACAACATCACTGATAATGTCCTCCAGAAACTGTCTGACCTCACCGTTTGATTCCCCCTCTCTGGGTTCGGCTACGTCCCCATTGGTCAGCTGACCTGCATTGTTAGTGTTAGAGTCCTCTGCTTCCTCGCTCTCTTCTGGAATTTCTGTCACTTTGACAGTACTTTTAGGGAGGGGTTTATTCAGGACCCGGTCTGATACCCCTGACACAGTACTGACAGGGTGGTGATCTCGGTCCCTTGGGTCAATATCATCAGTCCTGACCTTGATATAGTGATCATACATCTTGGACATGTGGATTTTGAAATCCTCATATGCTACCTGTGTAAATACATGCATTTAGAAATGTACATGTACCAAATATCCAAGTATATTTAAATCATTTAATATTTATTACTTTGATAAGATATTGGCACTTCTGATTGGTCATAAAATTTCTTTGATATCTGCATCAATAAAATTTTTGCCGGATCTACTTTTCTCAACTGTTTGATTTAACACTATATATAGAACGGGAATTTCCAAAATAAACACTGTCAACAAAATGTAAAGTTGTGTCTGTTTATGTGTCAGCAAACAAAATACAACTTTATAAATATAAAAAATTAAAAGTTTAACCTTCAAAAATAAACAATACACATTATTTAATTCACTAAATAGACAATTAAGCGTCTTCTCACAATTTTGTCTGCTTGAGATCAACAATCAACATTTACGGCGAGGCTGGCTGTTCCAATTCCAGGAATAATTATAATGAACATGTAGGCCTATACACTTTCACGGCAACTCTGCTGTTCAAATTTGCTAATGATGAGTTTTAAATTAACACACGTACATGATCGGTCATCAGAATAAGCGTCGTAAAGCAAAGCTATGAGTAGTGCATAACTCCTTCATCGTATTCCAAGCGGCAGAAATACCATTTAAGTACCTCACTGGCTATCTAGTTACCACAACATTTACAAAAGTCGCACATACATACTATTCTTTGTCGACATATCAACTATTTTTGTCCACGATCGCGTCTCCTTGCATCATGGTTATGCCCAGTTGCATATTCCAGCCATCTATCTCACATTAAAACCAGTTTTAACGAATTTGGCTGCACAGTGAATAATATCACAATTCATCGCATGTATTTCCCTTTTGTTTTCAATTCAGCCAGTCAGATTTCAACTTTCTATTTGTGTTTAATCCATTAAATTCAGCTCAATAGCTTTGCATCAGCTGAAGGCACATCCACTTTGAATATTGTTGTTGTTATTGTTTTGTATTCATACGTACCCCTTCAGTTACATTATTTACATTTTTGATCAATGGCACTTTACTTTTTATGATTTGAAAATGTTTTAATAAATGATAAGAAATGAATTTAATAGTTTTTCTATTGATCGACGTATCAAAGGAAAAATTGACCGGAAAACGTAGCGCATTGATGAAAAAGTTTTCCAGTCAATTTTTCCTTTGATACGTCGATCAATAGAAAAATTATTAAATTCATTTCTTAATAGAATTCAGAAAGAGATTTTCATTAATAGGAACAAATTTTTCATAAAGCACCAAAAGAATGAAAGGTGGGAAGAGCATATTATTTAACACATAGCTATGGGACAGGGCTCTGAGTGTTAAAAATCACTTCTGTTAATACCTTTAAGTGAAGTATATATGGGAAAAGCTTTGAATGTAAAAAATTATTTTTTGTTATTAATACCTTGGAGTGAAGAATAGCTAGAGTATCAATCCAGACTCTCCATCCTCCAAACTCGTACTTGATGGCATGATGCAGCAGCATACGGAATAGGGCCATCACCATGTCCGTAATCTTCTGCTCCTCCTCATTGTGGGGGTAGATGTATGCCTGGGAGAACAGCCAGTCCTGCCAAACGGACATCTGCAGCACAGTTCTACAAGATTTAATTGTAGAGATTTCAGAACTGCTTTTTTATTAGAGTAAAAATTTTAGTGAACTTTTTAGTCAATTTCATAGAAAAATTAAATAACAAGTGTCATTTAAATAGTCTGATTTTAAACAGAATCATCTTGGTTTAATTTGCATTTACCTTCTGTTGTCACGGTTGTTGTTACACAGAATGGTGAGGTCGGACAGGAAGCAGCGTTTGACCTCCATCACCACAGGGCCAACCTTGGACTGTCGGATCATGGTAGCCACCACCTTCAGTACAGCTGATACAAAGATTTAGCATAATGCATTACATTAAATAAAGCAATCTCTAGTTTATTTTGGTTGAAAAAAAGTTGTTGTTTTAACTTTAATATGGAGCAATATTTAATCAATGTTTAATTGAATCTCGATCATACCTGAGTTTTCTATTCTAAATGAAGATTCTGGTTCATTGTGTTTCTTTGTACATGTCTCCGGGGTCATCCTCTCTGTCAGGAGCTGGATATGGAATACACAGACAACAGAGATTGTATTGTCACTAAATACAGTTAGAGAGATTACAGGGAGATTATATTCTCACCAAATACAAAAATAAACCCCATATTTCAAAATATCAAATAGAATACATTAAAGAAATCTCTTTTAAAACATTATCATAGATTATTTTTAAAACCAATGTCTGATGAATATAAGAAAAAAATTAAGCATACAGTGGTTTTAAATAATAAAGTTAATGACATTAATAATAAATATTGACCTATGATTTGTAAACATGTAGCGTTTCATTTCCAGCATCAAGAAATACTGTAAAAGTGGTTATTTACGCTGGTGGAAAAATATGCGTTTACTGGAGTCAAACAATATGCGTGGGTATTAAATATGCAAATGCCTTTATGTTTTACCACACAAAAATTTTGATTTTTTTTCCCATACGCGTGGGGGTATTTTTACGCGGTTTTAAGCTTACCGCATAACTAGTGTAAATATCCCCCACACGTAAATAACCACTTTTACAGTATATCACAAGGTAGATAGATGTCTTATACAAAGACTGCTCCTCTGCTATGGAACATCAGCATCTGAGTTTATCCTATTATAGTAAATGTTTATGAGAGAAGTCTCTAGATATCTCTGTACAGCCAGGGATCACTAATTACCTCAAACAGGACATTGTATATGGGCATGGTAATGGTGGATTCATTTAGCATCAGGCGTTCTCCGATCAACGAGAACAAGTTGTGTGGTCCCAAGGCATCAGATTTCCTCCTAAAGCAAAAGATATTATATTATAATAAGCATTTTATATAGATATTATAAACTAAGTCATACAACAGTCATACAACATCTATCAACTCATACAACATATGTACACACTTATATTATTCTGTCAATATTATATAAAAATAAACTACTGTACATTGTTGAAATAAAAATAAATAATGTTGACATTCAAGCATTTGTTTGCTGTTAAGAGACCATTCACAGTATGTTTTCTATAGACATTCGCATGGAGACATTAAACAGAATTCAATAATTAGATGTAAATTGCAATCATGCAGAATATTTCTGAATTTTCAAGTTAATTTATTCAGTAGTTTATGAAATGATTATATGATTTGATTTTAAACATTAAGAGAAAAAAGAAACACTTGACTTTTATGAATAGCAATAATTTTCCATCCTGACTGAGAGAGAAGTACCGATACACGAGATAGAGGAGTTATTACAGGCAGCAGAATTCTAAATGTGTTTATTGCAGAACCTGAAATGACTTTTGACTGATGACCGAGTTAAAAGTGTTTTTATCCTGTGTAGAGGAGACCTCCTGTAAATGGATACAACGTTCACCCAGGACATAAACTAGATAAGTTAACAAGATCCAAACTTAAGGCAGAGAGATTCAGGAACAAAGGGAGGTAAATGATGGTGGTACTTACTTGTGTGTGCTCCTCATCAGCCAGTAGCCCAGTAACTTGAGAGACTGAATCCTCAATTCTTCTGATGGGGAGGCCAGCAACTTGAACACAGTTCTTCAATAATTAAAAAGAAGAGTAATTAACAAACTGATTAATCTTTACATATAAGTAATTGATAAGTCTTTTTCACCATTAAACATTTCTATAAGCATCACAAACTGGAATGAAGTGGCTGATTTGTTACCTGATTCCGCCTTTCTTATCAAAAGATGGCACCATGGACATTGGATGCTCAGCCATCAGTTCTACAGACAGCTTCAACACATCCATTAAATTGTCATCCTGTTACAGAGAAGACAAAATTTAAACATGATCATACCAAAAAATCATACATGTATGTCAGAAGGGCATTCAATACAGAACACACACAGAAAAAATTATGGTAAAGGGAGAGAATCTGACCTCGTGT
Organism: Magallana hongkongensis; assembly: GCA_016163765.1. Taxonomy (NCBI): domain Eukaryota; kingdom Metazoa; phylum Mollusca; class Bivalvia; order Ostreida; family Ostreidae; genus Magallana; species Magallana hongkongensis. Next base: position 8,339,188 of record WFKH01011581.1, on the reverse strand, counting down.
AGTGTAGACAGGTAGTTTAGAATGCTCTGTAGCTCATCCTCCTGTACCCCTGGTCCCTTCATCAACAGCTGTTTGAGATACATCAGCATAAATGATCGCAGCTTTACAATCTCATCATAGTTTGGTCTAGGTCCATCTAAACAAATTACATGGCATATTAAAATTGATATTTCAAGATGGAAATTTATATTCAACCTTTTTCTGCATTGCAACATATCATGACAGTTTTAAATAGCTAAAAATTGTTACCAAGGAGGGCAAATAATATTACAAGAATTGCTCTCTTTCGCCTAAAAATTTTAAAAGTCAAACAAGCTAAGGGTCGGAAACTTTCTTGACCCACCTGTTCCCTTAGGAACGACCCCACTCCTGTCGGCCGGATTGACGACCCAATAATACAGCTTCAATGTGTGCATTGTTTGTAGTACAGCACTAACCCGCCGAATGTTGTTATAGATCTGAGCATTGTTGATAAACTCTGTGGCCAGGTAACAATACAGCTTGGTTTGGACCTGCAATCATGTTTAATTTTAAGAATTTCATTTAAATGACAACATATTCGGAAACTTTTCCTCAAATATCACTCAAAGCACAAAACAATTTGGTCAGCTTTTTCTTATCAAAGAAATTACAGTATTAAAAATTAATCTAAGACTGCAAATTTTAAATTCTAATGAAAGAGTTCAAACCTCAACACTGGCGTGAATCCAGAGGGCGGGGTTAAACAGGATGTGGTCAAACAGGTGCTTTAAGATGACACTGCCTGTGGGGAGAGCCACGAGGTACTGGGTCAGCCTCAGGAAAATCTCCAGAACCTCGGGGGTCACATGCTGTCGGTTGGCCTGTAAAGACACACATATCATACAGTAACAGAAACATACATAAACCCAGTCCAACTCAATGGTGTGTCTGGAGGGGACGATAAAATTATGTACCAGTACATGCAAATGTATGTGCATATGTTTAAGTAAGCATTTGCATGTGTACATAACTGCATAAGAATGTATATGTGTAAATTTATATGTATTATTCAGTCTATCCCCCTTTTTATGTCTGTTTCTTTCAATTATACATATCTTTCTACCTTTAATGTGTATGTGTATGTTGTATTACATGTGTATATGCCTTATATGATGTTTACAATGTACAATCTTGTTGCTCTTTGAAGCCCCTTAATTGGTTAAAAATGGCCTGAATTGAACCAATTTAGTAAATTTTGCACTTACTTTCTCCAGTAGATAGCCAATGACCAGGAAGCCCCGATTCTGCATCATCTGTTGTTGAATGGTCACTGAGCACTCCATCAGATTGCATAAGATACTCATCAACTTGGCACTACAAAAAAAGGGGGGGAGGGAAATAATCATCCTCTCTTTTATCTTTACTGGAATTCATTTTGATCTCTCTATTCTTTTAACTTATTCACGATAAGTTTAACATGGATAGTGATTTACCAGATAGTGTAATCCACCTCGCTTGGAATGTTATCTCCCTTCCTAACTGGCATGTCTAACTGACCAAACAATGGAAATACCACCTTGAAAATAGAAGAACAAAAATCAAATATTTCACTCTTCAGTAACCCAGCATAAGCAAGTAATTATAACTTGATGGTAATGACCTTGCAGCAGATGTAAACGATACTGACCTGAACCCCTCCAAGGGAATGAAGCGTGCTGTAGATGGAATGAGTTATCACAGACTTGACCTCCTAACCAAAATGAAAAATAAATGATTTAATTGGAATTTATGCTCTGTACATTTTATAAATGATTTAAATAAGTATATTTGTAAATATACTCTCTCTCTCCTCTCTCTCTCTCTCTTCTCTCTCTCTCACTTCATCACAAAAAAATATTATTCATTATATTGTCAAGAATATTTTGAAATAAAAAAGTGTGTTAAAGTAAAATCAAAAATGCTTTGAACATTCACAAAAATAGGTATCATATGCATTTTTGCATACAAATATTTAAGATATGGCTTTCTTTGACCAAATCTTGGTTTTTAAGGTTGTCTACATACCCCTGACATGAGAGCATGTTGTACGTGGACAAAGTGGGGGACGTTTCCTTTAGGGGAGGATTCCAGACACAGCTGACCATCACAGGCAATAGGGTTATACATGAACACGATGAGAGAGGTCAGCTTCCCATCATACAACAACTGCAATGGATAGGAAGTGGATGAATTAACTCAATTTGTTAAATATTATAAGGTATCAAATTCAATATTCAATGTTAGAATTTTGTTATAAAATTCTTACTCTCTTGTTAACTACAACTGTTCCCAATCCACATTCATTGTCAAAACGAAACTGACTCTGGAAAAAATATACATGTACAATGTGATTACTGAGGTAATACTGACAGAACAAGCATGGCCAAAAAAACTGAAACAATTTCAATATTCTTGATGTGCTCTGGAGAAAGCAGAAGTTGATTACCTTATAACTTGGTCCGAGATAGTAAATGGCAGATATTTGCTGTGGGGTGAGGGATTCACTAAACAGATACACTGTGGACATCTGACCACAGAACATGTGGTCTGTCTCCCCCTCTGAACTGGCCCCCAGAAAACACTTATCAAATGGCTGAAAACAAAACCTTATAAAATAGATAATTTTATCAAAAATATCATTAAAGCTTAAAAGTTTACATTGAAATAATTGTTAAAGCTTTTAAATTCCATCACCTTTTGTTATTATTAATTATTATTAATTTTTTTACTTGTTTTTTGTTTGGATGAATAATTGCCAACAATTAAGAGTCAACCAGGGAATCTAAAATTGCATGAATTTCACCGCATGGAAGTTTAATTGCCATTATCTTATAGAAATCAATAATGCGAGTAGTTGATGAACATTAACAGCTGTGGTTTATGGCATCATGGTTGAGCGAGTCTTACATCACTGGTGCTGACTAGCCAGGAAATGTCTGCGCTGGACACAATTTCTCCGTTCACGTAACATCTCAGCTCCGATTTACTCCATCGGTTGTATACATGCACCACAGTCACCATGTACCACTAAAAGAGAAAATTCAAATAAGACATTTTAGAGAGAGACAGGTTTCTTCTCCTATCTCAAATCTTTAAAAGATATCTATGGCCCATATGTTGAAAATAAAAATAATACATAAATTAGATTGATCTTGCAATACACACTGGTTTTACATTGTAGGTACATTAAATTTATGCCTGTTCTACATATGACTTATCTTACCTTTCTAGGTAGGAAGTCGTATTTAACACAGTGCTGGAAACCTTTGCCTTTGATCTTCATGGTTGTGATGACTAGAGAATTTCCCAGGAAATGAGCAGAATATCCAACTCCTTTATTGGTTTTAAAACTGCAAAAATCAAGGTTGAAAATCCACAGATAATCATATTTCAGTGCTTTAATGCAGCCACTGTTAAAACATCTATATCTTTTGGCAGTGATATTGTAGACACTTACCAGTATAAGTAAGGTTTCTCTCTCTCCACCGTTACCCCAGTAACAGGGTCCAGTCGTAACCAGCAGGTAAAAGTCCAGCCATTTTGGTAAGGCCAGGTCTTGATTGGAGGCAGGGCAATAAACTATGGATAAAAACCAAACCAAAAGATGAACCAATACTTAAAACCTTAATTGGAGGCAGGGCAATAAACTAAAGATACAAACAACACCAAACAATGAATCCATCACTAATAAACATTTCATTGGATGCAGGGCAATAAACTATGGATAAAAATGAACCCAATTCTGATAACCATAACTTTCTCAATCTGACATTATCTTAACTCTTCTTTCTTTTACATGCTAAGTTGTCTATAACATCTTCCTGCTTTTATTCTAAATGAATAGAAAAAGATATCATGCAGAATTTTTTATGAGTGAAAACAGAAAAATGTTTCAACATACTGATCCTTTTTTTCCTGGAAAACTGAAAAATTCATCAGGGCCTTCCCTTTGAGGCATCACTTGGAGGACAGACAGTAACTTCACAGCATGTCTTTTCTACAAACACACGATAAAATATTCCATGCTAAAACAACTGTATTATTTGTTTCATAAACAATATATAACATACCATTACACTTCATTTCAAGTACCAGTTATTGTCAAACAAGACCGTTATTTTGCGAGAAAACAGTCTTATTAAGTAGGAACTATTTATTCACAGCTAAAATGAGCTGAGAAAAACAATCCTATTATTTGTTATAGAGGACAGACTTACCCATTGCCTTTCAGCAGCCTGTAAAATGGAGAACAACATTTTGAGTTCTCGGACGGTGATACTGTAGCTGGCAAGTGTACACAACATGTCCACCAGTAAATCTGTAAAATACCAGGAAATTCATACACTGATGGTCAACAGCATGGTCAAAATGCATTCAGACAGAGGATTACTACAACCAACCAACTACATTATGGTAACGAAATGTTGTACTTAATCAGAATCATGATGAAATTAAGTTCATTTGTATTAATTAAGGTACAATGAATTCATACCAGCTATAACATCATCTGCATCATTCATCAAATTTAGTGTGTGTTCTATGAGCCTGACTTCTGTACAAGCCTGTAGGTTCCGCCGACTCTTCTTTAACATTGCAGTAAATACACTCCATATTTCAGCCTGAAAAATACACCAGATTTTTCAGTACATATCTAGCCATACAATATGATCTAAATCAAATTACAATATTCCTTATCTGCTACATTAGTACAAGTCCATTACAGAACTGATTTATTTTGTCCGTAATCCATAAAACATCAAAATTAATTTTTTTTTTTAATTAACAAAAGAAAACTGCCTCCCATAACTTAAATGATTCAACAGTATGTGACATTTAGGCATGTGGCCAGGTGAGTTGTGTGATAGAGAATGGGTACGTGACACAGCAGAATGGTTACATGACATCAAATGGGCATGAGATATCACATAGGCATGAGATATCAATTGGGCATGAGACATCACATGGGTATGAGACATCACATGGGCATGATATCACATGGGCAATACACTGTATTCGCATAAGAAACAGTGGGGTGTGTGATAGAAGATGGGTTCTTGACATCACATGAGCATTAGACATCGCATGGACATGAGAAACAGCAATTAAGGTCTATACAGTATTGCATGGGTATGTGACATCCCTGGGATGTAAGACACCTGTTGATACCTGTAGTGTGGAGGTACAGCTGGAGAAGACCCTCAGCATGTGGAGGATGTTCTGCGGCTCCTGGATGATGAAGTTTGTCTCAATGTCAAACTCTCCGCCCACCAGCTGAAAAATAAACAATTGATGCAGTTAAAATGTGAGTTCAGTGGACCTGGTAATGATAGTCAGATCCTCTAAATAGATAAAACAGCTGGGTAGTGATTCATCTGTAATTATAGTGATATCATTCACTCATTTACAAAACCATTTTGAAATTAATAGACTAAAACTAGTTCTCTTGACCAAGATGCTTTCAATAAATTTTCATAAAAATAAATTAAATGAAACAGAATTAAATGTGTGAAATAAAGATTTGAGGATGCAACTAGTGACAATCCGGATTAATAATTAATCACACAGTTATCTAGTAACTATGAATGATTAAAGTATATCTTTAGATGTAATTCCAGATCTATATCATTACATACACGTATCTATTATGTAATAAACCAGCATCTTTAGGAACTCAACATGTGTGTAACATCATATCTAAAAGGAAATAAACTGCAGGTCTACAGATCTGCTGAAAATTCTTTAATACTGTGCAATGAAATATGAGGATTCTATGGATTTTCAGCAATTTTACAATAAGAACTATGACATCTGAAGATGAGAAGTAGATGAGGCAAATAAAGGCTTTTTAGGGACTCTTGTCCACTGCATAGAAAAAATACTTCTTAGTGTTAGTCTTCTCTTCTAATCAAATAAAACCTTCAGACCTTTTACAATCAACACCAATCAATGATCAATGGCCCAGCTCAATGCGATTGGTTCCAATTTTGTTCATTAGAAGCCCTGAGAATTAAGTTTCAAAGAGTCTACTTTGTAAGGAATTCTTGCCTCAAAAATCAATTCAGTGTAGCTGGACATGATGAAATTGTCAGCTTATTATAAGGGGATTCCCTCCTCTAAACAGGGTTTTACAGTCTTCATGAAATGAACCATAATGCCTGCTGTAGTCAACTATGGCCAGACACTTTCATGGCTGGTTTAAACCAAATTTGCACCTTCCTTAGACAGCTCGTTACCATTTCGGCTCATTACTCCTTTAACGTTACCCAGGGAAATGGCCGCCTCTATGGCCTGTCTTCAACTAATTTTCTAAAGCTGTTTTCAAAGACCCAGTCAATTAATACTTGTATCTCCTACAATTATGTTCTTGTAAAACAAAACAACTGGCCCAGAATATTTATATTCATTCCAGAATTTCCTAACAAACAGGATGTTGTGTGTTGCCTTCTTTTTTTTTATCAATTTCAAACTACAATGTATATGGTAGCTTGCTGACACAAATCAATATAAACATGTAATGTCATGTATGTATCAACTAAATAACAATTTACATCATGCATGTATTAGATTAAAGGTATGATTTAAATCCATCATTTTTTTCTCTGTGAGGTTGCCTTGAAATTGAATAACTTATGTGGTTCTAATTTCACACACGTACCAAGGTAGTTTGTTAAATTAAAAAACCACAGTGAAGTCATTATAGATCCAACTACGGCTTGTCCAATAAAGAAATATCAATTAAAAAATCCAAAACTCATTAAACATGTTAAACCAAAAGCAACCTTTTAATGCTACATAAAACAAGAGGCCCATGGGCCACATCGCTCACCTGAGGAACAATAGGTATGATAAAATCAGCTTAATGGAGTCATAATACAAACTATCTAGACAATGTAGTATAATACATGTAGATCCTGTATAAATAAATATCAATTTTTTCCACTGGATATTCTTATGTTTATTATCATTAGTCCCTTTTCTAACAAGATGATTTTATAGTAATATCACATGTTGAGCATTGCAGCTCTCAAAAAGATCCTAAACAATTGTTTATAAATGGGATATAAACCTACATCAAACTCTGAACCCCTTGTGAGACCCAATCTTCCAGGAATCGTCCAGAAGCCAAAATCTAAACAATATTAAATAATCACCTGGCTGAAGATTTTTAAAGATTTACTCTTAATATTCCTATGTAAACATTCTACCCCAATTGTGGCCCCACCCTACCCCCAGGAATCATGATTTTTACAAATTCGAATTTACACTATCTGAGGATGCTTCAAAACAAGTTTCAGCCTTCCTGGCTTATTAGTTTCTGAGAAGACGATTTTTAAAGATTTACTCTAAATATTCCTATGTAGAAATTCGATCCAAAATTGTGGCCCCGCTCTACCACTGGGGGTAATGATTTTCTTAACTTTAAATATACACTACCTGAGAATGCTTCCACACAAGTT
>WFKH01011581.1:8306999-8331721 GCA_016163765.1 Magallana hongkongensis | reverse complement strand
CCACCCTACACCCCGAGGGTCATGATTTTCACAACTTTGAATCTACACTACCTTAGGATGCTTCCACACAAGTTTCAGCTTTCCTGGCCAAATGGTTCTTGAGAAGAAGATTTTTAAAGATTTACTCTATATATTCCAATGTTAAAAATCGACCCTCCATTGTAGCCCACCCTACACCCCCAGGGTCATGATTTTCACAACTTTAAATCTACATTACCTGAGGATGCTTCCACACAAGTTTCAGCTTTCCTGGCCAAATGGTTCTTGAGAAGAAGATTTTTGAAAATTTCTCGAAAATTTTCATTAATTCCTAATTATCTCCCCTTGTAAGAGGGCTTGGTCCTTAATTTTCACAACTTTAAATTTCCTTAGGCTAAGGATGCTTTGTGCCAAGTTTGGTTGAGATTGGCACAGTGGTTCTTGAGAAGATGTTGAAAATGTGAAAAGTTTACAGACAGACAGACAGACAGATGGACAGACGGACGACAGACAAAATGTGATCAGAATAGCTCACTTGAGCTTTCAGCTCAGGTGAGCTAATAAAACTTGCTTGAACGAGTTCATTAAACAAATTGAAGACGTGGTCCTCGGTTTAGTTGAACACCCAGCGGGTAGAGCTATTGATTGTGAGTACGTGGGTCTATAAATAAGGGATGAATTCCTAGACATCTGCATTCTTTATTGTATCATGGCATTCAGCATGTTCAGAAGACAAAACAAAGGAATCCATATGACAAAATACTTGTACAGAAGATCAATGTATGTACAGCTTAGTAAGACAGAAAATAAATCCCCAATGCTTCTCCCAACGTTTGTCATGGATTTTTTTTGATGTATCGAGTTAGTGATCACATGTACTAGTACTCCAGTACTGTAACAATGACTGTGCTACCTACAGCTACCTACAGAAACTTTATAACCATTGTTCCGTCATCTGATCATCTACCTACATGTTGGCTTTGTGTTAGGGCAATCTACGTCACCAATATACCTACTATTATAAAGATGCCATTGATGGTGAATAAAATTTCAGTAATTTTATACTCTGTATCTGAGGTTCTATTCTTGCTGTCTTGCTGTGTTTTGTAGCAAACATGAAGTACAAAAGATACAAAAGAAGCCAATAATTACAAAGAAAAATTAATCTCTGTCACAAATATGACTCCATTTGTCTATCAAAATGTTCAGTTTTGAAGATTTATATGAAGAAAATGTTCTTAACATCATATTTTTGATGTATACTGGCACTGGCAAGTGTATTGATAAAAGATGCACACTGCAAATCAGCTTTTTGTAAGTTGGAAATACTGTGAAATAAATTTGCAAATACATGTACCTTATAGTTGCAAAATTGACTAAAGCAACATATTCTTATACCGGTAGTTGCAATACAGGGCAGTAGAGATTTATTAAATTTACTTCGGTACATATACAGTTTCCAACAAAACAAAAATGAATTTTTCCAAACCATATTGGTATCAGAGATTCTTGTAATAACACTGTGACCAATAAAAGCTGGTGAATGGTACCCTTTCTCTCTCTCATCCTTGTCTTGGCATTGAAGTATGTATAATACTGAAGATCCCTCTGACATCGTCCAATCAATCACATGTACATTGTGATATCAATCAACTTCCATACTTCTTGATCCATTATCTTCCGATAAACTAGAATGGTTTTAAAGCTCAGTATTTTTCATTCTTTGGTCATCAAAGACGGTCATATAATGGCTCTAACAAGCAGAAGGAACCATTACTGGGAAATTAATATTGATTTCAGTTCTGTCTATATCACTTTTTAAATGAACATTATTAAAGTTGATCAATGCGCAGTTGTCACTAGTTTTTTGCACCACATTTAAGAGAAAGTGTAGCAAATATTGACATTCAATCAGTTTAACAGTGGCCGTCTACCGCCTAATTATAGCCCTATATAAACGACTAGGTGCCACTGAATGACATGCATCTAACGAGGAACTAAATCAATCTCTACAACAACACTCCTTCTTGTAAACGTTCTCACAACAAGAGAGAGATCTATCGAGACCCCACAGTAACCCATTGTCATCATCAAACTGTTTTCACTATTTCTTCCTGAGAGAGCAAACAAGTTATAAAAGACACAGCCAATTTAGTAAAAGGACAATGAGGATCAGATGATGAGGACATGCAGTGAGTGATGCCTCACTTCCTACACTGACAAAGTTGCTGACTCTGCATTGTCCCCGTATGGAAGTCTTCATGTACATGGCTGTTGGAGTAAGCTATATATCTCACTCCCTACTCTGACAAAGTTGCTCACTCTGCAATGTCCCTATATGGAAAGTCTTTGCCTAACTAGGTGTTAGAATCTGCCTTTATCAATGAATCACAGAATGAATGTTTTCATGTACAATGGTGTTGCAATGAGCCATGCCTCACTTCCTACACCTAACAATATTGCTGACTCTGCAATGTCCAAATGTAGAAGCCTTTATTTACATAGGTGTTGGAATCATCCTTAATTGTTACAAGCTCAAATATGGAAGTCTTTGGGCCAAAGTGAAGAATACCTTTGTTTCCCACAACACAACACAACCAATTACCTGGTTCATGTAAATTTTCCCATATCATCTTTACCAAGCATATTTTCAAATACCTTTTTTTCTATTATGGCTATAATGTAACTTTTTATGAAATACAAATCTTTATTTTATCAGAAAAATTGATTTGGTTCCACTATGACATTCAAGTGGATATTATAAGGTGTGGACACAAAATCAGAATTTAGAGCCCATTACAGGGAAACAAAGATACTTTTATGAATGGCCTCATGGACATGGAAAATCCAAATTGAGATTTTTCTCAATCAATGCTACATCAGTTTCGACTGAATCTTGCAGAGTCAATCATTCACTCATCAAGGTATGTCGTTTTAGCTCACCTGCTGTGATCAATGTCAAAAACTACTTTCTACATCCAATATCAATTAAGATTTTTTTTTTAATTGTCAAAAATTAACCAAAATACAAGTAATATAATCTGCATAAAACATTTCTTTTAATTTTATGAGGACTAGTAAATCACCAAGAGACCAATTAGCTGCAATAACTACAAATTGTCAGAAGAGTTAATAAATTCTTTACATACCAAATAAATAACAATTCACTGATAAAAGATTGCACAATTTACATTCAACATAACTGCTTGATGATTTAAAAATGAAGAATTTCCTAAAATCTTTTAAATGCTCACAAATGTCAATATATTGCCAAAAGCATTATCCTAATGATTCTTAAGTGGTTTAGATGGTCAGAGTTTGGGGGGTAAGGACATGCCATCGTGTCTCCTCAGGACTGATCTTGGACACATCAATCAGACTTGAAGACAAGTCTGTAGTGGAGCATCCCCCACAGTTCACTGACCATACACCAGGATACCAATCAATTATAATTTCACAGTTGATTACCAGTTTTGTGATTATGATTGGAATAAAAGAAAATCAATAATGGATAAATAAAACTGCTTTTAAAAGATGTCAATTGTATGCCATTAAGTGACGCTGACCAGAAATATAAATAACTACCCAGACTCAAGTTTTTGCACAGTGTGTAGAGTGATCTATATGAGAGCTCTGTTACTGGTTATTCTGAGTGAGTGAGATCTTAATCCCTGTATAAGATAATTTTCTGCTAAAATATTCAAATCTTATAAAATGGTTTTTCTAAAAATAACATGAGCTATGTCCTATATTTTTGTAATTGCATGAAAACATGGGTTGCATTTTACGTAAAGATCTTACAATAAAATTAACAAAAGTCAAAATTTCATACACTTAAATAATTTTCCATGTTCCAAAACAATGCCAGTAATATATTCTAATAGATATTGAAATTTTTTGGAAATTAAATAAATCAAAAATATTGTTTTCATAAGACTACATAAAAATGTTTTTGACACTGTTGTACGGTATATTCTATTGTAAATAAATCATACCCCTGGTATTTCTGGTATTTACTAGGTAATATCAATAAAATGCATTTTTATAACGTACGCCTGAAACAAAACTACAGTAAAATGCACCATCACATTTCTCAAGGTGGTTTTAGTTGTCAGAGACATCTCAAGGAAAAAGACAAGACCTTTTTAATGACAAATGCGTTTTAGTAAGATCAATATGATTTCCCTTTCAAATCAGAGATTTTTTTTTACTTTGGAAATGATGATGAAATGTTTGTCCACATCATTCACAAGGATATAAAAAAGTCATGAAAATTAATGAAGTTTTGAGTTTCTTGCTTTCCAAAGATATTGCTGCATATTTTTGTTAAAATATTCATTTTACCTTTTTCAAAGAAAAGAAATCAATTGTTTATGGAAAACAGCATTATAATGGCCAATAACTGCAATACATGGTTTTCCTTTTTTTGTACTATTAACCAATTAGCCTTATGTTGCTGACTAAAATTCTGTACACTGGTTATTTTTGAAACATTTCCTGTTCCAATATGAAACTACTCTGATTATAGACATCAACTACCATTTTGCTCGCTAGTGAATTGTAATTGTCGCAATTATCACTGAACTACCAATTGAGCTACATTATGAGTTGACTTTCCTCAGTCATCCTTTTCCAGATCCCCCACCAAAATGAGAAAAGCATGTTTTACAACCCTTTTCAAAATTGATATATAAAGCTCAGAAACAGAGAGTGAACATTACATACAGTACAGGCAACGCGGATCCCGTGTTTCCCGCGACCCGTCACAGTATAAACACATCGAGGTAATCGGCCAGGTAAGACAGGAATACTGTGTTCCCATCATGGTAAACTCATTATCTACCTGTCCCCGTCACGGTAAAATTATCGATGGAAAAGTATCGTATACAAGCGGGTGTTATCTCCCAGAATGACAAATAAAATTGCATGTTTATTTATATTTAATTACGATATTTAACCAGATTTTCACAGAGATTATAATCGAAATAATTGGAGTCTTTTTTACTATTATTTTTTCATAGCTATTAAATTAATCATTAAAGTATTTAATTTAACACTTGTGCAGCAATTGCAAATAAAATATTTTCGATTCCATTATCATATTTTAAGGAGGTCGTTAAAAAATAAATCATTTTAATTGCCAATAAAATTATATATGTGTCAGCAGTGTGTTTGTGGTTTTTATGCAATTAATTGATCCGCCTACATTTGTTATTTTGTTAAGTTCATGCGTGTCAACTAATGATGAAAAAGTGATTAAAAATTAGGGCTTCCTATAATTAGCAACCCGGTATTTGTAGCACATTTGGTTCATTTCCTACAAGGTCTTCAACGTGTAAAGAACTTAATGTGAATTCACGTTTTTGTGATTTTTTGTTGCGTTACTTTAAGTATGGCTCGTTGTTTGTCATTGCGCGAGGATTCCCTCTTTCTAGTGCGTTAGGTATTACGTTTAAGACGATAATCTTCAAGTGCGAGGCCGTGTGTTTTTTAAGACTCAGACTGACTTGCATATTCAGTGTGGAAATGAGTGTGACGTTCATGCAGTGGGGCCGACAAGAATTTGTGGTTTTACGGGGAAGGAGGCTTATAGTTACCCAGAGTTGCATAAAATTATGTAATCGAAAGATATTGTGGGTATCCCTTGTCATGTTGTGGTGTACCAGCCACCGGCCGTGACAGAGGTTAGCGTTCGCTCGCGACCGAGCCCCTCACTCCTCTCTCTCTCTCTCTCTCTCTCTCTCTCTCTCTCTCTCGCACTAAACAGAATAACTAGATAATTATTTTGAGAAATAAATGTTGTCAAACCATATTCTTATGTTCTTGAACATTTCAAATGAATTAAGAACATGTTTTGAAAGTTTTGCTGTTAATTTTTCATGCCGATAAAGAAAATTTCAATAAATGTATTGATATCATTTTATGTGTGCATGTTGAATCAAGAATTCTACATGCATATCAAAAAATTTTACTAAGAGTTATGATAAATTCATTTTACTGCGTTCTTTAACCGCTAAATGTGTCTAAGATGTTCCTTCCCCCCAAAAAACTCCATTATAAACTAAACGAGAGAGGGAAAACCCCCAAAAATGAATTAAACTTTCCAAACACAGTATATCAAGCATCACGAACATTGTAAAATACTTTAATGTTAGACATACTTCTTATTTTCTTTATCAAAAATAAAACTTATAGAACGAAACTTCATCATGGAAGGAACACGTGGTGCAGCTCGCGGGCTGATTTGATTGACAGGTGCAGCGCGTGGACTCAAAAGTGAAATTGCATGATGGATTCAATCACAGTGTACCAAATTCCTTTATGAATACTAATTTTATGAATATTTAATATTAGATATTAGTATATTTCAAATATGTGTACGTTAAATTACGCCTAAACGCGCTCTCTCTCTCTCTCTCTCTCTCTCTCTCTCTCTCTCTCCTCTTCTGTATGATAGAAAATAGCAGTGTTTTACGATTAGACAAAGCCGTACACAATTTAGACTTTTTCTTTTGTCTTGAATAGGTGTGAAAACCCCCAAGGGCATGTCGTTTTCTACCCCGGGTTTGTTAATCACTATACACAGGAAATGATCATTACTTAATATACACAAGAACGCATACTGACATAACACGTTATGATTCAATGTGCTTTAACGCAGCAACAACTTTAAGTTAAATTTATTATTTAATAGAAAATTAGATTTGTTACTTTAATTCCGGCATCTGTTCATTTCTCAATTGAGGACATACACATGTATTGACAGTTTACGGCGCTATGCGTGTAACTTATAAAATGAGAAGACGAAATTGCTCCGCATTGATACAATGTCATCTAAGGAAAATATTTAATTTTAAGATTGTTCTAAAAAGATAACAACTAATAGAAATAATAACTGAAATAAGCATATAAAAAAATCAAATAAAGAGATATGTGTTCTTATTTACACAACACAGAATTTACCAGCGTAATAATCGTGTTATGTTGTAATTCTAATGTAGTTTTCAATTTTATGAAATTCTATTACATAAATCTTATTATTATTAATATTATATTAATATGAATCACAATTGATTAACAATGTAGCTGTTATGCTTAAATCTGAAGTCTCATATTTCACCTTGATTTACGGGACCCACATGGCCTGTAATGTACAGTACAGGTAAAGTAACAACAACAAACAGCAGGAATAGCGGTAAATCACACCGTCGCTGTGTCATCACGGTCGCTTTCAATACCGCAATCAAAAACCGCGATGGTGTATCGCGGGAACGATAAAAATACCGTGACGGTAACGCGGGCCAATACGGGATCCGCGTTGCCTGTACTGTAGGTATCCCATTATCAATTAAAAGCAAACAAGTCAAAGAACCTCTTCATCTTGCTTCATGCTTAGTTGTTGTTTTGAACATTAATTTCTAAAGAGGTTTTACATTTTTTAAAAATAATATTCCAGAAAATTTCATGTCTCAAGAACAAAGGTTAAATTATAAAAAATTAGCATGAGATGCTCATGAGCATGATATGTTTAATATCATGCTTTGCTTATAAATAAGTTCTAAATTATTGAAAACTATTACACCATTACTGTATTCTAGTAATAAAGCAGTAATATCTATGTTTCACTTTGTACAGCAAAGATTTCTATTGAATTATGGATCTAACCATAAAGTCTGAAATACCTGGTGCAGATCAATATGTATTGATCCACATGGACTTAATTAAAATGATTTAACATTTCCATTATATCTATAAACATGCATTTCCTGAAGACAAATGAGTTATTTCCCTTACATTTTTTACATAAAAAACATGAACTTTTTGTTGCAACTTTGGTAACTTGCAATAAAATGAAGAAAACTATATTTTAACTAGATGAAAAAAAAGGAAAAATTATATTTACTGTTACCCACTGTGTTTAGTGTAATGTGATGACCCTGAAAGTTTTTACTTTTACAAAGAATAGTATAAGATGAAGAGTTAATGCTAAAGTATAAAAGTTTTTAACCATGGTCATAACTGTTGCTTAGATGAACAAAAGATATCTTGTATACTGCCAATATGACAAACAAAATTAAGTTTGAAACAGTTTCATTTTTATCTTAAGTTCTGTACATATATATAATATGTTTTACGGTGCTACCGTTGTGGCGAGCGCAGCAAGAATTACACATACCTTGCATCATTGTCGTCTTAGTGTTACAGTATTTAGTTATCAACGAGCGTTAAATAATTTTTTGAGAGAGAGAGAAAAAGAGAGAGAGATTATTATATAATATTTCTAAGTTTAAATAAATTCTTACAAAATACTATATTCATTAACCACACTACGTAAATTCTGACGTCACAATGCATATAGTTCAAAGTTCGCCAAAGTCGTAATATTGACTTTAGAAAGTTGTTGGAGGGAAATTTTCAAACAGAAGAGGATAATAAAAGTAAAACATTCAGGTGTTCTGTCTATGAAATCAGAAAACAAAAACTAGTTAAAACACCCTTTGTTTGCCCCTGAAATATCGCTTAAATCAAATATATATTATAGAGGTTTGCAGGTTTGTGCCCCTTTACCTACAAGCAACACTCCCAATAAAGACAATTTTTAAAACTAATTGGCACATTCATTTTAATTAGAAATAAATAAAAATGTACATTAATTTAAAGTATGAAATATCAAATACTAGGGAGTACCATGGCAACTTGCTTATATCAATTTAAAAAATACGAACTTCTGTGACGAAATTGGCAATAATCAACTTAATTCACTATTTTGCTATGTAAATGGTTCATTTCTCGCTTCAAATTTTCATATTCAAACGGCACAATAAAAAATAAATCAATTTTTATTCAAATAGCGTCAACCGGTGTGTAGGTGATATTCATACCATGGCAAAAAGTTCCGGCGTAAGCGTTTATGAATTATTTGAGAAATTTTAAATGTTCATTATACATTACTTTGAAATAGTTACAGCCTCATTTTCAAGATGGCGGCCGTATGCAAATTAGACGAATCGGACTTATTTCTCCATATGTTCCCTAAAACCGTTCTTTACTTTTGGAGAGAATTGATCCGTCTGTAAAATATAATTTTTGTTTAATTTGGTCAAAAGTGTTAACGATAAAAACAGTATTTTTTTGTTCCTTTTTTTTCCCTGTTCATAATTTTTTAAATAAATTTGTTTATTTTTGCATTCTAATTACATACGTTATCCGTGCCCCCGGTCCCTGTTTGTAGGTGTAATTTCCCATTTTCTAATTTAATGGTTTGACTATATGCAATATCTGCATAATTTTTTTAACTTTATTTTTTTTATTTAGTTCAAAATGTCCTATTTTTTTTTTATTTCCTCCCTACTCATACTTACTGTATATCCATGCAAAATTAGCTTAAAATTGGATCGATATGACAGTAAAGTGTGGCTCTTGCTAGTATATATATAATCTCTATATCAAAAAAAAAAATAAAAAACAAATCATAAGTCAATGAGGCAGGTATCGCAGTCTATACTGAAATAGCTAGTGCAAGCGTTACATATGTTTGATCCACCTCTAAATTTATCGCGGGAAATATAGCGCGAGATCACTGTGACGTCATACGTTAAATTATATAATCATTTGTTTACGTACTCAACTCAATACGATGGAATGGAAGCATGTAAAAAATCTCTTGGGTCTCACCAAAGCTTGTGTGGTACTCAAAACGTGTCTTCAAACCTCAAGGCACCGTAAATTACGAGTTAAATGTCAGCCATTTTTGGCATAGCACCACGGGTGAAAATATTAGAGAGCATTATGGGACCGAGACAAAAAAATTTGTTTGATGAATCTGTAGGTTTAGCTCGTTCTTTTTCCCGCGCACACTGGTTCTTAGAGCTCGCTGCGCTCGCTATAATGTAAAGTAACAATGTTGCACACGTTCTTCAGTCTTTTCATACCAAAGATCAAACAAACATACTTTTACTCACAAATGGATTTGAGGGTACTTTTTTCAGATTTATTATAGTTATTTGTTTAAGTGTGACTAGTGCCACCATATTCAATGTCATAATTTCCAAGTATGTTATATTGCCTATATTAAAGGGAAAAGTATTGATCAGTTTATTGAATTTTAAATTGTCAATTTATGACAATTTAAATGAACTATTACACAAATTTCAAACCAACCAAATTATTACAAACACGCTTTAGGAGATTTTTCAAACGTGTCTCTTGTGGCATTTTTCAAAATTCATATAAATATGGTAGTATTTGTGCATTTTCGTAATATGAGTCTATTCAGGTGTGACATACAGTAAACATGACATAAAGCCTACATCAGTTTCGCTTTGAAGCATTTCAAAATTGCAGGTAAAATGCCACGCCCACTGACAATAAATTGGTATACATACCAGATGAAGTACTGTATCTACAACATCTTTGTTGGGGACTTGATCCACCTTCAACAGGCTAATCAACAGACCAAACTTCAGCTCATCATTGCCTGTTGATTTCAGAATGTCATCTGTTGACCCTGTGGACGTGCCATTTTTCTCCTCTGCGGTCGCAGTGAGCGACATATCTGCACTTTTTACAATGCAGACACCTCGCTATTATTCTCCCTCTCGTGTCAACTTGGAATTGAGTAGAAATATAAACACAAACGCCTAAAATAACTCTATGTTGATGCGTCAAACCCTCAGCTTACGGCAGAGATGCCGGAACAACTTCCTCTTCAGGACGGACGCAGGTTGGAAAATGTTGATCGGATAAATTTGAAAAAGAAGCTTACGCTTGTGTTTTAAAAGAAAACCACTAATCAATTTTTTTCTCGCTATCTTTAAACATATCACCATATGGTCTGTATATAAGTACTGAATATTTAATGAAAGTTTGATTGTTTTTCTTTTCTTTTAGTGGTAGGACTTCATTTGTCAAACCGGCGTACGCCGAATGCGCCGTTGACCTTTGGTAACCCGGCCTGTTGCTTCATTTGGCTGGGGAAGATTCGCCGGCGTACGCCGATTTCGCCGGTCTTTCCAGACCGGCGAGGAATTCGCCGTTCTTTAAGTATGACGAAAAGCTCACGTTTAGGTGATAAATGTAACGTTAAATGTTTGTTTATAAATGGCAATGATTAAACACATGTTCATTCATTACGTTACAATATAACGTTTAATTCGTCTACAACCCTACTCACATACGAAGTAGACAAGGACTGCAGAATGCATAATTAGGCTATCATTCTGGCAGACAAAATTATTTTGAAATTTTGTGGAGAAACTACTAAAAAATTTGTATTTCATGGTACTTTTAATTTTGACTTGTTACATCTATTACCATGGTTACATAAACATTTGTGAAATTTTACTCCGGTTTATTTCATTTGCCAATTCGCCGTTTAATGCCGGTCACATGATAGGCGCATTTCGGCGTACGCCGATATGGGACAAATGAAGTCCGCCCAGTGACTATTGAGGGGTTAAAATTTACAAGGACGTGTAAATATATACATCCCTGAAATTTATAATCATCCACATTCATTCGTGGATTTTTAAGTTCATCGCATAAATGACTGCCCGTTCAACATTATTAATGAATAGCAGGGGATCATGGGACAAGACTATATTAATGAAAAGCATGTTTTTGTCTGACGTCATGTATGACGTCAGGCATATCTAAGGTTTGAAAGTTGCATTCTCCGAAACAGTGCATGCATCTGGAGCTAGCAATAACAATATTTTTCATAAAAAAGATAACTATGCATGTTTAATGTGTCAACATTTAAGTTTGCAATTAATGAAAACGTTATATATGATATGTAATAAGCAATACTGACTATGAGTTTTCAAGTAAAAAGGAGGTTTGAACGGTGGAAAGGGGGGAGGGGGTCATCGCATCAAGCTGTAACCTATTGTCTACTCTGGTAGAATGTAAGTTATAATCGACCTTAGATTATCATTACTAAACAAAATCTTCAGGTGGATTACAGTAAAGATAAATTCATATAGTTTGGAAATATATTTACTATAAGAAAGTTCTATAAATAACCGAAGCGGCGCGTTGTTTCATAAGCCCCGATTTTTCGATCAATACTAGTATTGGGCGATTTCATTCAACTTGAAAAGGGTGTAACTTGCTTGTCTTCCTAAATGTACATTAAACAATTAGTGTGTATGTTTGTTTGATGGATTCTTTCTAAAACATTCTATTTAAAGTATATTACATATATGTATCGTTGTTAACAAAACAAATGTCAAAAAATTGATTTGACTCCCATCCCCATACTGGCATAGATCCATTGATGAGTTCATTCAAAGCATCGGAGATCTCATCCTTTGGGTGAAAGGTAAAATAGGACTAACCATGATGTCACATTCATAAATATAGTGGACAAGTCCAAAATGGGATCATTTTAACGTGTTCCCTATAATGAGAATACTTTTGAGCATACCGTATTGTTACATTCAGCTTCATTTGTAAGACTTTCCTGTTACATGCATGAGAAACCTTTGCTTGGAAATGACAGAAATGCCTGATTTTGATATCTTAATATTATACAATTTAAAACTCGATTGTTTTCGTTGCCACACCACTTTCAACAACTGTATTAGATACTTTCCTGAAATAATTTGAAATAATGAAATAATTCAACTGCAAATAAATTATTATATGCCCTAAAATCAAAGAAAAAAGCATTATTTCAATCTTGAATCTGCATGCTCTGTTTATAAATAGCAGCGAAAATTAAAATTTATTTATTATAAAATAATTGATACATGCTTCCAATGGAATAATTTTGTTTAGTCAAGCAAGCTTTTTAGAAAGCTATTACTTTTAACAACTTTTATGAATAGTAAATATGACTTTTTATATAGATTTCTTAAAACCTTTTTCTCAATATATAGATCTCCTAAAATCTTTTAATTTCACACATTTTTCATGACGGGTAGATAGCTTTTTCAAGAAAGTTTCAAGTGCAAAAATTTTACCTAAAAGAATTTTTTTTTTTCATTCTCATATTTATTTCTCCATCTGTATAACCTCACTTAATAACATGATTGTATCAATAATATCTTTAGAAATATATCATTAATTCTTCATAAAATACAAAGGGGTGGGCATTTTTCATCCCTGTAAGTTATGCCGCATTTAAATTGACCTTTTTGCACTAAAAAGCAATACATGTCATATTTCCTAGGGACATTTGTCACCAGTATTTTAAATAAGCGAAAAAATTAAATCCAATATTGTTTTAAGTGATACACACTAGTCAAATTGCATAGAAACTTTAAACAAAATCTATATACCCCTGTATGAAACTTTATATAACCTTTTGCACTTAAAATTTGTTTAAAATTTTTGGGGGTTTTGGGGGATACCCCCCCCCCCCCAACCCCCTTTCTTCTCACACTGATGAGTGTAAGCTTAAGAGGAGAGGATGGTTTTAATCAGACTGGGTTTTTATGAGTATTAATTCAATGTGAAATAAGGCCTTTTGAAGTTCAACAATTTTATAAATTGCAGGCAGTTTGTCTAACGTTAAATAAATAAATATAATAAAAATTGGGAATCAGTGAGGTCAATTTTTTAAAAAAGGATCTCAAAGGTTAAATTCTTGCAAAATTTGGCTTAAAAATTTTCAGACTTTTTTCTATGCATTTGCATGGGTTTTTATTTTTTTTATTTTTATTTTTTTATTTTTATTTTTTTTTTTTTTTTGCTAAAACCCATCAAACTCTCTAAACTATGATCAGTTTTCCACAAGTCAGAAGTTGAAAATTGACTGACATGCTTTCAAAGTTAGAAAAAATGTAAAGTGTTTTGAAATTGACAAATGCATAATTTTTTTATCCAGAAAATCTTTCGCATGAAAAAAATATACAGTTTCGAAAAACAATATATCGATCTGTTTGTTGATTTTAACGTTATATCAGTAAAATTTAAATTCTTTATGTATGTTGTGTAGCAATGACATATACAAATCTTTTTATGCTGATTCAATAAACTTATAAAGTCGTTATTGCTTATTTTGAAAAGAATGAATATGTGCTATATGAACTTAAAATGTGGATGATGTGTTGAGTGAGATACCTTAAACAGTATGTGAAATTCCGTTTTTATCAGATTCGGTGATTTTAGTAACGATGCACAAAAAAATGAATTTGTTAGAACTATTTAGTTAAGAAGTTAATTATATTATCCTGAGACATTTTAATCAAATATATTTATTTTTCTTCCAATAATCAAAAAGAAATAAAAATGTTTTACTTCCGGTCTGTTTAAAGGGAAGAACGGAATCTCAGGAATCCGTCAAGTTCACCCATAAAAATGTCAACTCCAGACGTACAAAGGGTATGTAAAACATTCTGTCCTCTTACATGTGCATCTGTTTATTTGTTATATGATTTTGGTCTTTTCATTTTGGTTTGCTTACGTGTTTTACAAATAAGATTTTGCTACATGTTGAATCATAATTCGCACACAAAGGCGGAAACACCCTATTTCACCGTTTCCTTTCCCTGATAAATGCAATTGATTTCATTTATTTATCAGAAAATGTATATTTTGATGTATCGTTTAATACTCAGACCCTGACACTCAAACTAATTTTGATTTGATATGACTTAATAGAACAATTGGTAGTATCCAAAATGTTTAAATTATCAATTTAAGACCAAATAAGGGTAAACATTGCAAAGGGATAGTCTAGTTTATAACTGACAAACAGAAGAATCAGCAGCACCAGATAATTTGGCCGACATTGTTTTATTTGATAATGAAGAGGGTCCGAATTTGAATCCAAGTGTATGTTCACGAACTTGTTATTGTTTGAACTTAAATTGAATCTTCAAATGTATAATAAATCTCAGAATAAATGCACTGTCAACCAAACCCCAGGAATGTGAAGAAACACCAACATTTATCCAGAAACAATATCATAGTCAATCATCATATACTGAACATACTTTGATGGATGTCTTTATCGTGAAGATAACAAACATTACCATTATTCTTGATGTTAAAAAAGTGATGACTTAAACTATGATTGCTTGTGACTAGTGTTTTCCATGAATTACAGTCAACTCGTAACCAAACCGACTCGTACCCAAACAGACTTGTAAGCAAATCGTCGAGTAAAAAAATGACTTCAATTATAATATTATGCCTGCCTTCAAAGAGTGAGAAGAATTTATAAATTTGTCAATCTAATTAATCGGTTTTTATAGAAAAGTTTGCATGTAAACAGAAATTTTCTATCAAATGTTGATATAGGGACCTCTTTTGGCAAACTTATAGGAGATGACATTATATTATCAAAAATTCTTCATTCATTCATTTCATAATTTCTTAATTATTATAATTATATCAAAACCTAACCTTAACAGATTATCGTTTACATTTACAACCCATGTATCATTGTTTACCACCTGACAAATGGATTTTTAGTCTGTTTGGGTACGAGTCGGTTTGGGTACGACTTCACTTGACTCCTTTTCCATCTCCAATCATCTTTTAATAGAGTGAGAGCTTAGTTTTAATGTTCTCTAACCTACACATCTGATGGTTAGTGGTGAAGCATTTCACACTCATAGCATTTTTAGTTTTGATAATGTCCAAAGACTTTAACCAAAAAAAGAATTTAAAATCTGTGGAAATGTTGAGGATTATACTTTGTTAATTTTGCATCATTTCTTATTAATTTGAAACAATTGATTTGAAAAATTCTTCATATAGATTTTCTATCAAAGATGATTGGGAATATTTGATGTAACACATATAATATGATAAGACCTAGCTATTCCTCTCTAGGACCAAAAAGGTTACTTTTCACTCTTAATGCATTTACAAAACAAGACATCAGGCTCAAGACATTGACCAATAATTTCTGATTATTAGACAACAACAAATTTTTGGAATGAAGGTTACAAAAAAAAAAACCTGCAACAAATTCTTACTACACCAGAAAATGTGCTTCACATGAATTTTAGGTGAAATTCAACTGGAAAAGAGCACTTGCATTGAACTCATATGAGTGAATTTTATGCAAATTGCATACAGTAGGATTTTTCTTTTCTTTTTTTTTACATGAAATTTATCTGTGGAACTTTGTGTGAATGTGCTTTTCACATGAAATTCATGTGAGGCACAATTTGCTGTGTAGTGTATGCATTTGAAGCATATCTTTTATCAAAATGAACTGCATCAATCAAAGCAGAAGAAATATTACTCAAAATGACAGAAATGTTATATATTTCTTGTAAAGATTGATCCGACATCAGATGGCGACACATCTTTTGATCAGTCAGCTGATCTATCATGTGATCAGACACCTGAATCACTTGATCTCTCCATTGACCAGTCGGAACTCCTTAAAACAGGACAGGTATTCCTCCGCCAAGCCTTACCATCCTAGCTTTGTCTGTTCTGCATCCTAAGATACTGCTTCATGCAGTCTGTGCATGTTGCCAGAGTCTGTTTTCTTCATACTGGGGCAACTGATTTCTTAATGCTAGGGCATCTGAGGGCTTGAAAGTACATTGTACTAGGAATGTCATATGAAGTTAAGTCTCGCAAAACAACAGGAATATACCTTTCTGTTTAAACTGATGCTGCTGACTAAAACCTCAAACAGTATATCCATTTATGTACCAAAGTAATTGCTGGGGCTCAATACTAAATTCTATAAGAAACGATCTTAATTTGATGCTGTGCTATGTTAAAATCAAATAACAAGGCCATATTCTCAGTGCAGAAAAGTGAATATATTATTGTTTACTCCCAGTGTGTACTGTATACATCTGTCTCTGTCAAGATATGATACAGTTATTTCTTATCTCAGCATGGCAAATTACTTTTCAGACTTCTCAGTAAGTATCTGTCATCAGTATCTATCTATATCTAACTGATTCTCTGTGGAGTGTGTCATAAACACCACCTCAGAATGTCTGGAACATCTACCTGCTGAGTCTTGATGTATTAAGTCTTTCCTCTGGTCAAGTTAATCTGTCATGTAAACAGAGAAATGTCATTAACATGTTTATTGAATACCTATCATAGTGGTTATTGTAATGTAATACATAATGAAAAAATGGTGTCTTTATTTGTGTTGTGTGTCAAAAAATTATCTTACAATGTTTATACATGTACTTTATCTTTTGTTTACCAAGCATTATTATAGACAAAATACATATCATGATAGGATATATACCCCCCCCCCCCCAAAAAAAAATGATAGTGTAGACAAGATTCATATGAGAACTGGTACATTTATCTAGTAGTCAATGTATGGGCCTCCTAGTGTTGGTACAGTGTATTATATGGCATGTATCAATCTCTTTTATATGAAACAGTGGATAAAACATCAGTTTGCTTAGGGTTAATGTTCTTGTTGTTACTGTAAACAGAGGATGAGGGCTGAGAAGTGGGACAAGCTTCCAGTTATTTCCACCAGCAGTCTGTATCCAGACTTCTCCAAGGTGAACCCTTAGGTGAACTTGGCACTTGTTCATGTTCAGTTGATGGGAAAGGTTCAAGTTCTGTTCTGATGCACAATTTACCATTGCTGTTCAGTTATTGAAACTTGCACTGTTAATACTAATCATTTATTTTCTGTTATAATAACTGATTTTCTTGTTTTATTCATAATAACATATTTATAGTTTTGATGAAGGGGTGAAGAAAAGTTATAGTACAAGTTATTTCCCCAGATGGCTTTAGTATACAGTTCTTATAAACAGTGTACAGATGTTGTATAGCATTGTGCTACACGTGGCTGTAAACATCAGATGGTTATCATCAATAAGACCAGGCTGAGGTCAAATCATGCATTAAAAATCTTCACAAATAGATACCTCCTTTATAAACAATACTGGCCTTGCTTTGGAGGGGTGAGGTATTTAGTCAATGTTACTCTGAGCGGTAAGGGGAGGCATGTCCACTTAGAGGTACACAATGTCTGTTCGGAGTCTCAGGTATAAGTTTTCCTCCACTTGTCACATTGTGTCACATCTTGCTCCACAGACATGCTCCATGGTATGTTATTATATTCATATATTTGTGCTTGAAATAACAGGGCTCTATTTTTTCACTATTTTCCCACCATGTTATTTAGAGCTAATGACTAGTATCACTTTCTTTATAGGTTATTTCATGATTGAATGATGCAGCTTTTGTTCTCTTACATTTGCAGCCCAGCAAGCCTCCTCACTCTCTGGGAGTAAGAAACATGACCCTCAACGGTCATGTGGGCTTTGACAGTCTCCCAGACCAGCTGGTCAACAAATCGGTGGCCCAGGGCTTCTGCTTCAACATCCTTTGTCTTGGTGAGTGTTGCCTCAGATTTCTGCTAAATATTCGTGTTTTATATCTTTTTACTGATTTATGAATTGACACTGTTATATTTTATAATAATTCTTTTCTTTTTTTTTTTAATTTTGAATACCGTAAAAGACTTTGGTGCTGTAATTTAATTTACCAAATTTGCTCTCTTACTTTACAGGAGAGACGGGCATTGGCAAATCCACTTTGATGGACACACTATTCAACACCCATTTCGACTCTACCCCTAGTACTCATGACCTTCCAGGGGTCAAACTGAAGGCTAGCACTTATGGTAAGTTTTGGGGATTTCTTTTGGGGGGGGGGGGGGGTTGTAACACTGTGAACACTAATCAACATTATATTTTGAAAGGGGGAACTATAAAAGAATTTTAATTTTAATATCTATGTTGGGTATTTTTTCATTTATTGAATATTCAACTGCATGGTATAAAAGGGGTGTCGGTACAATGCACATTACTGAGAGATGAACTTCTTTTTGGTAGTTTCTTCACTTTACTTTTCTAGAACTTCAAGAGAGCAATGTAAGATTAAAGTTGACCATTGTCGATAGTGTTGGTTTTGGAGACCAAATTAACAAAGAAGACAGGTCAGTATTTCCATTACCCGGTACATAACCACTTTAAACATATATGTATTTTGAAATTTTAACTTAAAGTTTAAAAAACCTTTCTGATTGTCTGCAGCTGGAAGCCCATTGTGGACTACATTGATGCCCAGTTTGATAATTTTTTGAGTGAAGAGTTGAAGATCAAGAGATCTCTACACAATTACCATGACACCAGGATCCATGCTTGTTTGTACTTTGTGGCCCCCACGGGACACTCGTAAGTCTTGGTCATCTCTTGGTCATTATTAAATATAAACAGTATGTAAGTGCAACTCCTCCTAAACCATTCAATAGAATTTTATGAAACTTTGTAGTTAATAAGGAAATTATGTGTACCTTTTATTGAATACTTTGCCATTCATAATGTATATCATTGTTGTGAAGTAATGTTGGAGCATGGGGTATGTGAGATTTGTTTCAATCGTATTTCATTTCAGCTTGAAGGCCCTTGACCTTGTGACGATGAAGAAACTTGACAACAAGGTCAACATCATCCCAGTCATCGCCAAAGCTGACACCATTACCAAGGCTGAACTACAGAAATTTAAACAAAAGGTTAGAAGTCGGTCAGACCTTCATACAACTGAATCAAGCCAGGATGATAGTGGATGAATTTAATTTACTCTAATGTAAATTCTGAAATAATTTACCCTAGGATGTTAAAGTTTAGAGTAAATAGTGAAGGTTACATATTTCACATTGTTACATATTATATACCAAGAAATATTTTTTAAAGACTTAATTTTAAAAATTTGACTCTATTGTAGTTTTGTTGTTTTTCTTTGTTTCTCTTTAAAAGCTGTTGTTTTTCTTTTTGAAACAGATCATGAATGAGCTGAGTGCAAATGGAGTCCAGATTTACAGCTTCCCTATTGATGATGAAACTGTAGCAGAGGCCAACAAAGTCATGAATGTAAGAGAGCAAGAAACAAGGGATCCTCCTATTAAATGTTCATGTTGCGGTCTCTGTGAGGAATTATATCAGTGATTTCTTCTCTTATTTTGACAGGGACATGTTCCTTTCGCTGTGGTAGGAAGCAGTGATGAGGTCAAAATTGGAAACAAAATGGTGAAAGCCAGGCAGTATCCTTGGGGAACAGTTCAAGGTAACAATATGATAATTGATCAGTTAAAGATGTCTGATCCTCGGCAATGTTCAGTAACTCTTGAATATCTGGAAATCTTTAGTGCATATCATAGATTTGGCTTTCATGTTTGAAAATGTTTAGTAATCCCATAGTTTTTATTAATATTACACACCTGTAAATATCATTCACTTTTGCTCAGTGCTATCATGGAAAACAACAATGCTTGATGTGTTATTTCATTACATAATTGCTGATCTCAATACCTCTGCTAATGAGTACCAGTAGTTGTTTTTCTCAATATAATCCTGTACACATATTACACTGCAAAATAAACAGTACTGTATACAGAATATTGACTTTGCAGTTGAGAACGAAAATCACTGTGACTTTGTGAAGCTGAGAGAGATGTTGATTCGCACCAACATGGAGGACATGCGGGAGAACACACACAGCAAACACTACGAACTCTTCCGCAGGAACAAACTCCAAGAGATGGGATTCTCAGAAAACGAATCCAAGAGGTTAGTAAAAACCACAAAAAAAATGACCCAAAAATTTTATTTTTCTTTGTGTAACAAAAACTAGAAAATATAATGAAGGAGTATATAAGAAATTGGTTGATGTTCTTGTATGTCAAACATTGAATACATGTACTGAAATATCACTTCAGCTGCTGTCAGTTTATGTAAACTAGGAAGCTCAAAAGTAAAAATCTTGGCTAACAATATGTGTCAGCATAACAAGGAAGTAGATTTGGAAATCCTAGTTATTGCTCTTAGAACAAGTCTGTCTGTATTCTGAAACTTTATCTTTAAGTAACACAGATGTGATAACTTTTATGCTAATAGTTTATCTGAGACGTACGAATTGAAGAGGCAGCAGCATTTGGCAGACTTACAGAGAAAGGAAGATGAGATGAGGCAGACCTTTGTCATCAGAGTCAAGGAAAAAGAGGCACAACTCAAGGAAACAGAAAAAGAGGTGAGTGACAGTAAAAAGAACAGGGCGGTTAGCTAGTTAGGTAAGAGATTATATTAGTTCATGGGTAAGGTGAATATACTGGATAGTAATTAATGCACCTTTCAGAAAAGAAGATAATAAGAAGGGTAACTAGTACCGGTATATGAAACACCAAACATTGTATATCTTTATTCTGATTACATTTGGAAGATAAGTTGACTCGCATTAAACATTTTCCTTTGTAACATTCATTGTTGGTCTAAAGTACATGTATTATGAGAGAAATTATGGCTTCATTATGGTTACATGCTTTTAATCATTTTTGCATTACAGTTACACGACAGATTTGATGCCCTGAAGAAGAAACATGCTGAGGAAAAGAAAAAGATAGAGGACAATAAGACACGGTACGAGAGTGAGATGCAGGCGTTCCAGCAACGTAAGGCTCAGCACCAGGCCCAGATGTCAACGCTCGGGAAGAAGGGCAAGAAGTGAAACGCATCTTCAGTGATCCAACATTTTCAGACTGGAAGAGTTCAGCACTAATAGAAATGAAGATAATGTTTTTAAAATTTGGAATCTCTTGATCTTTTCTTTTTCATTTACCCTTCAGAAGGGACCAAACTTTTTTTGTTGTTGCTGAATTAACATGAAATCGTAAACAAACATAGCAATAATTTGTCAATCATATGTATGTGCCTGAATTTGGGCTTCCATTTTTTCTTTGAATTTCGCTCTTTTGTTCAAAAGAAAATATGAAATCTTGATGAAATCAAGACCATTCTTTAATTCCTGTACATCCCCAGAGGACTCCTTTGATTGTGCTAAAATTAGAATTAAGATGCTGTATGTGTACTTAGTAGTTTTGTGTTCTGTTGTGTTGCTCTCTGTTGTTGGTTGTACTCTGTATTGTCTGCATGTTTCTGTAATAATCAGTAGAACTGCATGTTTCCTTTTAACCACTGCCAGATAACTACATACATTTGTACCTCCAGATTCAGTAAACATGAGAAGAGCACCTGTAAAGTTTGTATAAGAGAGTCTGAGATTAATATGATTTATCAGGTATTCTGTTGCTGAAGAATTTAAACACAACAAAGTGAACAAAATCATGTGTTCATCAGAGTTAACTTCATTATGAATATTCATGAATATTTATGAATTTACATGTATGTAAATGTATTATGCATATTTTTATTTGTATACTTTTATAACTATTAAATCAAATGCTTGCCTTAGTTGACTACTTAACTAACACATCATTGTTTTCATTTATGTAACATCAGTTTCTTTTTAAATGGAATTACTCTACAGTATTAAATCACTGCTCGTTTTACAATGTCTAGTTATTTGAACACCTTGTTGAGAAATCCTTCCAAATTGTCTCTCCTTTACTTGAAATAAATGATGAAACAATGATATATACCGGTATATATTTGTTTATTGTCCACTTTAGATACAGAAAATATGTTGAATAAATTTGTTTATTTATAGTTAATGTCATTTAAACACATGCTAATCATCATAGTACAGCTGTGTATGTCTTTTTAGCTCACCTGAGGTGAAAACTCAACTGAGCTTTTTAACCGGGTTTTCCAAAGGAAAAATCGGGTTATTAAAATGGTGAAAATGGCAGGCGGGCGGGCAGGTGGGTGGGCGGGTGGGTGGGCTACCAAAAGGGTACCCCTATTGTACGGATAACTTCTCCTACAGTTTTCAAGATAGGAAGTTGTTGTTTTGCAGATCAATTGTACATATAACAGAGATGTGCATATTACTTGGATTTTGATTGTTGATAATTTATGAAAAAAATACCAGTTTCTGAACTTAGTCATTTTTTGGCAAAATATTGCATATAGAGTATCCCATTTCTCTGTATAGGTAGTGTTTATCAATTCAGGGTTGACAATTATGGATTATAGATACTGTTCACACAAAAGAAAACCAGGTTTGCTGTCACATTGACAGCTTTTCTCTTGTCTAATAACTTCTGTCCATCAGTAAACTTTTTACATTTTTGTCTTCTTCTCCACGAACCACTGGGCCGATTTCAAACAAACTTGGCATAAAGCTTCATTTGGTGAAGTGGATTCAAGTTTATAAAAATGAAGGGCCACACCCCCTTTCAAGGGGAGATAATTAAGTTAAAATGAAGGGCCACGCCCCCTTTCAAGGGGAGATAATTAAGAATTATTGAAATTTTGTTGTTACATGTATTTTTCAAAAATCTTCTAAAAAACCATTTGGCCAGAAAAGCTGAAACTTATATGAAAGCATCTTCAGGTAGTGTAAATTCAAGTTTGTTCAAATCATGAATCCCGGATGGTGTGGCCACCATGGGGGGGTCAAAGAGGTATAGCACCTTTTCCCATTATTTCGCCCACACCCGTATTGAAAGGAAAGTACCTTTAAATAAATACAGGTACCTGTCGCAATATGATTTTCGAAATTTTATAATGGTGTCTGTAACTACTGATTTGTCAGAAATTCAGGAAACTTGCATCGAAAAATGAATATACATGTATAAAGAACTGTTACATAGTCAGTTGGTATTCTGAACCGTGATTACTTCCACCAAATTGCCATGAATGTAAGTATAAACAGAGTGTAGTGTTATTGAAGACATCTCTTTATATTGGATGTGCTCATACTCAGAATTATACGAAAGAATTTGAAAAAAAATCCAGCAGATTAGATACATGTAATTAAAACATTCTATTCTTATCAATTTTTAAGTTAAAAGAAAAATATATATACTACTTAGTGGAATCGATCCAGCGACCGCAAAATCATAAAGACCTACGCGTTACCACTAGGCCACGCATACGACACATTTAATGAAAGTCTTTTCAATATATGTGGTTATATACTTGATTGTATTAGAAAGGTCACTAAAATATTTGTCTAAACGTAAACTACAATACCTGTAGAACATAATTTTTATCGGATTTCTTTGGTTTGTGTTTAAAGTGGTTCAAATATTCAACTATCCAACTTTTTATTGCATATAGTAAATATTTTTCTCTATATCCATAACAAAATTCGACGATTTTAGTGATGTTGTTTAAGATAATTAAGACTCTTTTAACTTGGTATTTGTGTAATTTGCGTTTCTTTAAATAAAAGTTAAATATTGTATAATTTTGAAAATGTCCGATGTTTGCAAAAGCGCTATATTGTAGGCGAAATCGTATACTAGTATTAAGTGCGCTATACCTCTTTCAAAATCAATTTGCCAGAAAAGCTGTAACTTGTGGAAGCAATGTCAGGTAGAGTAGATTCAAATTTGTTAAATCACGATTTTCGGAGGCAAGGTGTGGCCACAATGGTGGGAGGGTCGAATTTTCACATAGAAATATATAGAGAAAAATCTTTAAAAACATTCTTCTCAAAACATTGGCCAAAAAAGCAATAACTTGTGTGGAAGCATCCTCAGGTAGGGTAGATTCAAGTTTGTTCAAATCATGATCCCCGGGGGTAGGGTGGGGCCACAATGGGGGCAGATTTTTTACATAGCAATGTAAAGAGAAAAACTACCTCTCAAAAACCAATTGGTCAGAAAAGCTGTAACTTGTGTGTGGAAGCATCTTCAGATAGGATAGATTCAATTTTGTGAAAATCATGATCTGCGGGGGTAGGGTGGGGCTACAAATGGGGGGGGGGGGGGGGGCAAATGTTTACATTAGAATATATAGAAAAAAAATCTTTAAAAATCTTCTAAAAATATAAAATCATCCTGTTACAAAAGGGGCTCAGTGTTTGACATAAGA
>WFKH01011581.1:8224970-8301999 GCA_016163765.1 Magallana hongkongensis | reverse complement strand
AGTATTCTTAAAAGATCACCAACATAGACAGTAACCTACCACCGCTACAGCTGATGACCGTAGCATCTCCATTGGCGTCAGTACAGAGAAGTAAGCGATGTTAGCCACCAGGTAAACAAGGGTCACAATGGTCATCGAAATTATGATGGCTAATGGCAGGTTTCTACAACAAGATGAATATTGCTTTTAAATTTTTTCAAAATTAGTTATCATTCTACGTGCTTTTTAAAAATTGTTTTGTATTTAGTACTTTAGAGGGGTCGATGGTCGTGACCATTTTTAGACTATTTTAATCTTCTTAAGAAGAAGAGCTCTGTATAAAGATAAGGGAAAATCATCAAATTTTAAAGCTGAAATATTTGGATTTTTTCTTTACTAAATGGTACTTTATGGCCATAAATATCATATGTTGAAGTTAAAAGTAGATCTAATGGTTAATTATGGGGACCACCACGCCTCCTTAATAATGTGTTTGTACTGCACGTAGTTCTACCTGTGGGGGTCAATCAGCTCGTCCGTTAGAAAGTTCAGATAACTCCTGAAAATAGAATTGGACCAAGTAAGACAATGATTACTTTTTATCTTAAATTTAAATTGAATGACATATTAGTAATTAAAAACTCACCATCCCCCAAATGCCCAAAATCCTGAGTAAAATGAAATAGCAACAGCACCTGCGCTGAAATCACTGCCATCAAAAGCTTTGTTGAAATTTTCGACATTGCCTTAAGAAAGAGAACAAACAATTTTGAATGCCATTGTTTATTCTATTCAAATTTAATACATGTTTATGGTATTTTATTTCTCAATTTATCGTTGCAAATTGGTTTCATTTATTCTTAGATTCACAATTTTATATGCATTTTTGTGATACTCTGTAGTAATTTGACGCCTTTTGTTAATTCTCCCGAGATTAATTTCTATAATGAGCTCTAGCTCAGACATTGATTTGGGATGCTCATTGAAAACATTGAAATCACAAGATTACAATAAGGAGGAGTTTCCGTCGGACACCTCTGTAAACAGATTGTCTATTTTAAGAGGCTTTTTTCTGGTTTTAAGGGCATCGCCCCTTGACCTTTCAATTACGGGTCCTTGAGACCACTCTAGTGACTTCCTTCTTTAGTTCTTCTCGGATGTGTCCTCTTTAACTCTTCACACAGGGACGGTCCTATAGTTTATGATTTACGGGAAAATAGAAAGTTGCTATCCCATCGGATAATTGCGCTAACAGTTTATTTTTACGACAAAGTTTTCGGCAAACCATTTGAACAGTTAAGTGAAGGCTTAAACTGTGGATGTACTTGAAATTCGTTTAGAACCAAGGAAAGAGTGACAATGTAACGATGGTTCTTGTGTTTAGTACATAATTATATACATGTACGTCATTGTAGTATACACGTTGTAGAAGTTCCCGAAATTCGTTGAAAAAACGGTTGTCAATATTGTAAACTCGAAACTGAGGAAGGGTGGGGGGATGCAACGGTGATTATTGTGTTTTGACAAATTGTTACATATAAACATGTATTTTATTGTAGGACATAGACTCGCACGATCTTGTATATATTAAAGATAATAACGTTCGCTTGATGGATCTTAGTACTGTACGTTGAGGCTGTTGCATTGAAAATCTGACTTTCCAACAGCTGCACTAGTTTTCCCAATAAAATCCTTCGTTAAAAATAAACAATTCAGAGTCCACGACGAGACAGTTTCAAAAGTTAAAACTGTATTAAATTTCCTGGTGCAATGTTGAAGAACTGAGAGGTGGAAATAGTTATTTCCGACATTGAATATGAATGAATAAGTATAGTGAAAGCAAGATAAATGTAAAGAGAGAAAATCTAACTTGTAGATAACATCAAGTCTAAGCACTAGTGTAGTGTGCAAAAGTAGATTCTAAGATCGTTAGGGGTTTTTGCTTATTCCAGATTCTAGTATTGGCTGCAGAAAGAGCATTATGACGCGATAGCGACGTACAATGGTCTGATAAATGCAACGTCATAAATCAACGATAAAATAGCACTGACGGGAAAAAGCAGCGATAACACCCAAAAACGCAGCATTGTCCAATATTTTTGGAGGGGGGCTTAAGTACACTTCATATTTCATTTAATCTGCGCTCATCCAAATTGTGTACTTAACACCTGCCAAATATTGCGCTCAGTTCATTTTCATCAACATCTAAGCGCCAACGATATTGTTACTTGTACTGTATGCATTTTTAAATAAAAACTTGATATCTTAAACTTCATTATCAATTCCTTTTTTAACAGAAAGAAGCTTTTCAAGACGAGCCCGTATCCTTACATAAAGCTCATATAATTTCTGGATTTAATCACTTACGGATATTAAATCTCTATGAGAACTGCGGGGATGCGCTAAAATATTAATGACATTTGTCAGGTAAAGGATCTAGTACCTTTAATGCGGCTGCTGCCCGGATACGTAACTAAGATGCGCACTGGGAAAGAAATGGGTGAATGATTTCCTATACAAGTTCACGTGGGTAAAATGTCTATGACCACGCCAGGTATTCGGTCGTTACAGTGGCCGACTTCACCTTAATTAGGTCCTGCGAATTTCCAGGTGCAGGTGTCCGACGAGTGAAATTGTTCATCATAAATTTTGTGCCGGTGTCACGCGAGAGAAACGTTGCATAAACGTGGGCTGTCCATGACCGGTGATCCGAAATACCAACATCTTACTGTACTGTGAGTACTGGTGACTTATCAGCAATACAAACATTGTACTCCAAATGTCCCTCGGATGACAGCTTTGGTTTAATAGTGTCAAGAAGACCTCCTATCTAAATGAAGAGCGGGAATAGTGTGCCGTCTAGTGTTTATCAGTATTACTAGGACAGTGCTGTACTTTAGACTTGTTGTACTAAGCGATGACATATATTTTTCTGCAGAGTGTGCAGATTACACAATGCCGATTCAGACAGCGTCTCACCTTGACCCATGGAGACGAATCCGATGACAATGATGAGGAAGAGCGCTAGCAGCTTACTGGCCGTGATCACAACTTGAATCTTTGTGGCCCATTTGACATTGACACAGTTTACTAAGATTAGAAAAACTGCAAACAAAAATTAAACATTTTAGCTTAACCCAGTTATAAACACAAACCTTCTATTTTGCTTTCATAATTTTACAAGTCATTTTAGGTATAACCAATGAAGAACAAAAGAAAACAAAACTATTTACGAAGAACTAATCGGTGCCAAATTAACATATTTGTTCTTTTTTAACCGTATTGTGAAAATAGTCCGGGAAACCTCACCTATTACTAGGGCTGCTATAAGTCTGATGCTGGTTACTGGGGGGTCACAGTCCAGGAAGAACGGACGGAGAATGTAAGTTGCAAAAATTAGACAGGATGCTGCAACACAAACTGGACAGATAATGATAAAGTTTATCCACATCGCCAAAAAGGCGGGAAAATCGCCGAAAGCTCTCTTGATATAAGTGTACTCGCCGCCGGACTCAGGGATGGTGACGCCCAGCTCGGCGTAACAGAGCGCGCACAGCGCCGAAAAAACGCCACAGACGGCCCACATAACACACGACATCCCAACTGATTTAACATTTTGTAGAATTCCAACAGGGGACACAAAAATACCAGATCCTATGATAATGCCAACTATTATGCAAACAGCATGAAATAAATTGATTTGTTTCTTTAATTGCACCACAGTAACGTTATTTGATGACGCTAGCGACGCCGATGACGCATCTGCCGCGCGGTTCCTGGTAGCGTCACCGTTTTGAATCACCATGATTGTGTCCTATCTCTTTACCGATGACTGGCAGAAAAGAATGGTTGTGTCTCGTAAGTCTATTTAACTGTGCATTTTAAGAGTAAATCGATTTACAATGCAATGGCCCACTGGTAAAACATCCTTTGCACAGGTCGGAAAAAATCGTCGTCTTGAATACACAATGCAATGGCGGTGGGGTCAGCAGAGATAAGTCGTACGTTGACTTACGGACCCTCTCACACACTGACCGCTTACAATCATTGAATGGCATGAAATGGAAACTTGTCAGAAGGTTGCTCAGAATTTCGTCACCCAACAACAAACTATTATGGGACAGTAGTAGAGCATACAATTCACCAATCACGCACGGCGTACCTGGCCGCCTATTTAAACTACCATGATCATATGACATGCCTTGTCGTTGAGAAAATAAAGAATCGTGATTAAAGATATTGGTCCATTGGAATTCTTACTTTCATAACCTAATTTACTGTTATAATTATTAAACAAATACGATGTACTGCCATTACTTGACCCCCCCCCCCCCCAAAAAAAAAGAATAAAATAAATTAAAATGTATATTGAACAATAAAAAATTAAGAAATGATATAATGTGATATGATATGAAATGATGATATGGTCTGTCCTTTTATCAAAAGTTATCAAAGTAAGTTCACCTTCACAAGCATTTTAAAAGTTTTAGTGTGCAGTGACGTCATATATAGATACCACGTACACGTCATTATACACGTATAAATAACATCAACTTGGGAACGCAAACTTTGTCCACAGGGACATCGTATCCGCTCTACACTCTATGACATATATATATTTATATATATGTCATAGAGTGTAGAGCGGATACGATGTCCCCGTGGTTGTATATAAAAGTAGTTGAGGCGTCTGGCACGTTCAGTTGTTGAAAAGTTTCAAAATGACCAGTGACAAACAAGCAAAACTTTTGAATATTGTGCCATGCATTATTCACTTGTCAGATAAGAAAATTGATTGAAATTAAACACGCAAATAATGAAAAAATGTAAATAATAAAAAGCAATTTAACAGTAATTTATATATACAATGAATTGTGAGATTTATATGACGCATGTAACTACTATTTGGGTTCAGAATAGGAATGTCTTAGATATAAAACATGTAAACATATAGAGGGAAAAAAATCAAGGTCGGTACGAAGCTTTGTCCGTGTAATTATAATCAATGAATTTAATAAACAGTCGCTTTATAACAACATGAATTCTTCAGTAATCACATTCTGACGTTATGTTTTGTGTATAATTCAAAAACATTAAAACATTAAAATAATATTGGTATACAGTTATTAGTTAATTAAAAGAACGTGTGTGAAAATGAAAAGGGGAATTTACGCAATATATGAAATATGATAAACCCTTTTTGAGATTATTGAAAATCAAGAATGTCGTCATTTTTAATCCTCTTCTCATTTCCTAACAAAGAAGATGGTAGCTGCAGGTCTGTAGCTCCCGGTCTGAAAAAAAATTTGGATAGTAGAATATCAGAGGCAAGTAAAGTGACGATATGTGTAGTAAAATGTCCGAGGAATTTTTTGGAATGAAATATTTGTACAGAATTTGTGTGGAAATAAGATTAATCAGTCCAAAGCTAGCGCAATTTTTTGTGCGCCGTTAATTGCAATTAACCTTTTAACTAACACGTACGGAACTGTAGCACCCAGGTCGTCCATCCGATTTTTTTCAGATCGGGGGCTACAGACTTACAGCTAAGAGGACGGGGGAAAAGGCGAGTAAATTACATCTACCTATAATATGATGGATAAGGTACTGAAAATTAAAAATCCAAAATATATGATAATTCTTTTTAAAATGTGTTCCAGAGAGAGAGAGAGAGAGAGAGAGAGAGAGAGAGAGAGAGAGAGAGAGAGAGAGAGAAAATACTCTTATTCGTAGAAAATCAAAGGTGAAATTGAATGAAAATAGTTTACCTTCTTTAATTCTTTAATTCTTCCAAGGGATGAAAGATATTGTATTAACTGTCATACTGTTGTTGAAGATGAACATCGTTTTTTATTTATATGTCCTCTTTATAAACAACTACGAAGTGACTATTGCTCACTTTTTAATAACGCATGTATATCTTATAAAATTCTTAACCCAGCAGATGTTAAATCAACAAGAAATATTTGTAACTTCATACGTGATGCATTTAACATAAGAAAATCGATGTACTAATTATATTTGTATACTGTATGCATATGACTTGCGCCACATGTGGTTTTTGTCAATAAATTGAATTAATTAATCGATCCTACCCAAGGTACAGTATAAAACAAATCAAGAAAAATCCCAGCTAGATTTGTATTTTTCATCTACAAGCATTTTATAGTATGCCATGTAAATCAATTCAGTAAGATAACATTTTGAGTACATTTTAGATTTATTTTGGCCAGTTAACAGTAATTATGTGCATCTTATAAACATGTCGGACGGCGTTGTAAAATACAGTATCTTTTTATAATCATTTTCTTGGTTATCCCCTCCCTCCTTTCCCTCCTCCAATGTTACTGATTACAAATGGAATATGAGGTTAAAGTCAGGACTAATTTCTGGCCATATATGCTCCAGTATCCTGCACTTGAAAAGGTCTTTTAATTGTCGCGAAGTATTTTTTGAAAAGTTCATCTTGTCCGAGTGTGGATCTTAATCTATAAATCTTTGTTGCTACTTAGATAGACCCCCCCCCCCCCTCTTTCCGAACTCGTAGCCACACGACCCCTCCCCCTTTTCCCGTTACGCACTTCTTGGCAATCAAGCAGGTACTTGTTTACAACGCGCATGCGTTACCCATTAACCTCATTATTTAGCTTGTAAATATTGTTGTCAATTATGTCCCAGAGAAGATTGTTCTAGTGAAATCAGTTCATTCTCTTATAAAAAAAAAATATAAAATTGATTTTTGTTTGCAATAGAATATAATAAAATAGCTAAAAATAATCCAAACAGTCTATCAAACGCGGGGTTTGTTAAGTAAATATGGGGTACAGTATTAGCAGGAAAGAATTGTAATGATCTTACTTACCATGTATATGATAACTGTTATTATTAACACCTTCTAAATACTTCAGTAATCTTTATGTGCATTCTGTGAAATATATTCTAATTTAGCATAAGTATATTTCATCAAAAAAATCACAGCAATGTTTCCCTTTAATTTATGGATTTAAACATAAGGTAGCATGTATCCGTATTTGAAGGAATAGGTATGATTTATTTAAAGTTGTCTTTTTTGCGTATGAAATTGATCCCTTCCAATATAATTGATACATATCCGAGTATAATGAAACCGCTACTTTGAGTTTTTAATAATCTTTTGATGAGTTAAGCAGTTATTTCATTGTCCGCGAACTGTACAGTTAAATAAACTTTAACTTAAGAAGTTTAGAAATTTTCTCGAAAAGAATGAATAATTAGAAAAATTGTATATTACTTAAAACCATTGTGGTGTAAATTCATGATTAGATTGAGTAGAGTGAAAATAAATATCCAAAGATCCATCTGTTGTGGAGAATTGTATTTTTTCGTATTTTAGTTTGAACAAAACAAGGGAAGTAACAACATTCGCTTCCTGTTCGATGACCTAACAATGTTTGAGCTTGAAACATAATGGAATAGTAAATGTGTGGAAACGAGCAAAGCACAATGGACAAATCGTTGATGGCACAATGTGATTTGATGATATGGATTAATATTTAACCCAAATGGATAGCAAAATGGACGGTTTATTGCTGTTATTTTGTGTTGAAATATAAACAACATGGCCGCCGCGATGGCGACATTTCTTTGAAATTTATATTTTCATGGTAACGATTCATGATTTATATGTGAATGGATATAAGCACGAAACAAATGTATTCACAAACTGCGTTGTCTATAATTGCATCGTTGGAATTAATTGTATTCGTAAATTCGTTCAACAATGGAAGAGGTCTTGCAAGTTTCCGAATCTCAAGCTGTTCAGGAACCGACAAGTAAAAATGGGTCAACGGAAAAAAGTGAGAGAGAGTCAAATTTGGAGTTAAAAACGCTCCAAGAAAGTAGCACACAGGAAAATGGCTGTCATTTGAACAGCAAAAAAGCACCAGGATGTGACACTAGTGAAATAAAAATGGAGGTAACAAAACCCACAGCAGATTCAGCTGCTGTGGAAATGCATGGCAAATCAAAACCACATCAGAATGGGCCAACAGAAAAAGAAAAACCTCCAGATTCAATTTCACACTCTGAAAGCCCTCCTAAAACTGAAATGCAGGTAACACAGCCTGAAAAAATTGTCCCCAAAAGTGAGATTCAGCCTGTTAAAAGTGAAAGCTCAAATTCAGTGTCTTCTAAGAATGGAAATGTGACTACGTGTGGCCCTTTTATGAGTAGCATTGATGCTGTTATAAATTCTGTTGCTCACAATATACCCCCAGATGAACCTAGTGATCTTGATTCAAATAATAGTGCTAAAGGTACAGCCAGTGATTCTCGAGCTGTACAGAGTTATGATCATTCATCCCACTATATGCATCAGACAAATCCGAAACAAACTCAAGTTCCACAAACAAACTATGGTGATAGAACAGTAAATCAACCATACAATCCTCAAATGTATCCTCATATGAAGGGTCAAACAATACCAGCTAGTGCAAGTTATGGGATTCCCAATAATCCTCATCATGCTAGTGCTTCTGAACAGCTAAGTAGTTTAGTGAAATCTCATGTTTTGGATACTGGTAGTGAACATACACCAAATGATCAACAGCCATCAGGACATCATCCAGGTATCAGGCCTGAGATGCACCCAAATATTCCTCCTTCTTCAGTGTATAATCATCAACCAATGTACAGACCTATGTTTGACCCAAATTCAGGCATGCCCATGCACCCACCAGGACCTGGAGACATGCATCAGCAGAGAGCACCTAGTGCGCATGTCAGACCACAAAATGAAATCCCAAGTAGCCAAGACACCAAACAGCCACGAATTCCACAGAAGGGAGGAACAAAGCGGCAGCAGAGGCCACATCAGCTTCAGCAAGAAATGCCTCAGGGTATGAGACCACGAATGATGCCTGACCAGTTCAACAGAGGAGTGCGTCCCATGTCCATGATTGATCCAAGACTGATGTCGACCTACTTTAGTCCAGAAAACATAAGGATGTTGCAGATGCGGTACCCTGATCCTCGCATGATGCCTCCACAGTTACTCCAACAAATGCAGGTGTTTGCAAGAATGCATCAAGCACAGCAACAGGCCCAACAGCAGGCTGTCCGCGCATCACATCCCCCTTCATCCCAACCCACAGGTGTTAGTGTAGCCCCTGGCGCACAACAGCAACCCCAAGGGTTACCTTCCCAGTCTCAAGCCAGTATGATACCTAGTCAACCGATGAGTGTTGAGGGCTCTCAACCAGCTAATTCTTCTGCATTGAAACAACCACATCATCCCATCCCCCCTCACCCAGGCCAGCCCTACCCACATGTTCCATTGTCTCATCATCCACACGAACCAGGGAAACAGGGGCTAGGTCCTCAGGCTCAGGAGTTTGTGACTTCTAGAAGCAATCCAATGGACATGAACTCAAACAGTACAAATGGCACAGAGTTGCAGAGCCAGTCTGGAGTACAGACTGCACTTGCATCAACATCTGCCCCCCATTTACCAAATGATGTTATGAATCGCCCCCTGTCTAGTGGTAGGCCTCCGTCAGCCGGTCGACCCCCTTCAGCAGGCAGGCCCCCGTCTGTAAGCAGGCCCCCATCAGCAAATAGACCTCCCTCGGTCGGTCGACCTACATCTACTGAACCACCCCTGAACAGACCCCCCTCCGTGAGTCGTCCTCCGTCAAGTAACAGTCGTCCGCCCTCTGCTGATCCCTCAAGTCGGCCTTCGTCAGTGAGTCGTAGTCCATCTACCCCACAATACGAGGCTGTTCCTACTTCATTTGGATACCCTGTGTCCTCTTCAGAGCCAACATATTCTGGTACAGGTATGTAAAATTCACATTCATGATTAACAACTGTTTATTTTTTTTTGCACTAAACATTTTAACAATTTTGGCTTTACTTGTGTACATATTAGTTAAAGCTATACATGTTGTAGTATCAGTGTTTTTTGGGGGCCTGATTTGGGGCCGAAATTCGGCCCCATTCCCAATCGGAAATTTCCTAATATTTTCCCAATTTCAGACATAAAATTCCCAATTGTAATTTAAAAAAAAAAAAATCTTAGTACAAGTTGTCAAAATTTTTCAAGAAAGACTGAAAGAATAATAAATAATTTCAAGAACTCTAGAAAAGAAGCATTGTGCTTTAATTAGTATTTGAATAAATGATAGAAATCATTTAATTTCATTATAAACAATAAAAACAAATTTTCCCAATTTTTCTGTTTTGTCGCTATTTTTTCCTATTGAAAGGGCCCCAGCCCCCAGTCCTAATTGGGTGAAAAAAACCACTGCAGTATGGTTAAAGGTAGAATCTGTATGAATCATGAGTTTCGTAACCCTGTATGCCATGTTATTTAAAAAACAAGTATTACTATTTTAGTGGGCATTTGGATTCATCTTAAAAAAGAAAGTTTTAGCCACACAAATAAATTCCTTTTATCTCTTGCTTGAATGACATAATCACCAAAATCCTTTGAACTGCAGCTGATGCAAATTGTTTCATATTTAAAAATTGATCTCTATTAAATTATAGATAAATCCTCACTTCCCACAACCAGTACTTTGTCCTCCCAAATGGAATCAGCTGTTAGTATGCAGTCTTTTTCAACCTCATCTAGTCAACCATCACCTGCAACGCCCACTGTAACACAGACACCTTACACTGGAGAGGCTTCTCACGAGGGGGCTCCAGAGGGGGAACAACAGAAAACTGCCCAGAAGAGGTCTGCTGCACCGCCCCATTCTTCCACTACATCTGCTGCTCCCAACATGCCTTCTCCATTCGGACCTCCAACATCCATGGCACCTATACCCCAGGGCTATGTGCAGACGCCATTTGGCATGCTGCCTCACCACTCTCCTGGGATAACTCAAGGTGTGCCTTTCTCAGGAATGGATGGACATAGGATGATGTCTCCACACATGCGCATGCCTGGGTTTCCAAACCAGGGGTTCCCAATGCCACCTCACATGCAGAGACTCCCCCCTCCCCACGGAGGCCCTCTGTCTCCTAACTCTATGCAAGCCATGGCTTCTCTAGCTCAAAGAATGCAGGGTCCACCTGTCAGTGGTCAGAATGTCCGACCAGGAATGCCCCCCAATTTGCCTGGGATGGGACAACGTGGCATGACTCCGGGAATGCCTCCCGTCTCCATGGATGGTGCACAAGCATACAATTACAATTATAGAATGCCATTTGGTATTGGTCCCCATCAAAGACCCCCTGGAGGCCCCACACCTGAACATCCTCCTAGAGGTCCTAGAACTAAAGGACCACGCCAACCTCGTCCTATGGCACCACTTCATCCTAACATGCCACCTAACTCGGAGCATGGTATGATCTCCCCCGGACAATCTATGCCAGGAATGATGCCTGGTCAGCATGGAAATCTGCCGACAGATCCAAACATGCAAAGTGTACATTCCCAGGGGCGTCCCCCTAGTATAGGAACAGGACCGCAGCCCTCTCCCCTTGACAGCTCTTCACCTAGTCCCAAGGTACCAGCAACACCTCCAGCCAACGTGGATCAAGCCCACCTGGATGAATTGGTTCAAAATACTCAAGTCAAACATGAACCAATAGACCCTAGCATAAAAACAGGTATGAAATGTCAATGATAATTTTATAATTCGGTAATTTCATATCTGTTTTAATACATGGTTTTAATGTAGAAATATTGGGGTTTTTTTCAGAGATGACCCCAGAGCAACATAATGCACTCTTAAAACAGCTTTTGGGAAAGAATTTGAAGGCAAACCCAGAGGTTTGTGGGCTTTTTTACTCTAATAATGTAGAATCTTATCAAAGATTGTTTTATTTTTCTCAACAGTACCGGTATTTTAATTCAGTAAAGAAATGAGATTTTAATGATTTCTTTTTTACAGGACATTGAAGATTCAGTTCCATTAATATCGAAATTGACACCAGAGCAACAGAAACAGTTAGAACTTATTGAGAACATGCCACTGGTGATGGAACATGAGGCCAAAACACCGGAAGAAAAGGAAAGATTACTGGGTAAGACGCTTACAAAGTTAACAAATATACACCATAATGGTTGGTCATTTATTTGATGTGAATCACCCCAAACAGGCTTATTTTTGACATAGATGGAATACTTTACTAATTATTTAATAGCTTTAACAGAACTAAAGAAGCAAGCTTACGAGCAGAGGAGGAAAGAATATGAACAATTGCGGAAGCTGAAGCGCAAGCAGCAGAATGCTGAAAACAAGAAGAGAAAGCGGAAAGAGAAGGAAGCGGAGGCTGCCATGATGGTGGATCCCAGTCAGCCTGCACCTCCTGCCAAAAAGAGGCCACGTAAAAAGAAGCCGGACTCCCTGGAGGAGGACCTGGATGCCAAGGCCAGCCACTTCATCCAGATGCTGGGAACCCTC
Organism: Magallana hongkongensis; assembly: GCA_016163765.1. Classification (NCBI taxonomy): domain Eukaryota; kingdom Metazoa; phylum Mollusca; class Bivalvia; order Ostreida; family Ostreidae; genus Magallana; species Magallana hongkongensis. The sequence goes on along the minus strand of WFKH01011581.1, from coordinate 8,289,628 downwards.
CCCGCAGTTCCACTGGAGGAACCCAGGGTGGGGAATTTCTTCTCAGTTTTAAATGTGCCTGGAAGTCCAAATGTTATCACAGGTAAGACAGTTCAATTAATCTTTGTAATTATGAGCTCTTTTATGAAATACATGTTAGTTTTGATGCTAAATATTATTCAATTCCCAATGGTTTTTTTGTCTCAGAAAAGTGTGTGCAATTGAATACTAAAGCTTTTGAATTATTTTCAGGAGAAAACTGTCTGAAAGGAAATTTTGGAAACAGTTATCTGGAGGGTGTAGCTGACTTTTATGGAAATACTCTGTTGCATGGGTTGCATCCTCTTGGGTCCTTTGTCCGAATGCCCAAGTCTCGAGATATTGAGTCCAGGAGACAATTCATTAGAGGGGGGCAAGAAGAGAGTGGGCCAGGTATATACTTATCATCAATGCCAACATATTGTTATGGCGTCAAACTTGTTTAACAAGCATCAAGTAGTTTTGCAGATTAATAATCAGATTATCCCTTCAACAGTCTTCAAACATAGTTCTATTTAGAAAAATTTGGTCAAGTTGAAATATATATTTATGTAAGGCCAAACAAGTAATTAAAGATAGGTGAGACAAAACAAAAGCAATAAATTCTGCAACTGTTAGGCAAATAATTGTGGATAGAAATGTGATACCTGGTAAGTTACCATATCAATTGTTTACCTGTTGGGGTGCCAGATCAATTCAGCACCTGTTGAATTCAGACCACAACGTACAATTAAAAAAAAATACAGGATTAAAGTTTGATAAAGTCTAACTTTTAAGATTGTTTCCCTATAAGACACCTTTTAAGCCTTCCAGTTTTCTGATTTGTTCATATACATTGGATGTCTGATACTTACGAAACTTTTCAGAATCATAAGCAAGCTTTCATGTTATGAAAAAAAAAACCTTGCAATTATTTTGAAGTGTGGATATCCATTGAACAATCCTGTAAACAGTACATCAGCATAAACTATTATCCTCACAACTATTATTACAGATCTTCACGCTGACCAGCAGAGGTACCATCTGAACTCGGACAGATTGCCGATTCCAGGGCCCCCATTTGGATTGCCTGGCCTGCCACCATTCTTTGGCAGGGGAGAAAAACCTCCTGTTCCCTCTTTACCCCCATCTCCACGTATTGAACCAAGATTGGATTATTTGAAGTAAGTATTTTTTTAATCAAGACCTGAATGTAGCTTTCTTCTCCAGTTTATTATTTGTATCAATACATTAGTTAAAAAAAAAATCAGTATCTTTTAATCATTAAATCTTGTTGTAGAGAGGCTTTATTGTATATTTTGTGTAATTTCAGGGGAAGTGATAGCCCTTGCACAGTGATTTACTCCTCCTCACCAGAGCATGAGTTTGGGGACTTGGATGAGGAATTCCCCATGTTGAAGCCCATAGAGCCAGCCTCTGCTGCTGACGACAGATCCTCACCCCTGGTTCCTATCCTACAACCAGTTGCAGTCAAATCAGTGCCATTGAAGCCCAAAGAGGAGCCGGCTATCCAGATTAAATCGGAACCCAAAGAAAAGGTCAAGGCCTTTGCCGACACCGACCTCACCCAGAAGAAACTGACTATGTCTGATAAACATGAAAATGGAAAACTGCCTCCCAACCTGTCAGCTTTAACAAGACCTTTCCAAAATGCTAATCTAAATCAGGACATTTCTGTTACCCTTACTCTGTCTGCTAATGCTGCAGATGACATTGGAGGAGTCCTTTCTCAGATTGCAGAGCTGCTAAAAATAGCAGTGCCCCCTTCTTATGAAGTTGGCAGTCGGAGTCCATCGCCTGAACAAGGGAAAATCAACTCCAAACGTAAGCGGTTTAGAAAGAGATATAAGTACAATGTTGAGGGGAAAAAATTAATGAAATGAGACACATTTCAATATAAACAGACAATTTGATGCTAATTGCAGTGTTAGCCTTTTCTTTTGTTATTTAAACTGTCCTGTGATTTTGTAGATTTGGAGGATAAGGTCAATGTACAGAACCTTATTAAATCCAAAGCCAAGTTCTGTCGACTGTGTGACTCCTTTGTATATGACTCAGGATTCAGGAAAAGGAAATGTGATATACCATTCTTAGCAAAGGAGGATTACTTTAGTATCAAGGTAAGAAATATTTTTTCTTTTAAAAATTGATAATAACAATGGTGTAGACTTTAAAAAAACCAGAACATGTTTCTGTTAAATGAAATTTTTGCATCATTTCATCCTTATTTACAAAATAAATGCAGTGCAATTAAGAATCTTTCTTGTCAGTTACTCTTTTCAATATGGTTTTGTTAATTATTTTTCAGAATAATGAATTTCAATGGTTTTGTTAATCATTTACAGGATTTTGATGATGAAGAAGTGACATTTTGTACAGAGAAATGCTACACTAAATTTGCTACGGTTTATCAAGAAATCAACAAGCCTCCCCCGGAGGACCCCATGAGAAACTTGACCCTGTCAAAGCATCATTCCTCAGACTTTAGTCCCAGAAGCCTAGGAAGTCACACCCCCACCACCCCCACCAAAAGTGACTCCACCCTCACTCTCACTCCCACCACACCTAACTCTGGGGGAGCCCTCACCCCAGTCCAGCCCAGTCCCCCCATCAAGTCTCGACTAGAGGATAAAATCAGCAAAAAGCATCGAAGGACTGCCAGTATTGAAGCCCCAGTTCACAAGGTAAGTGTCAGCTGTTCTAAGGACCTTACAAGCGAAAAATTTTGTGACTTGAGACATTTATGTAATAAAAAACATTTCTGCTTTATGTAAGTTTTCATGATGAAGGAAGGTGTTTTGAGTTTTATGTACAAAAGTTGTGATTATATTTGACAGCCTCTTATTAAGAAGCACAAGAATGTGAGGTATAGGCGCTGGGATCAATCATTTACTGACTCGCTGCCCCTGGAACCTGGAGTACCAGACAAAGAAATACAGAATGTAAGTCACTGGCTCAGACAAAGTCTCTGTAGCAATAGTACATAAACTGTGAAATAAGTGAGATAATGCTAATACTTACTGTATTTACAGCTGTGGAAAGCCCTTGGAACAATCATTGTGCCAAAGACTCTACCCGAGGACACCAGGAAGTGTTTGTTTTGTCAGCAGCAAGGGGATGGGGAGACGGACGGCCCAGGGAGGTTAGTGTATTCCTCAGGGAAAATAAAATTAACAATCATTTACATACTTATAATACAGGGTTTACATGACTGTATGTGTGATGTTAAACATGATCTGATTTTTGCAGACTGCTGAACATGGATATAGACAGCTATGCCCATCTAAACTGTGCCCTGTGGTCCTCGGAAGTGTACGAGACTCTGAATGGGGCCCTGATGAATGTGGACAGTGCTTACAAGCGGGGGCTGAAGATAGAGTGTACGGCCTGTGGCATCAAGGGGGCCACAGTGGGCTGCTTTAACAATCGTTGTCCGAAGTATTATCATCTTGGTTGTGCTAAAAAAGTGGGATGCATGTTCTTTCAAGATAAGGTATGAATGTTTTAGTGCTTGTAGATCTGTATCTGTCTCGTAAGTTTTTGTCTGAAGAAGTTCCCAGAAAAGATATTCTGATTTTGATAAAATTAAAGGAAAAGAAAAAATTTGATGTAAGTTTTTCCTTCAAGTTCACTTGAGAGAGAAGCTGTTGGGTATACATGTGTAAGCTTGTATAGAAGTTGAACCTGATTTGCCATTGTGTATTTGCAGACAATCCTATGTCCTTCCCATGCTGCCAAACAGGGAGCAGAGAACGTCCTGGAATCACTGTCCGTCTTCAGGCGGGTGTATATCAACAGGAGCGAGGACAAACAAGTGGCAAAGTACGACAGACACCATAATACCGTCATTTGATAAAAGAAAATGTTTTGTGAATCCATATTTCTATATACAGTACATGATTATGCATGGATTCACTAGTTCATGTAATATTTTATCTGATAAGATATTGATTTCTCAGAACAAAGTTAAGAAAGATATATTATTACATGTATTATAAGATAATAGTAAGTTATAAATTCATTGTTTCAACTAGTCACTTCCTCAGAAGAATGAAGTTATAAAGAATTTAATTCCATTAAGTTTCAATAGAAAAGCTTCCACTGATGTAAGAATAAATTTAATTGCTTTTTGATGAGTTCATAATTTCATTATACATCAATGATGTGTGCTGTTGTAGTATGGTGCATGGACAAGAGGAGGGTCACTACATCCTGCGCATTGGTTCCCTGACTCTACACAGTGTGGGACAGCTGCTACCTCATCAGTTACAGACCGGCAAATTCCACACTAGGGACTGCATCTATCCTGTAAGTGTGATTATGTACATGTATCTCAAAGTTGTGTCAAGGAGGAAATAAAGAAAAGATTTTTTTAAAAATAAAAAATCAGGATTTTTTCCTCATGTTGAAATTTTTCTGTGGCAGGTTGGGTATAAATCTAGTCGTTATTACTGGAGCATGAAACGGTTAAACAAGAGATGCAGATATGTGTGCAGCATTGTGGATAATGAGGGTCAGCCTGGCTTTAAGATACGGATTGTGGAGCCAGGAGAGGAAGATGTCGTCTTACTAGACGCTTCACCAAAAGCCGTGTGGAACAAAGTCCTCGAGCCACTGGATAAACTCCGGCGGAACGCGGATTTGGTGAAAATTTTCCCATCCTTCACAAGTGGGGAGGAACTGTTTGGTTTAACAGAGCAAGCCATTGTTAGAGTCCTTGAATCGGTAAGCTGATTTCACAGTGTTATATTGGCATTGAGAAGTTGTTTTTGTATTGTTAATGTGTTACTGTCAACACTAGAGATTTTTCTGTTTCACAGCTTCCTGGCACAGACCTGTTGACAAACTACAACTTTAAATTTCCTCGTTCTCTGAGGATTGAGATGCCCCTTACTATCAACCCAACAGGGTGTGCACGTACAGAGCCAAAACTAAGGACTCATTTCAGAAAGTAAGCATTTTCTCTGTTATGTGATACACCAATAATCAACTTAAAAGTGGAACTGTATTCTTCAAATTTCAAACCAGCAAAAAGTTTAAAGATTTATAAATGTACATGTATATAGGATTAAGTGGATTATTGTACTTTTTGTTGTGTTACAGACCCCATACCCTCCAATCTGCCAACACCTCACGCTCCCTCCCTCAGACTGTGACGGGGGTCTCCGGAGATATCAATTCTCCCTACATGAAACAATTTGTTCATTCCAAGTCGGCACAGTATAGGAAGCTAAAGACAGAATGGAGGACAAACGTTTATCTAGGGCGGTCCAGAATCCAGGTAAAGTGGATTTTAAGATGTTCAAAATGTACATACACATCATTGGTAGTTGATGTACATTTATAAAACACAGAATTGGTAGTTGATACATACACATCTATGGTAGGTGATGTACATGTCTAATTTGTTTCCCTTGTAATATGTTTTTTAGCTCACCTGAGCTGAAAGCTCAAGTGAGCTATTCTGATTACATTTTGTCTGTCGTCTGTCTGTCTGTCTGTCTGTCCGTCTGTCCGTCTGTAAACTTTTCACATTTTCAACATCTTCTCAAGAACCACTGGGCCAATTTCAACCAAACTTGGCACATAGCATCCTTAGCCTAAGGGGATTCAAAGTTGTGAAAATTAAGGACCAAGCCCTCTTACAAGGGGAGATAATTAGGAATTAATGAAAATTTTCGAGAATTTTTCAAAAATCTTCTTCTCAAGAACCATTTGGCCAGGAAAGCTGAAACTTGTATGGAAGCATCCTCAGGTAGTGTAGATTCAAAGTTGTGAAAATCATGACCCCCGGGGGTAGGGTGGGGCCACAATGGGAGGTCGACTTTTTAAAAATCTTCTTCTCAAGAACTGTTAGGCCAGGAAAGCTGAAACTTGTGTGGAAGCATCCTCAGGTAGTGTAGATTAAGAGTTGTGAAAATCATGACCCCTGGGGGTAGGGTGGGGCCACAATGGGGGATTGACTTTTTACATAGGAATATATAGAGTAAATCTTTAAAAATCTTCTTCTCAAGAACCATTTGGCCAGGAAAGCTGAAACTGATGTAAAAGCATCCTCAGGTAGTGTAGATTCAAAGTTATGAAAATCATGACCCCCAAGGTTAGGATGGGGCCACAATGGGGGATTGACTTTTTACATAGGAATATATTGATTACATCTTTAAAAATCTTCTTCCCATAAACCGTTAGGCCAGGAAAGCTGAAACTTATGTGGAAGCATCCTCAGGTAGAGTAGATTCAAAGTTGTGAAAATCATGACCCCCTGGGGTAGGGTGGGGCCAAAATGGAGGGGGGGTCGACTTTTTACATAGGAATATATAGAGTAAATCTTTAAAAATCTTCTTCTCAAGAACCATTTGGCCAGAAAAGCTGAAACTTATGTGGAAGCATTCTCGGGTAGTGTAGATTCAAGGTTGTGAAAATCATGACTGTTGGGGAGTAGGGTAGGGCCAGAATGGGGAGGGTCGATTTTTAACATAGGAATATATAGAGTAAATCTTTAAAAATCTTCTTCTCAAGAACTATTTTGCCAGGAAAGCTGAAACTTATGTGCAAGCATCCTCAGGTAGTGTAGATTCAAAGTTGTGAAAATCATGACCCCCGGGGTTAGGATGGGGCAACAACGGAGGGTCGATTTTTAACATAGGAATATATAGAGTAAATCTTTAAAAATCTTCTTCTCAAGAACCATTTCGCCAGGAAAGCTGAAACTTGTGTTGAAGGATCCTAGTGTATATTTAAAGTTGTGAAAATCATTTCCCCCATGGGTAGAGTGGGGCCACAATTGGGGATCGAATTTCTATATAGAAATATATAGAGTAAATCTTTTAAAAATCGTCTTCTCAGAAATTAATAAGTTAGGAAAGCTGAAACTTGTTTGGAGGCATCCTCAGGTAGAGTAGATTCAAAGTTGTAAAAATCATGATTCCTGGGGGTAGAGTAGGGCCACAATGGGGGTGGAATTTTTACATAGAAATATGAAGAGTAAATCTTTACAAATCTTCTTCTCAGAAACTAATCAGCCAGGTGATTATTTAATATTGTTTAGATTTTGGCTTCTGGATGATTCCTGGACGATTGGGTCTCACAAGGGGTTCAGAGTTTGATGTAGGTTTATATCCCATTTATAAACAATTGTTTAGGATCTTTCTGAGAGCTGCAATGCTCAACATGTGATATTACTATAAAATCATCCTGTTAGAAAAGGGACTAATGATAATAAACATAAGGATATCCAGTGGAAAAAAATTGATTTTTATTTATACAGGATCTACCAGTACATGTATTATACTACATTGTCCAGATAGTTTTTATTATGACTCCATTAAGCTGATTTTATCATACCTATTGTTCCTTAGGTGAGCGATGTGGCCCATGGGCCTCTTGTTTTTTGAACAAATCTGAGATTTTCACTTTACATGTATTTTCTGCCTTGCAGGGTCTGGGATTATTTGCTGCCCGTGACTTGGAGAAGCACACGATGGTGATTGAGTACATTGGATACCTCATCAGGAATGAAGTGGCAAACAGAACAGAAGTTGTGTATGAGGAGCAGGTAAGAATTCAAGCATGACAGTCGAAAACCAGTGAGAATGTCAAGTTTAGATTATATAATGGGTACAAATACAAATGTACAATACTAATAGTTAAATATTAAAGTGAAAACATGTCTTAATGCATGCAAGTAATGATGTTCATTTACGTTCTTAAATTTATCTGCAATTGATCTTGTAGTAATATTGTGTGTCTGAATTACATTAAATTTTTTTTGGACAAAATCAAGGAATGTACTTGTTGCGCATTGACAGTGAAATAGATTTATCTGCAATTGATCTTGTAGTAGCTTTGTCTGAATTGCATTGAATTATTTTGACAGAATCGAGGAGTGTACATGTTCCGCATTGACAATGAAACGGTAGTTGATGCTACCATGGCGGGAGGCCCTGCACGTTACATCAACCACTCCTGTAATCCCAACTGTGTGGCAGAGGTTGTACCATTTGATAAAGAGAGCAAGATCATCATCATCACAAACAGGCGCATCCCGACAGGGGAAGAGGTATGATGACAGATCACAATGAACAAATCATCTGGAGAGAATTTAATTTGGTCTGAAATGCGAGTTCGTTAACCATCTCTGAATTGATTTGTAATGTACAATTATTTTGGTTTTAAAGGCAAGGACAGATGACTATGAATGATCAACTGGACAGAATTTAATCTGGTCTGAAATGCGAGTTTATTTACTGTCTCTAATTAATTTGGTGTTTTTGTTTTTATTTCAGCTGACTTATGACTATAAGTTTGACTTTGAGGATGAGCAGCACAAGATTCCTTGTTGCTGTGGAGCACCTAATTGTAGGAAGTGGATGAACTGACCAAATAAATGATCAGACTATGAAGAGTAATCAGTTGCTTCAGCCAGTGATGATGTTCAGTGGATGAACTGAAAAGTCATTCCACCAGCTGGATCATTGTGATTCCAGGTATTTGGTCAGTAATGAACTCCATATCAAACTGGAGATTCAGGAGATAAGCTGGGTTCCTTTATGAACCCTGTGTATTCCTCAGAAATTGTTGTAGGCAAGGTAAACTGAATGCTTGAAGCTCGATAAACAACAATGAAGGAGATACAAGTGTGATATACAAGTTGGAAGCATAAAATGAAAGCTCTGTGATGATTCTATAGTCAGCGTCCCTGGATGGGATGAAGAGGACTCAGATTTGCCATGTAAACTCAGAAGGAGGTTCGCAGATCTCCTAGAGCACTTTGACAAATCTGTTGGTGAAATATGTATGTTATTGATACATTTTGCTGGAAATTGAGGAGATATTCCTCAAGTGTGTGTGATATCTTTTTTTCACAGGAATGTTGAAGAGTGCAATTGATTTAATATGTATAATATTAATCATAAAATGAAATCAACTTTGTTTTGTATGATGCTATAAATAGTATTATAAATTTGTACAAATGATTTATTCCATATCCCTTATGCAAGTTGTGTAAACAAAAACAATTGTTTATCAAACAGCTTTTTTTTTTTATCTCTTTTAATGTGATTTCACATTAATTTGAATGTTAGTGGTCAGACATTGAGATTGTTGGTGATCTTTTTCCCATATAAAGACTCAGATTATTTGATGCTTAGTATTAACCAAGCATAATAAGGAGTGATTAGGTTTTGTGCAAGTCGTAAATCAGTCTACAGACATGAATGTGTCTGTCCAAAAATGCACAAAAATAGGTAGAATTAGGAGAAATTGCACTGTACAAACTTGAAGCACTATTAGGCATTGGCGGTCAAACTATTGGAAGTTAAGGAGCACATTTAGCTGAGACGACTGATTTTGGACTGTACTGTAATTGTGGACTACCTCAGGAAGTTGACATTTTTTGTACAATACATCATAATGGAAATCCCAAACTTAAGAAGTGCTGTTTTTGCCTGTATTTAACTTTCATCTGTATATAAAGTTCATCACCTTCTCTGCGAAACAATGGCTGCTGGAGTCATTCTAACGAGGATGAGGTAACGGGAGAATGTCCTAGCTCTGCATTCCACGGAGGAGTGAAACGTTGCTCGGAGGGCCTCTTGAAGACGGACATTCTTCTGTGATTGAAAGTAGTGTGTTAGTGACGTATGTGGCCTTTTAACGATCTCACCAGCACTAGGCAGCATGGCTGTTATATGTAAATTATATGTAAATCGTATGTAAATTTTAGTGTATTAGCTTGTAAATTTCAAGGTTTATAAATTAAAATCATGCGTACATATATATTATTATTTCAAAACCAATATTCAATACTACTTGAGTATGCATTACTTACTCACGTCATTTCACATTATAGATTTATATATATATATATACCATACTAGAATATAGTCAGTCCTCATATTTGCTAGGAAAAAGAATTATTAATAATTATATACTGTATTAGCCTTTTCTTGTACATTTGTGATCTTTGATAGACTTTTGACTTGTTGAGTAATTTAATCATGCCCCCTTTTATTAATCTTTTACATCATGTTTTCTATATATACCAATGTTTACTTCCCTGGTTGGTGTTTGTTTTTGCTTTTGGTTGATATGTGTAGAATTTTTTTGTAGTATGTAGTGAACAGTTTGAACACTTCTTAGTTCAACTCTAGCTTACTAGCATTTTACATCCTTTCTCACCTTCTTCTTCTTCACTATAGTTGTTGTCATCAAATGAACTTTTATTAATGGAAAGGTAGCACCACACAGATCTGAAGATAAAAGTAAACAGAACTGTCCCACTCATGGTTTGGTAATTGGTATATTCTGAATTGCATAGATAATTTACATTTGAGAAAAATTTCATAATTACTAGATGTGTAATAACCAGTATATGTTGATGAAGAGTAAATCAAACTCTGATGGTTTTTTTTTTTTCCTGTTTGCATTTATAAAAGACCTACTTGTATCTAAAACTGTGTCAGTAATTGTCCATTTTTGGCTTGGCGTGTTTTGTCTGTGTTTGTTACTGATCATCAGAGATTATATTGTACAGACTATGTTTGTGGTAGTGTCATGTCTTATCTATATGGAGTAGTCTATCTTGTTATATTTGTTATCCATAGATTATATATAGAGATGTGTTAACAGTGGCATACGTCTACAAATTCAAACATCAGAGTGTTTTCTTCGTCGCTCTCAATCAGTATCTACTATGAAATTATTGACTGATTTTTTAAAATTTTGTGATTTGTGTACTCTGTTGAAATTTAAGTTATGCAGTTATGAATAGAATTTGATTCATGATCATTTTTGAACACATATATTTATTCCTTTTTTCTGAAGATGTAAAATGTAGATATGGACAGTCTCAAACTGTTGTGTTTTCCAGCTACACTATAGTTGTATTCATAGCGAGTTTGTCAGATGGAGCCTGCTGTATTGTTTTATTTATATTCTACCATTCATTTCTCCCATCGCCTGTACATTATCTCATCATTCTCCATGTAGACTGGGAAGAAGAACGGGAGATTTGTGTCATTTCTTCTAATTTAATCTATACAGCAATAAAACAAGTTTTATACGGGAAGAATCACACATGTTTTGTGCAAATATAGAATTGTCATGAATGCTTGTGTTGTTTTATTTTAACACTGTATGGATTGCATGGACTGTTGGAAGGAGTTCTATATGGTATCTTCTTAATAGAGGGGAGTTTGATACTCTTACATGCTATTGAGCTTTGTCCCAAACCATCTTTTACCACCTAGCAAGAGAGTACCGGTATCTCTTGGCTCATTAAAATATTGTCCAGTGAAAGCAAAGTTGGAAATTTACCATTGATTGGACCCTTGATTATCCAGTAGCTGTGCTTTATATGATCAAAGCAGCCAAGAGTAGGAGAGAGCTACTGTGTCATCATTTATATTCATGGCTAAATTTTAAGCATATTTCATAGGTACTCCGCTTCTGGAAAATTTGTTCCTTAACGAATGATCATTGATGAAAATCTTTATTAATTTTCTATAAAAGTGAATCCAGGAAATGCATGATTCTATTCTCATGATTTTGAAAATGTGTCTACCCAAGAATGCATTTGCTAACAGAAAGATTTTGCTCATTTAAAGCTTCTTTCTTTTTCCAATAATTCTTGTCTCATTTTTACTGAATTGCAATAATGGCATCATTTCTGATGTCATGTACCTCCAGTGAGTGCTGATAAATGAGGCAAATGGATGAAAAGATGTCTTATGTCAAGTCCTCTACAAAACAAATGATCTAACATAACTTAAAACACCTAATCATGTTGATTTAGACATGGCCAAAATTGATATGTATATCCTTTACCCAAATCTTGCTCTTCCACTGATCAGAATAATCATAAATTAGCACATTTGGAGCCAAGCTTCTAAATCACACTACACATAGACATGTACTTGAAGCAGACAAGAAGCTCTGCAAAAATTGCTCGAGTATGAATTGAGAACATTTACATTTACAGTGTATTTGTGATTTTGCTGTTGGATTCTCATTAAGTTTCTGAGTAAACAGCATTCAAAGTATATTTGCATATACATGTATATCATTAATCAGGGTTCTCCTCGTGCAATTTCACTGTGTACAAAAAAGCCTCGGTAAAGTATTTACAGTCGCAATAAAATATCTCTGACAATTGATTTACAGTTCCAGATTAGATCTGATAATGTAAGAATGATCTGGTTGGACATGAGAGGTATATACAGTTTATGATTTAGGAAGATATACATGTACTAAAGAATTTTTTTTTTTAAATATCAAAATTTGGTACATACCGGTAATGCTTATACCCAAACATTTCTTTTCGAGTCCATAAAGACCAAATTTGATTGATCCTCCAAAATTTTCTATTTTTCTTTTCTTCATACAATTGTCAATGTCAAGATCCTGGTTTACATAACAAAGAATTGTCAGCTCTGTGTCTCACTTATAACTTGTCAAATGACACTCAAATTTTGGCTTAAAGTCATTTAGTTATTGTATGCATTGTAAACATTACAAATGGAAAATTAAAATTTGAAATATTTTGTCTTTAAAAGATGTTTACCAGTTGACCTAATTTCACCAGTAAAGCAGAGTCTTTGGTAAACATTTGCTACACATTTTTTTGGACAGGTGCAGAAAAAATATGGTGTCTGGTTATCCTTCTTGTAACTGGAGAAAAAGCTAATTTTTTAACATCGGTCTTACCACAAAGATACATGTAATTGGACATGGACTTGATATGGAAGATGTTGAATACAATTGGTAAACAGAATACATGATAACCCCTCTTCAACATTTTTTGAATTTCTGTTGATTTTTAGTTAAATCTCCCACCCCCAAAGACAGTACCAAACCCTATAATTTTAAACGAAAGAGTTTATTCTACCATCATATTAAAAGTTTGCCTCATCCTTAAGATCCATAAGTACTAAATCTTAATCGAGTGAGCTGTCTTGTACAAGTAATGCTCAAATAAACTGAGGTGCAGGCTTGTATGACCTGTTAGTTTCTAATTCTAATATTTCTACCACACAAGCTCAAAGAAGATGAAAAACAAAAAACCAACTTTCTTTTAATACTTTATTGATTCTTAATAACCCATTAATATGATGTGCAAATTACAAACATGAAGAACATTTACCGTAATTCTGGGATACATGTATTTGTACTACTGGCACAGATGAATATATAATGTTAAAATGTATTTCAACTACATGTACAAGTAAACCACAATACAATATTGCACTAACCTTTGGCACTCAATCCCAAATTTAAAAAAATTCCAGTAAAAATATTAAATATTATTTGTGTCAGTCTTATTTCTGGGAGACCCCATGCTGCAGATATCTTAGGACATGAGGATAAAAGGACTGTGCTTGGATTTTAACCTGAGTTCATGGTCACTGCAAGTAGGCATTTTACTCAAGGCCATTCTTTGGTTGAAGAATTAACCTGATTAGACAAAAGGGTGTGAAAATATGCAAGGATTTTTCACAGAGATTTGCTTTGATTTCAATCTTGACCTTACTGGGCAAGATAAGACCAAGGGGAGAGAAATCATGCTGCAAACTATGATTCTGCAAAGAGATTCTCTTTTACCTTGACTTCTGACCTAGAAACTTGCTTTAAGGTCACTAAACAAACCATCCATGAGCACTTGGAGAGGGAGAGAGAAAATATACATGTATTTCGAACAAGTGATATCAGATGGACAGACAGATGGACTGACTGATCACAATAGGGCACCAGCTGAGCAGGACCCTTACAATTTCTCATGACAACATGATACAGATTACAGGTATAAAAATTAAAATTGCACCAGTTTGCCACCACATTTGTAAAAGCACCATTGTGCATCAGTCTTCAGAGCTAATAATTTTCAATCCATTATATTAAATTCAATTTTCAGAATGATATCTATCGTAAAACCTTTCAATCAATCACAAAATTTCCAATACATTCATCACAATTTCTTAAAACTAAAAATACCAATTCAATTCAAATATGAATCTACCAAGACAAATTGTTTTGTGACAAAGTTCTTGAAAAGACAATATTTTTCACAGTTTGATATGCCAACACCAATGATTTTCTTTCTTCTTCTTTTTTTTTCCTTTTTATGATTCCATTAAACAAGATATGTAATGGTTTTCCTTCTACCTTCTAAATTTTATATTTTCAATCTAGGTATCCAGTTCACTATTGTCTCAAGTCTCTGTGGTGTCTGTCCCTGTATCAGCAGGGTTGTCCTCTGTAATACATTCTGTTGCATTCTGGTTTTCTGGTGCACTGTCTACACTGGTGCCTGTCCCTAAGTCAAGTAAGTTCACCTGGCTGTTGTCCTGGTTTGACAATTCTGTGTCCTCAGAGATTTTCGGAGAAGAGTTCAGGAGATTTTTTAATTCATGAACAACTTTCTTTATGCCAACCATCCAAGCATTCACCTTTTCATAAAATGGTTAAAATGTAATAACTTGTTATACTATCAGTTACCTGCATATCAGTATTTCTGAGATTTCTATCTTTAGCTTTTTGCAATTTTAACAAATTTTCATACCAGTTACATATCAAACAAATTTTTATTGTATATTTTGTTTTGTATCGGTAAGTGGTTGTGGTTTAACTACAGAATTTGCCTCTAATTGCATTAACATACCTCTGCAGTGTAGTCAACCATTAGATTTTGATGGGCAGACCATGCAGCATCATAGTTACCCTTTCTCAAAGCTGAAATATACAAAATTGGTGCACTCTACACAGAAAACTGTGTGCAGGACAACATACCACAGTTAAAAGACTACCGTCAATACATCACTGAAAAACAGGAGATTTCAAGATTCATGTTAACATCTATAATGAGAGCTTACCATCTCCTAAACTACACATTCCACACTTAACAGGGGAAGACAACTTGTCCCAGGATTCCTGGAACATCTTAATTTTTTTCTTAACATCATCATATGACCTTTCCTGTAAGTATAATATATTTAGAATAAAGCTTTAATTTCCAAGATGGCTTTTCAAAATAAGATAGTTGAAATTAGAATGAGAATTGATTCAATAACTTTTTTGATTACCGGTATTACACCACTGTATGATTCATTCAGGTTTAGTGCTATTTATCATTGGTAAGATGAGTTTAATTACAACCACCTAATATACTGGTTTCAGGGACTAGTAAGTAGTAGTGTAAGTAGACACACTTCATCTACTGGTATTTAGGGACTAATCAGTAGTAGTGTATGTATGTCTTACAGTAAATGAGTCCTTGACTTTGTCCAGTCCCTCCTGAAGTGCGCCTCTGATCGTGTCCACCAACTCTTCAGAACGCTGGAGATTCATTGCTTTCATGGCCTCCTCCAAACTGTTATATCCCACTGTGCTGCTTTGGCTGACAGATGGTGGCAATGTGGTAACTGACGGTGGTGCAACAACCATTCCTGGGACCAGGATAGGCACAGGCGCGGGGGCACAGGTGGTAGGTACTGGGGGTAGAAGCTGGACGGGAGAGGGAGTGATAGCAGGACCAGTCATCAGAAGGGGAGGTCCCTCTGAAGGATCCAATACTGCACCTGTTGCAAGAAATTTATTCTTGATGATTTTTGTTATAATCATACATGCATTAATGTTTAATTTGAATTGAGAATGGTCTTAGTCCATGAACAAAATTTTCCAGGGGGGGGGGGGGGGGGGTTAGAGTGATAGTTATGTTTGCCAAGGGGTGGGGATGGGGTCAGTTAATCTTAGCAAGATTCGTTGAGAATGCAAAAATTTTGACTGAGATTATCTGACCCCATCCCCACCATGAGAGTAATTTTGGTAATTTTACTCTATGTTTGAATTTTCCAGCGGGGAGGGGGAGGGATCAAGACCCCCACCCTTCTTTAGATCCATGCATGGCGGCATACAAATGCCGATTCAGCGCATCTTTTATATAAATTATAATTTTTAAATAGTACTGATAATTGCATGTGGCCTTCTCTTTCAGACTTTGATTAAAACAGGTACAAAGGGGTGTTATTTAGGGGCAAACACTTTGGTGCGGGTATTACTGTCTTATGACAGCATCTAATTTCATATTAGAATTAATGTTTCTGGTTTCTTACCTGTAGTGCCACTGTTTTCTTGGCCTTTGCTTTCAGATAAAGGATAAGCAACTCTCTTATTCAGGTTTGTCCTTTTATGTACTGATTGAAGTGCACTTGATGACTGATAATCATACACAGGGGGGTCATTCCATCCCCTGTCTGTATTCCCTGTAAGAAAAATGAAGTGCTTCTTAGTATTTTGCAATACATAGGATTTTTCTTTGGTTCTGACTATTTCATTCCTACCCTTTAAATGATCTTTAACCTGGGATGTTGATTTTCAATGGAGGAAGATGGGTTAAAGGGGAAGGAATGAGGTCAGACTAGTTTGATCGACTCCACCAGATAACTTAGTTGATAGAGCATCTGACTACAAATTAAGGGCCCCTGGTTCAAATCCTGGTCTGTTTTGTTATTATTTCTCCAATCCTGTTACATTTGGTGCAATAAACAAACCCTGGAAGTGATATGTTACCTCCTGTCACAGGGACTTGTGTAGAAAAAAAAAACATAGTTAAAAAAGTGGGTACCTCGAAGGAAAAATAACAAGGGAGGACGCCATCTTGGATACCGCCTCGCTTCATCAGCTAATTTCTCATTTAAATTGTTAAACTAGACATATGTCCCGATTCGTATTCCTTCATAAATGATTCTTCTTTAAGATCTCACCTCCAGTTTAATTCTGTTTACGTCTATATCAACAAATTTTATCTTTTTCTTGCGTAAACATCAGAAATCGACAACTCCCTGGCTTTTCCCATAGCCAATCGTATGACAAAGATCTCACGTGCCGTGCTTTCGCTTTATGCAGAAGCCAGGGAGTTGTCGATTTTGAATGTTTACGCGAGAAATCAGCAAGTTTGATAATATTGGTGTAAAAAAGAACTAAACCGAAGGTGATAGCTCAAAGAAGAACCATTTATAAAGGAATCTAAATTGGCACATATGTCTAGTTTAATAATTTAAATGAGAAATTAGCTGATGAAGCGAGGCGGTATCCAAGATGGCGTCCTCCCTTGTTATTTTTCCTTCGAGGTACCCACTTTTTTAACGATGTTTTTTTTTCTACACAAGCCCCTGTGCTCCTGTCAGTTGTAACGTAATTAAACAATGGCAGCTGGTTTAGTACTTGAAATTGTTTATATTGTGTAAGAGTTGACTCTTAGGGTATGAGTTGACTTAGTTACCAGATAGTTAGGATACGAGGTTTCCTATAACCCTCTGGAATGATCATGATCAAAACAGATTCCGAGTTGTATGACGTTTTAATACATGTAATTTCTCTATATAATTCAGACTGCTTCGAGCAAAAATACTAGACACACGAAATCTAAAAATAAAAAAGCTAACATTCGTAAATAGTCAATGTAAACGACATTATCATGGTAATCATGATAATTCTGTTTTGCAATCTGAGCCAACTCACCAGGCCTGGGCGCAGCCATGTTTTAAACATGTGACTGTTCTCTCAACCAATCAGATTATAACAAATTTCATCGATGGCTTTCATCATTTTTGTTCCCCATTTAAAGTATCATTCTGTGGTTTTAGCGTGCCGAATTTAACGAATTGATATGGATCATTGCAACACGACTCAAATATTTTTTAACCATTGATAACAGTAAAACGACTGAAATTTTTAGGAGTATTTTCACTTTATGAAAAAATACGAGATGTTCCGAACAAAGCAAGTCCGATAACTGGGGAAGATTTTCCTGTTGGTGACGATTCGAGATGGCGAAGACCACTCCGGGATTATAAAATGGTCACAGTAATGTTGTAACGGAACATTATGTGGCATTGTTTATATATTTGGATTAATGATGAAATTCGGTTTTAAATCTTATTGTTCTCATGGAAAAGGACTATTATCATCAACGTCTTTCAAAAATGACAAGTGCCTTCTGTGTAACAGTGTCGGCTTTCATTGCTTTCACTGCTCTCGGATTCGCTGCGAATTCAACAAACAGAAGTGATCCTCTCAGGAATTTTGAGATGCTCAATGCCGATGGAAAGTTTGTTATTGGTAAGAGACAGGGTGAAGATACAGGGGAATGAGATATTATAATTTTGAAATTAAAGTTAAGATCTTATATATATATTGATTAAAAAAAAAAAGAAGAAAGATATTGAGAGTTCTTACTAAGCTTATCTCAGCTTGGCTTGTCTTAATTATTCTTTTCAATTGATGAAATCATATTCTGATAGTGAAGATGGATTTTCATTGTCAAGATTGTTTTAATGGAGACTGCTTTTCAAAATAATTGTTCATTTCCTTGCTTTTTTATTATAGTGAGTTTTCCTGTAAGGTTATTTCACATTTTATAAAGTGAATTCAATAAATATCTCCAATCCTTGGTATGTGAAGGAATTTGAGTGTTTTTAACAATCATTTTCTGTCCACGAGTAATACTGATCCTGTATATTACAAATAATCCAATGCAATGATATATGCATTTTTATGTGATGAACCATTTCAGTTAAAAGTGTCTCACTGCTTAAGCATAGGGTAATTCCTTCAGAAATATGCTTGATAATACCAGAGACATGAATAATGTTATTTACATACATGATAATACTTACTGTAATCTTAGTCCTACAAATCATTATTACATGAAAGAAATTTTACAAAAAGGCCACAAAAGGTGATGTGATGAAAAGGCTGAATCAAGCAATACATTATGAGGAAGCGATTTTTTTGTTACATTTGCATCATAAATCACACCACACCTGCCTTTGGTCTGTCTCGATGCTTGACCTCTCTCTATAGACCTCTCTTTGTTCACCTGCAGTGCTTTTTGCTATATTACGTCATGAACATAGCAAGTTCCATGAACCCAAAACTGTACAGCAGACATTACACAAATTACCTCTTAGGATTACTGTCATACAAACACATTCAAACATGCAAATGTTTACTTTTCTAAGAATTTTTATAAACGTGTAGTTGTAAAAAATTATCCTTTGTAATTTAATCTGAGTATTCAGCAGGATTCTTTTTCAGTTTAATAGGTTAACCCCATGCAATTTTACAATCTCTTTTGTCCAGCCAATGTTGTTTATAAAGCAACTGTGTGTATAGTCAGGGAAATACAAGTTAAGAGGGTTGTTTTTATGATTTTGTTAGGATTTGTCATGAAGCTCTCAACCTTAGACATGCACAGGTAAACCTGCACATTGACTATTATGTTTCACTGTGTATCAATATTTGATTAGAGATCATCAATACATCTTTGATCTTTGTGATGGCCGCACACCAGCAGACATCCTGGACAGATTTATTACTCGTTAATTACATGTGAACATTTCCAATTAACCCATCTGATGTATCATTGTACATATACATAAGGATGCATATAAAGTTATTTAGTACAGCGACTGTGTACACAATGTTATTTTTACACTTGGCAAAACAGCCCCTATATGTCTACATTGTTTGCATGTGCAGAATGTTTGATAGTCCATGCAATGGCCCACCCAATCTGTGAATCTAAATCGGCCGCTTTTGTATTGATTTGTTTGTAGCTCTGTCTCGTTTTATCTGACTAAATTTGCATTTCTTAATACTTAAATTTCAAGTCATTGGAGCATTGACTGCCGATAAGATGAGGTGGTCATGAATTTGCATTGTTCTGAAATTAATGACCAGATATCCATTGTTTCCAATGACCTGTTTGAGATATACACACCAGTACTGTGGATGTTCACTGGAAATGAATAAAGCACCAGGATATACGATCATTGCCTCTGGCAATAGGTACATGTACTGGTACAAACTGACTAGATGTAACTGGGTACTAGACATGTACTGGTACAAACTGACTAGATGTAACTGGGTACTAGACATGTTATATCTACCATTTCATGGTCTGATGAGAGGGTACTTTTACTTATCTGAATAGGGAAGGAATTGCTCACAGAGATTGGTGTATTTGTTAAGCATTATTTAAGATGGGGACTTATTACTATGTGTGAAATTCTATGTTTGTCTGTTAAGAAGCAAACATTTTTGTCTCTAATCAACACAATCAAGTTAACAACAATTGTAAGTTAGCGGGATTAAGTTATTTAGAAAAAATGAAATAGACTTCTAAGCCAAAGTTAAAAATAAGGCAGGGAAAAGTACAAAAAAGAGGGAAAGATAATTAAAGTGTAGTTGATTTCTTTATTGATGTGCCAACAGTATGATTGTTACCTGTTGAGGTGAAGTGTCTTCGTTTTCAAAACAGCATGCATGCTTATGTAGTCTTGGTTATGGAACATGAAAGAACACTATGGCAGGGAGCCATTGAAAATGTGTGTCTTGTTTGATTTTAATATTTATGAGGCAAGTTTATTGCTGAGTAGAGTGTTTCAATCTGGTGTATATAACTTAGAAGTTGGTGTACAAGTAGATCAAGCCATACACAGATATTGGGGTGACAGAGGGTACAATGTAGATAGCAGTACCTGTGGCTTTATATGAAACAGCCAATATTATGCTCACAAGGCAATAAGGAATTTTAATGGAAAAGTATGGCTCTCTACTTTATGAAAGATTGACATTGATATATATTTCTTTATGAAAGAAGAAAATCCATTGATGAAAATCAATAGCAATATAAAATGAGCACTGAATCTAATTTTAGAAGTCCTTGTCAAGTACTAATGACTAACATATGTTTAATACCACTGCAATGTTACACACTGCACTAGTAGCTACAAGTTGAAGTAGTGTATTACATAGGCATAAACAAATTGAAGTAAACATAAAAAAATAACTTAACCAACATCCTGTCATTCAAATCTTTGCTGGTGTATATTTTAACAAGGTTTTTCCATCTGCTATTAGTTTTTTGCACATTATTATAAGTGCATAATTTGCAATTTTCAATGCAAACCAACGAAGTTTCAATTTTTATATGTCTGCAATATTCTTCATATTTGGAGCCTTGTATGAGGTAGATACCAGTAAAGTTTATCTGCGTTTCTGTGATTTTTCTTGTATGAGTCCCTGAACTGTAAAGCTCCAGCCCATAGATACTGACAAGCTGGTCTTAGACTACGGTAGATGATAGTTCCCCCTCACCCCACCCCAACACTAACTCACGAGATACTAAGTAAGTGAACTAGATGAATGATAGGGCCAGCCCAACAAAAAAACATTGTATCTCCGACCCAGAAGATACTGCATGAGTATTGGAGTAAATGTCCCACCCAACACAATCACCCAATACCTCTAACCCCAGATATATACGGTACTGAGTATTGGTCTAGATCAAAGATTCCACCCAACACTAATCACTGTGTATTTATAACCCCAGATATATACGGTACTGAGTATTGGTTTAGAAGAAAGATTCCACCCAACACTAATCATTGTGTATCTGTAACCCTAGAGATAACATTCAGCAGACATTCATTGTGGTCATTGACTAGACTGTTTACATCGCGCCATTGTGTGTACAAACTCAACCATGCTACAGATTCTGTGTATGTCCAAGTCTGATATCCTGATCTGAGCTTGCTATTGTACTGGGACATAATTATGTTTGGTACAGCTGTTTTTTATGTCTATGCATTGTCAGGAGGTTTTTTCGTGTAGTGAAGTGATAAAATAATATGAAATTTTATTAATCATAAAAAAAAAATTAATATCATGTAGATGTATATACAAAGATGCCTTTACAGATAGAGATTGTGACATGATAAACAAGTCGGATTCCCTTGGGTACATACCAAGCTCCATATAAATATTAACTCTATATATATGTGTGCTTAACTGTGCTATCTATAAAATCTGTCATACAAGAAGTTTTTGACACACAATTTAACATTTCATCCTTAATATTGGTTTGAATTTGAACAGTTCATTTCATCCATACGATTTATTTATTTTTTGTAGTTTGTGACGAGAAAGACATTGTTTGCAAGCGAGATAACATTAGTCTTGAAGCTGTGTACGAGATACACCATCTCATAGATGACGACCAAAATGGCAATGTTGACCAATCGGAGAGCGATGAGGTAAGTGTTCAATCATATCAAACATGGTCTGTCAATTTAGCTCTTATGTAAAACACTTGCAAGCTAGCTGACAACAAACAAAAAATTCAATGCCGTTTGTTTAAAAACTTAACATGGGAAAATGTAGACTAAGTTACGTATATGAAAGTTGTTTCTTGTTTTTCTTCGCAAATCCTCTTCAGGACCATTAAACATGGTATAATGTATTTGGTCTGTTTAGTCCTCTTGAGATGGCATATGGTTGACTTTAGTATGATGGAGTCTAAGGTTGCAGGTGGTTGATGGTCAAATAATGAATCAAGTATCGGATACCAGCTTGGTTATAAATTTATAATGGTACATGTATAAGGCAGTAAACCACGGTAGAATGTCTTTCAGATAGAAAGGAGATTTAGCTTATACAATGAAAGGGTATTGGAGTAAAATTCACCTGAGTTCTGTTAGTAAAATCCTGTTTATCAGGTAATCTTACATCTTGTAATAAGGTAGCATACTAGAGCCCCAGGTAACCAGGGTCTGTGCATTAAATAGGTAAACCGTAAACCCACATTACTGTATTGGCTCCTTTTAGCATCTAACTAGTAAGAGGCATGGCTAGCCAAAGACTTTCTAAATCAAAGCCAAAAATTTTAGGAGTAATGTAGTTGGGGTGATTTAGCATTGGCCTTGCACACCTTTGTCTTGGCTCAGGAAGTTACAGAAGTACCGCATGTAGAGGTACACAAGATTTGATCAATCAGGGCCATCTGATTAGATGACCTCTCCTTCAGGGTTTCATTGTGGCCTCCATTATAAGATTTTCTACTCAGTAGTCACTACATGCATGCATGTAGCTGGCATGCACAAGTTGCCAGAACTCTTAATGCATTTACTGAGGGTTTGTTGACTCATGTCAATAAAATATGCATGTAGATTTGTAAACAGTGAAATGTTCTATTTATTGGTGTGACATGAAATAATAAACCTGGTACATTCCACTATCTCAGTCCTGAACACAATGAAAATTAAATAATTTGGACTCAGTTTACAGTATGGAGTTGATTTATATTGTTGCACTAAATTTTTCACACATGGAGCAACAGCTGAGGGAAAGGCAATAGACCATGTTCAACTTGTTTACGCTGTCCAGGTATGGCCTGACACACCTGTACTGACCAGGTACATACATAAACTAAGACCAGGTGTCACAGGACTGACGCAGAGCTCTTTACCTGGTGACTTATGGCGGAGACTTTCTTATAGTTAACTTGTATAATGCTCATCTGCATGCCAGGACATCATTACAGCGAGACCCTGTAACATGCCATGTCTATCACACTGCAGGAATTACCTGCTCATATTGTCAAAAATTGCATTTTTCATTTATTAAGACTGTTCATCTTGCAATCAGGGCAGATAACTGCTTCATTTGTCATCCCAATTTCATCTTACATAACATTTGTTAACAATTTGGACCAATAAGTGGAATTTTTTTTATTGACAGTTGGATTTTGTTTTAATCTGAAATTGTCAATATTCAAGTGACAAACCGTTGTTAAACAATATTTGACAGACAATGCAGTGGAATAGCTCAATGGTGAATCCTTTATCTGTGTTGTTATGCAAACATCAAATCTGATTACCTTACAAAAATTATTGATATTTTATAAATGCATGTAAATCATTGGTACAGAAATATATGGTTATAACAAGGTCAACTCTCTTCATCATGTTCATACATATAAACAGTGTTACCAATATAATGTTTTATTGTTGTGTCCTGTTGAATAGAGTTTTATGTTTACCAAAGTTAACATACCTTTCTTGGAAACTTAATAGCATATAGTTAAGAAACTTATGTATTTCTAGTTTTCTTGAAAGGGGGGAATATAACTTACCTTGAAATATTAGCTAGGAAATTGAAGTTCACTAAGGCATGCTATTCGGATTAACCAAGTGTATATGTACTTTTAAAATGCTTTTATAAATGTTCCTCATATCGTGTGACTAGATTTTTTGTATTTGTTTACAGTTTATGAGAGATGAACTTCAATACAAAGATGGCTCAAATGAAAGGCTGTCCATTTTCCATGGCAACGACAAGTTGATAAGTGTGGAGGATTTGTGGCGTGCATGGAAAAAGTCACAAGGTAAGATGGAGGGGCCACCCCCCAGTGTGACCTAAAGTGATCAAATGTTGGGGAACCACCTACCGGTATTATTTGAATACATGTACCATTTTATAATATTTTGACTGCCAAAAAAGAGCAAATTTTACAGTGCATCAAAATTACCCCATATACAATATTTGCATGTGAATCTAATGATACATGTATCATCATAATATGTAACTTGAACATCAAAAAGTATTAAAAAGAGGTACTAGGTCTACATCTACATTGTACAGCATTCCATCAATCCTGATGACTATATGCTGGCGCTGCGTAAGTGGACCAAGGAATAAGAAAAAATATATATTTAAAAATCAACTAAGTGCTTGAAAAAAAGTAACAGTTAACATTGTGCATGAAAAAGTATATGTACATTTGTATTTACATAACACTCTATAGAAATTTTAGAGCTATGGGACATAATTTTGGACTACTTTTGGTCTAGAAAATCTCCATAAAAGTGTGAAAAATAAAAGAGTAGATAACTTTGGTCATCGAACAATTAGACCTGCTAGGTCAGGATATAGATTCTGGAGATTTCTTTAATAATGTTTGATAGTTATAACATTAACATATCCACTGATCAACCTCAGATAACACTGCTCACTCAATATATCAGAAGTATCATGCTACAGTGATATGTCCACACTAATCAATATTAATGAAGTGAGGAAGTTAGGATAGTTGATTCATGTAGAGAAACTCACACAGAATCCATAAGATGCATTGTTCTTTTATGATGTTGTAAGACATAGGTAAGAATAGAGGAATGTAATCAGAATTTTAATATGGAGACCTATTGAAAGTCATTATTTACCTGTTTTTATGATTCCTAATTTATTTGGTCATCATAGGCAAGAGCGAGTTCAAGAATTTTAATTAAGGGAGCTAACTTGTAGTAAGCCCATATAGTAAGACAATATGATGTGAGCTATATATGCATTCATCTGAGTATTTTTTCAATGGTAGGTTTACAAGGTCTGTGTCACAGGGCACAGAAAACAAAGTGCTTGTATTGATTTGACTGTGGCGGAGTCAATCATCTTTTACCAACATAAAGAGTTTTTGTGTGCTGTCGGTCTAATATTAAATAATCACTGATCTCCATCTTCATGCAGGAAATTCAATGCTGTTAGTGTTGTGTTTTTGATAAACTGAATTACATTATATAATAAAGAAGTGTTCATTCCACTCTGACAGGAAAGGAGACCAAATTCACAAGATTATTGTCATATTTCTTCATGTTTGGGAGATGAATTACTGTTAAACAAAGCCACAAACAAAATCAACTACAAACTTCATTAATAACTCATGTGTCTAAACCATTGATTTGTGAAATAAGAACTATGAGTCATCATTTTCTGTTTTGTAAACAAAAGTTAATATATCATCTCCATATTATAGGGTTACAAGTCATGTCATTTATTCTAGCATCAACTATACTTTACATAAGAGAATCCTTCCAGATCCATCATGTATTTGATATAACTCGTAAACAAAATTAACTGCGAAGTACAAAGCTTGAATATAAATATATGATTACAATTGTTGATCCCTTCCCTATCATTTGATGTCTGTAAAAAAAAATACTAGGATTGAAATACTTTGTGTTCCGTTAAATGTATTCCTTTACAACCATTTATGAGATGGAGATTATTTTTCTCAGTCATTCTATGAATATAGATATTGTTTTGAGAGGAAAGAAGCAATTTGTGTAGAAAACTATTTGAGGCATTGATACAGTGGATGCCTTTGATAGGGATCAATTGTTACAATTTATATGTCTACAAAGAGTATAAGAAGTGTACATCTCTCTGATGTTGTTAAGGTGGTATGGGACACCTCCATGTTGTGACGTACTATTTATCGAAATAAACAATAAAATCAAGTGTAATTTTATAAATAGTTTCTTTCCCAAAATTGTCATCTAACAGCATAGCGCAGTGGGTTAGAGGGTTCACTACGAATCTGTAAGTCATGAGTTCGAATCCCGCTGGGCATTTTAAAATTTTTACCTTTCAAAAAATTTTTAAAACGTATTTTTGGGTTAAATATTGTAAAATTTGAAAATTCTAAACCGGTGAAAGTATTTTAACTATAATGTACTTTAGTCCACATTAATAACAACAGATGCCCCATACCACCTTAGGCCAAAAAAAAAAATATGTGTGTTTCCTATTTCATCAAATTTTAAAATAGGGTAGGTAGGTCGGCTTTTTTTTTTTTTTTTTTTTTAAATGAGCTTTTAAGTTTTCCCCTTTCCTAGCATATGATTTTTCTATACAATAAGAATGTATTATACAGGTGCAGCAATCATGGATAGAGACAACTGTTACAGAATTAAAGCTTTCTTAAATCTAAGGTTTATTTTGAATGTATACGAAGATTTTATTTTCATGTAAATAAAAAATATAAATATGCCAGCCACTATAAATTAACAGATTATAATACTCATTACCACAAATATATCATTAATTGGTTATTAGTTCTATTTTCCTGGTCAACTGACATAACAGTAAACATTAATATCGTAACTGTAAGTGTTGAATTCAGAAACAGAGGAAATTCTGGTTGATTAGACGAGAGCCTTAGAATTAAATCTTTTCAATAATCCAAAAAAATTTTTTTAAAAAAAACATAATTAATGGTTTAAGACTAAATTTAAAAATTTCATTTGCAATTGAACTGCAGCATTTTAGAATCATATTTATAATGTGAATGATTGTTGGGCCTATTCACAGACTTAAGATGTCTGCAGTCTCCATACCCAGAAATATAAAAAAAAAACTTTGCCTCTGCTTTTTTCTTGTACATCTTTATATTAATTTTTAACACATCACTGCCCTATGAAACTATTTATTGCATTGATAATTTAGCTAAAATAACCAAGGATAACTTTCATCCATACTGTCAATCTGCACTTAGAAATCTTTAAAACGCTTTGATGAGTGGTGTTTTCTATTGAATAGTTACAAGCGTTTTTTTAACTCTGATTTGTAAGACTCTTTTGTTTAAACCAATTACGGTTGGTAATCTGGATTTGGAATAAAAAGTGTTAGGGTCGGCGCATAAAAAATAGGGTCGGTCGGGAAACCGGAAACACACATATTTTTTTTTTTGGCCTTAACTGTAAACACATTTACATGAAGAGCTTTCTGATCTTGTCAATAATGTACATACTGGTATGTACCTGTACATTTTTCGTACCTTTTTCACAGCCTGTATATAGTGTATACTAATGCAGATCTAACAGCAAAAATACATATATAAAGGTGTTGACAATTTTAAAGTGTAAATTTGGTGTAAGATATATGCATGTTAAATATATTTATATGTACTGTACACATTTTTAAAGATGTTACTGACTGTATACTTATAAAGATGGCATTGTTTTGTCAGTGTACAACTGGACAGTGGAGGAGGTCACTGATTGGTTGGACAGACATGTGGAGCTCGGCCAATATGTATCCACCTTCAAGTCGGCCAAAATCGACGGCACCATGCTACCAAGGTAACCGACAAATTTATAGCAACGTAACAGCTTTAGTCTACAAATTCTTTCATTATATAGAAAACTTATTAAATCCTTTAACGTGTTCTGATGTATATGGTCTATGTTGAAGAGAAAATGAGAACTCTGTTCAATAAAGTATGGTAGTATGTATATTAGATTTAGCTAGTACATGCTGATCTGTCATGTTTCGCCGTGGGAATCTATACATAATTCAGTTTTATTTTGGTAGAGTAATAATTACATGGAGCCAACAATCGAGTCGGTAGGTTGGTTTGTGGCCCCTTTTACATCAGTTGACCACCATGGTACACTATCTGTTGGTTGCCCATGTGCATGACAATTATTTTCAGTTGTTGTCTATCCCACTGATTTTCCATATTACCATCTTCATCCAGATAATTTACACAAATTATGAGTATGTTTTCATGATTCACCCAATTTATAACTTCAGTTGTTGACTTAAGTTACTGGATGAAGGATTTTTCTGGGGAAAGGATATTATAGATCTTTATAACCATTTTATACTAATGAAGAAAGTTAATGTGAAACTAAATTTGAAAATACTTATTGCATGATTGTTTTTATACAACAGTTGTGATTTTACTACAACTTGAAGTAAAGAGATGTTACAAACTATTGTTTCAGCATTGCCATTCAGAATAACAACTTCACTAGGAATGTCTTAAAAATTAAGAATGCCATCCATCGACAGAAGATCTCTGTTAAAGCAATGGATCTCATCCTGTTTGGGCCTCCAAAAGGTAAGGGAACTAACTCTTCATGATGGTCTTTGACAACATATTGTGTTTTATTTTTGTCGAGTTTTTTTTTTTATATATAAAAACTTTTGTTACAATGTTTATTTTGAATTTTGTATGGTGTAAATCATTTTTGTTAATTTTATTTGTCAAAATACACAAATTAAGCAGTGGTAAGAAAAGGGCCTTGAATATGGAAAGTCCTGATAATAGACTACCTGGTAGTCACATTAGTGCATACTTCCCTCCTTTAAAAAAAATACAGTATTTCTCATTTGGGTTTTTAGGATAAAGAAACATTGTCATCAATACTTGTTTTGAATTTCATATAAACTGTTACATAATTTATTGAAGAGCGTTAAATTTTAAAAATATCTCCATTATGCTTTTATAAACAAACAAAAAAAACCCACCCTTATAATTAATGCAATGTTTTCCTTCATTTTATGCTACAACAATTAATGGCCCATTATATACCTCAGTACTATTAACAAAGATGTAATTGATTAAGCAGCTATCATATTTTAGCACATTTCAAGCTGCTTTTAGTATGCAAATTCAATTACCAGTTATTAATATATGATTAGTACCCAAATATATATACCTATACATGTATTAAAGTTTAGATCTAGATGGGCACAAATCAGTTGAAATTTTGTGCTAATATATGTACATTTTCAAATCAAATTTGTTTCAATAATGATGAATGCCATGAGATGTATATCATAGGCAATGAAGTATATACCAGTGGTCTTTGATTTCATTGACAGATGACTATGGTAGATTTTGGTTTTTCTTTGTTTAGATAAGCCTAATTATGTGAAGGACCTGATCCTAGTGACTTCCCTTTGTGTAGCTCTCCTGGGCTGTGGCATAGCCTACTCCTTCCACAAGACCTCCAAAAACCAGATGAAGAAAGTGATGGAGGAAATGGAGAACCTACAGAAGGCCGAGGACTCACTGATGGAACTTCAGGATAAGTAGGTTATCCCTAATGTGACCTAGATCTAGGACCAGGGTCAGATTAATTATTTTCCACATTTTGTGGACCAGTTGGATAAAAATCATAACCCATTAGAAATCATGGGAGATTCTCTTCACTGTGTATTTTCTTTTTATTGCTACATCAGATTCATACTTGATTTTGTAACCTCTCATATGAGGTCACATGTCATCACATTGCAATATCAAAAAAGGTCATTAATGGTATTCAATGAAATTCCAGCAAACAAGTATCTGTTGTTAGAATTTATGAGTAAGATGAAGCTGCAAAGTTGTGAGATTGGTTATAAAAATATTATTCAGACAGATTGCATGGTGTTGTATAACAGGTATATGTAGTCTTGTGAATCAATGTAATCTGTTGTACAAGTGAGACTGTGTAAGGAGAAATCAATCACAATTTCTCACACTTTAGTCACCGCTTGTTATAACCTGGTAGTATCTGCTGAATAAGATGTGTAAAATAGAGATGTTTTATAAGTACCAGAAGGTATTAAAAGTAACAAAGAGGCTTAATTTTGTTATGATGATGTTTTATGACGACTAACTAATATCTGGGTTTACCTATTTGAATTTTAGGCTGCTACAGGCGGAGGAAAAACAGAAATCGGCTTATCAGGAAAAAGAAACCCTAGAGATGAGATACCAGGATGAAATTGATCTGGCAAAGGTAATCTTCAATGGTCTCTACTCTTGGGCTGTGTTTATCAACAATTGCTGTGGAATCATTTATATTCATGGTGGCTCATTTTTTTGTGGATTTCATGGGTACTTCTCACCAACAACTATACATCATCAATGAATAACGATGTATAACTGTTATTTATAAGAATAAACCTGAATGAAATTACATGTACATCCCCACGAATCTGGAAAAAATTATGATATACATGTATAACTTTTATTTATAAGAATAAATCGATAAAATTGCATCCCCACAAATCTGGAAAAAAAACTGGCAATTCATAAAAATTGACTCCCATAAATTTAAATGATTCCACAGTAAGCTTGTTATCATAGAAATCTACATTTTCCCTTGCATATTTCATTAAAAAAGGTTTCCCAAATTACCATGGTTTGCAATTAAGCATTCAATGCTTATATTTATATTGATGTTTATTTGTATGAAGTATTTGTGTATCGTCGCTTTAAAGCCATTATATACGCTCTTAGTCAGGGATATGAAACATACGTGGAACAGCCATATTAACATTACTGTATACAAGGTTATTTTCGCCCTTCTTCACTTGCACACGGTTTCGCCCCGTCCTGAATTCGCCCAGACCAAGTTATGTTTAAAGAAATATATTCGAGACTTCAGAATTCGCCCATTGTAAAATTCGCCCGCTGACAATGAGGGCGAAAAGGGTGAAAATAAAACGGGGCGAATATTTCCCTGTGTACAGTATTTAGTTCGCTTCCGCAACTAAAATTATAGTGACTTAATGGAGACTTAATAGAGAAAAATCTTTTTTAGTAACGAATAGATATGATTTGAGGATTATTTTTCCTAAGTACATATCAAATTGGTGATGTAAGTTTGAATCTTTCATTTAATCTAACAATAATGAATATATTCAAAACGCGTGATGACATTTATATTTGTGCTCATGCACCGTGAATAGGCTAAGTATTTTCAAAAGGAAATTGAACGTCGCAGATTTCCAGTGCAAACATAAGGGGAAATATACACTGAATGTAAATATGTTACATTTAACTCCCATTGTCCTGACGAAAGTATTCATGCTTTTGTCTGGTTTTATCCCCGCTCTGAAGGAGAGAGGGGTACTCGGTTTTACCCTTGTGTCTGTCTGGCCGTAGCAAATTTTTTTGTCGCATTTTTCTCAGCAACTATTGCAGATTCTTTAAATTTTAACACACTCTTTGTTTAGTTATGCCATATGGTGGGATTCATTTGTGTACCAATCAAACATCAACTTCCTGTTAAATGACAACTTTGTCTATTTTTATCCCAAATTTTTGTCAAAGATTTCTCAGCAACTATTCATCGCAGATGGTTGAAATTTTTACACACTCTTTGTTTAGGCATGCCATGTGGTGGGATTCCTTTTTGAACAAATTTGATGTCAACTTCCTGTTAAATGTCAACTTTGCTTATTTTGTATATTCACATCAGAGCGGTGGTATCACTAGTGAGCATTGGCTCACAGATATCTTGTTAATCTTACATTGTTTGTGGGTACTTTGTGAATTTAAAAGCCGTTTTTTGCTGTAAGGTAAAATTTATCACATATTTTACATATTCCATTTAGAATTTTTTATCTGATTTAAATTTATGGTACAGTTTGTACATAAAACAAGGAAATCGTTTTATCTTTTCCTTTCTTTTTTTTTATCAAGAGAGAGGCAGAAAAACTTAGAAAAGAAAGAGAGGCAGGAAAACAAGAAGAGAACTCTGTGGTGTCTCTGGCAGAGAGAGAACTAGAACAGGTAATGGAAGGGTGAATCTGACGAGGTGGTGGGAGGTGGTCTTAATACAAAAAATAGATATACTACCAGGTATCTCTACTGATGCATGTAATTCATACTTCATATCTAAGGAAAAAATAAAATGACTGAAGAGAATTGAACCTATTTTTTGAGTACTTGTAAAAGCCATTGTTTACAGAAGATAGCTTTATTTTCTTTTTCAAATGTAAATTTTTTAAGCCAGTCAAGTAGAATATTGCAACCAGAATCATAACTGATTGAAGACTAAATTGAAATTGTTAATTATTTTTAATTAAAATAAAAAGGTAAGAGCAGCTCTTAGGAGGGCAGAGAGAGAACTGGAGAAGAAAGTTCACGGTGTACCACCTGATCTCCAGCAATGGCTGCAGCTGACGTACGAAACAGAACAAATGTACTTCAACATCAAGAAACGAGAGGCAGAAAGACAGCTAGAGCAGGCCAGGGAGGAGGTAAGATCTTATAGTTTCTACTAATTGCAAGAAGTATTATTTTCAACTTATTCTCATCGGTAGTATACTGCATGAGGTTTTTCTCAGAGACTAAAAAAAACTTGGCAAATAAGATGTATACCGGTATTCATCAAGCCTTTTTTCAAGAACTGGCAAGAAAGTTATGTAATTTATGGGAGTTTTAAGAATGTTGAATTGCCTTAAAATTATGCAGGGCAAAAATATGATAATTTGTCAGAATTGTAAGTCTGAATGCAAATGCACCACTCAGCAATTACCTGGTTCATATATTGAACATGTATAGCTTTTCTCGTTTCATATTAAGAGCTTTGTCAACCAAGGCTAAAATTAAAAATTGATATGTTTGATGTACTCCGACCAACCCAACAAAATTGCCCCTACCCAATAATTATTTTCAGCATTTTGAATTTGAATTTTTTTTTTAATTGATTGTCCATGTCATATTTAATACACATTTAGGTTATGTTTTTTGTATCAATAAATATTGAATTCGTTTAGCTTTCTCAGTATAGAAAAATAAATAGTTTGATTATCAGATTATCAATGTGAAAGAAAAAAAAAAAAAGAGCTACCTAGCTACCATGAAAAATTCGGGTTGGAGTACATCAAACATAAAAATTATTAATGCTGGCCCAAGGTTTAACTTTGTTACTAGAGATGTTAATTGTATTCTAATTTCAAAAACATTGCCTTGTGCTTTATAAAGGACTAGGAGTGTATAGAGCTATAAATTGTCAACTTCTCATACATGTATGTTACAGTGCAGAAGAATTCAGAAGAAGAGAGGAGCTTTATTTGGGCCCCTGAGGATGGCTCCAAGTAACACCATAGACGAGTTTGATAATAAGATAGAATGTGCCAGGTAAGTAGGAGGCTGTGACCATGAACAGAATATCACATCATTGTACAACACTAGAACAAGTTAAGCTAATGGTCCTGTTTAAAACCAGATGTCACACTACAATCAATGCAGTCTAATGGTAGTCCATTAAGACACCTGGTCAGGACATTCATATATGATACTTATTTGCAATTAAGCAACAGTTGTCCTCAACTGACTGAGCTGCTGGGACATGTAGAAATAATCATTACATATACAAGTTAGATCTTGTTTGACTTTGTGCAGAGTATTTTGAGGTACATATATTTGTGTAAAGTTAAGTTGGTTTGAAACATTGAACTTTTTCAAGAGTGGGAAAAATTTGAACTATCATAACTTCTAATAATTTGATATGCTCAACTTTTAATTCTTTGATATGCTTTATAGGCAGGCCCTGGATGAAGTCAGGAAGTGTTTGACAGAGAAATCCCAGAGGTGGCACCACATAGAGCAGCTGTGTGGCTTCTCAATCAGCAGTAACCCCGGTAAAGAGCACCTGCTGCAGACCTTGTTTATGGATTCAGGTAGGGGAAAAGTTTACCTGACAAAGGTAAAGAAAATGTTTACCTGACATAGGAAAATGAAATGTTCACCTGACATAGGTATTGGAAATGTTTACCTAACATGAGTAAAGGAAATGTTTACCAAACATAGGTAAAGTAAAAAGAAATGTTTACCTGGCATACATGTAGGTTAAGTAAAAGGAAATGTTTACCTGACATAGGTAAAAGAAAAAGTTTACCTGACAAAAAGTAAAAAAAAAAAATGTTTACCTGACATAGGTAAAGGATCTGTTTACCTGACATAGGTAAAGTAAAAGGAGAAGTTTACCTGACATAGTTTAAAAAAAATGTTTACCTGACATAGGTGAAGGATATGTTTACCTGACATAGGTGAAGGATATGTTTACCTGACATATAGGTAGGTAAAGGATATGTTTACCTGACATAGGTAAAGGATATGTTTACCTGACATAGGTAAAAGATATGTTTACCTGACATAGGTAAAGGATATGTTTACCTGACATACATGTAGGTAAAGGAAATGTTCAGCTGAGAAAGAGAGAGCTTGTATATGGTGCAAGAAACATACTCAATTCTTTCAGTGCTCCTAGGCTTTGATAGAGTAAACTTGGTTATCATTTTTTATAAGTGATGTATTTTTTTGTGTCATGCTTAGTTTTTAATAGATGATCAATTCAAAAAAGATTCTTACTCTCTACCACATACTATTTTAAAACATGGTATCTTAAGATTGTACATTTTGTCCAAGTTTTCAAGTGATACCAGAATTCTATTAATATATTACAGTAAATACAGATATTTCTGGAAACAATACTGGTACTCATCAAAATTGGTTGAATAAATTTTCTATCAATTTACATTTCCAAAGGATGTGCTAAAAAGTTTCATTTTATTTTATAAATGAAGTGTTACGTAGGTAACTTGTACTGCTGTGTTCATTTACCCAGTAGTTTTCCTAGAAACTGCATTTATTACAGAGTCTAGATTTGGAGATACCTTTGATTTAAATAAATGCTGTATATGTATGTTATGTTTCTTGTTTCAACAATTGCTGTACTTGCTGGTATATGTGGTTTGTTTCTGTTTTAGGTAGCAGTAATATTGGCTTTACTTCTGCACTGGGCAGCTTAAACGTGGATGAAGCTGAACTAGATGAAGATTCACAGTTTGGTAAGTCTTATTTATGAAGTGGCTGATCATGTATAGAAATACTGTCTAATCTTACTGCTCACAAACTGGCATGGTAAAGGAGGTGGATAGATTAGAATGACCGTGCTCCAGAAGTACACGTACACTGTTAGCTATGTGAGTTTGTCACGCGATGTAATGCAGCTTGTCATGAATACATGTCACATCATTGGTGTCACGTTTCAAGGTGAAGAAAATGCATTCAACAGTAAAAACTATTATCTTCCCATTCCTTTGCATTATTCCCATTTTTTTACACACATGTACTTTTCTGTTCAATTTTTTTCTCCTTACTAACCACATATTAATTTTGTAGATGTTGATATCGGTGTCACCGGTAATAATAAGCTGCCAATCTTATCTCTTCAGTCCCCTCTCCCACAAACAACTAGTCATCCAAAAAAACATATTCAAAGTAACCAAAATTATTTTCACTTTGTCCCCCAAAGTATCACATTCTGACATCTATCATGCAAGAAATCAAGACCTATTTTCTCAGGACTCACTTTCTTCCTTTTCTGTCTCCTAGCATCACAGTCATGTCTTCTGTCACAGAGATATTAATATCAACTTTATTGTCCTATATCTGTATATTTTCAGTTCTAGAACACACAGATCATAGATAGGTTATAGAATTACGTGTCAGATAAATTTGAAGACTTCCCTTTATATTTTAGGCTTACATCGGCCCAGGTCTTCAGGTGATTTTGTTTTGTTTGTCCCACTGTCTGGGTGCTGTGTCACTCCCCCAGTTAACACTGTACTACCCACATGTACATTCTCCACTGTAAACACTGCTTGACATTCAGGTTGAGGTGTTTTTATTTTCGCTGTGTATAAAGTTTTGAAACAATTTTTGCAAACCCAGGGTACATTTGAATGAAACCCAATTTTACTTTTAGCTTTGTTCTGTTTCAGATTTTTTTATGATCAAAATCAATTTTGTTACCTGAACCTACCTTCAAACATGCAACAAAAACATAAATTCCCCAAACTTCAGTTCCTGTTTTTGTTTCTTTTCCCCAGAGATTTAAAGAGAATTCAGAATAACTCACCGGTACATGTTATAGACTGCTGTGACAACCTTAACTCACTTGGTGTGATAAAATGCCCCACCTCTAAATCCTACAGAGTGCCCACATGTTTATGATTTTATGTGTGCTAATTTGATATAACTGTGTGCTTGTCATGCTTTTTATTTATCAAAATGAAAAAGAAAATCATCCAGAACATTTTTTGAAAATAAAACAACGCATTCATTTGTCGTGTAATTCAACCTGAGAGAAAAGAATACAAATCTAGCGCCTTGTGAATGTAAACGTTTAAGAAAATAGAACAGTTTGACAAACATGGGTGTATTTTTCTTCCCTGGCAGCCATGTATTATACGTCTACGATGGCAAATGGTTTTTCACGTCCACCCCTGTACACAGGTAGGCATTTTCTCACCGTGACTTTACACTGCGGTACCAGCATGCAGTTGTTTGTACGCCTTGCCACTCCCACCTCTTCAATGTGCTATGTATTCTCTGTTCCTCTGGCTCTTTCCTGCTTCTGTTGAGCTTGCACTGTTTCTTTGGCTTTTTACTACCACTGACATTAATTGTATACATGTAAGTCATAGGCTGTAGAATTTGGATGTGGGGCATTACATGGATCAAATTTGATTTCCTTTTCAGCTTTTAATTATTTTGCTACCTTTTAAATGTTGTGTAATTGCTTTTTTATTAAATGGCAGATGATTTTTATAATCACATTTTATCAATGAATTTTCGAAATCTTTACTTAAGCCTTTAGATAGTCACAGTGAAAAATCTTCACAAAGCAATTCAGTGTTGGTTTTTATTTTATTTTTTTTCTCTTAGTTTTTTAATGATAAAATGCACCTACTTTGAAGTGTATTTTTGGCTGCACCAAGATGGTAACTCTATTTGTATAGTGTCAGGTATATACAATAATTTAAACATCTTCATTGATTGTCCAAAATTTTGAGTACACAATATAGTGACATAATTTCTGATAAAAAATTTATTAAATTATCAGCAGTCTCAGTACTATAGGGATTCTTAATTTTAATAAATTGGCACTCAAAAAAAACACAAAGTTTTAACAGCCCCCCCCCCCCCAATCAAAAGCTTAAATCAATAATTCCAAGTTTATATGCATTTTATTATGCAGTTAGAATTTTGATGGTGGACATCCATAAATCAACAAACTTTTACAAAGGTACCCCCCCTTCCCCCCAACTTCCAGAAAATAATGACTATTTCACAGATAATGGAGAATAAAATAAAATTCTTTACTGCTTGAGGCATTCAGGTAGCTGAATTATTGATACTTTTTATCAAAACACTTTGTTCTAGATTCCTTAGCAATAATATTTCTTTAATGATCTCTTATTTCTCAGAAATATCCATTCATATAAATACTAATAAGTCTATGATAAAACACATTGAATATTTCTGCACTTTAAATAACAATTTTATCAGAGATCTCTAGTTTCCACTTTTCTAACCCTAGTTGATATGTACATATGACAGCAGGAATATGTAGAGTTTTTATGTTTTTGAAGTAACTTCTTTATTACCTGAGACAAATTTTCAAAATGAAGGCTATTTTGATATCTGCCATTTTTCTGAAATTAATTGAATGTTTTGATTTGTTAAAAGGTGAGTATGTTTTCCCCCCACTCACCTCTCTCAGATGGCAAACTGTAAGAAAATATCATGTTCTAAAAAACAACATCAGCATACAAGCGGGCACTAGAAAAGAAGGGTCTGTGTAAGGAATTATAAGCATGTTAGGAGTATTTACCGGTAGGTACATTCCATGTTTTTAATAGGTGTGCAGTAGGTGTCCATGCATTCCCAAGAATTCAAACATTAACAATAACTGGCTGTTTAACAAACTGAGAGGTTTGTGTCAGTACTCTGAGTTGGACTAGAACAAAACAGGGATACTGACCAACTTTCTAATAAAGAGAAAATCCATGCATAAACATGTAATGTGTATTAAGTTCAGAATGACTCCCTTTTTGTTGGCTGCCCTGTTTGCGTTTCCCACCTTTTGTTATTTATTACCATTATCTGACTCTGCTCAGTTCTAGCATGGAGGGATTTATTTTTCAAGAGTTATAAACTACCCTTTAAGATCACCAAAAGCATACCTAACAAGTCATTGAAAACTGACCAATCATTAAGTGTATATGCATAATTATATTTTGTAAAAGGAAGGAAGGGGGGAGGGGTGAATTGGTAAGATTCTAGAAGGTTTTTTTATGTTGTGTGCATACCTGAAGGTATAAATATGAGACATTAATATCATATTGTCTTATTAGACCCACCAACTCAAATAACTTTCTCCAGTCAAACAGTTTTTGTTTTAATAGACTTAAGAATATTAAGGTAGTCTTGCACATCATTATGTTAGCATGATTCTGTAATTTCAGGATACCCAATGCAGGTGCGACAACGCCCCAAAGCTTTGGTGGGTAGCAGTTCCTCACTGGTCCGCATGGGCTTTGCAGGCAGCAACAGTTCTCTGAGCCGCCCAGGGCATGTGGGGGGCAGGGTGGGTGATACTCCCGTGTCCCCTGTATCCCCCTTGTCAGAGACCACCAGTGTTATATCTGACTCTGACAGACCGCTGTTTAATCTGGATGAGAGGTACTTGCATGAATCGCATATACACTTATATGTGAATCTTCAACAAAAGTTTACTTTGTTTTTCGACTCATTTTAAAATTCATACGCCTTCTTTTAGTTGAATTACAAAAAAATTTATTTGATGTAAAACTAGTGTTCCAGACTTTTCAACCAGCCAACTCAATTATGTTTTAGTTCCTCGGAATCCCCCTCCTCGTCAGAGACAGATAAACCTGCAGAGACGGCGCGGTCTGAGGATTCAGACTCGGACTCAAAAGGGACCAAACACACCGAGCGCTCTATATCCAATGGAAGCGGTGGGATAAGTCGACCTCAGTCAGCCAATAAGGAAAGAGATAGTGTGGGTAATTACAGTCTACCCACGAGCTCGCGGCTGATCTCTCAAAACTCCAGTCCCGTTTTAATGCCAAAGTCCCAGTCAGAGCTTAACATAAAGAAGATGTATGTGACGTCAGTAAGTGTCGAGAACAATGGAAAGCTGGACCCAGAAAGACTTGAAAACAAGAAAAAACGAAATCAGTTCCTCAAACTGTTCAAAAAGAAAAAGTCGTAGCAAGAAAAGTGAGAGGAGTCTATCTAGATCTACAAATCTGTAGGTTTTGTCGAGCATCAGAGTAGCTCTTGCATAAAATGTATCGTCATCTTTTGTCCCAGCATTCCATAGCTGGAGGACAGTGGATTTGATCCAGGGCAACATCACGCTGGGTGTATTAAGGAAGTTACGCCCAGTGTTGTCACACTTTAACCTTCAGTTTAAAAATCTGAATGTTTATCATGCTTTCATGTGCTTTGTTCATACAAATTTTGCAATAGATGAGATTCTGTAGAGATTTGTATTAGTGGCCTTAATTTGTATTTCCTTGTACATGTCATGTATGTTCAGTTGCTAATGGAGATTTTTGGATAATTTATGGAATGAATTGCAATTGTCATTATGTTTCAAGAACTTTTATCATACACATAGAATGCTTTAAAAAGAGATGGTGGATATGTTTTATTTTCTATGGTTTATCAAAGGTGCTCATTATTACATTGAACACTGGAAGAAATGTCTATTGAGGGAATTAATTCCAACAAATGGCATCACGGAAAAGATTTTTTCTTCTGCATCATACCTGATCATATGCTGGGCTAGAAGCATATTATTAATCTTATTGATAGTGTTGTGAGCATTTCAGAAAGCATGTATTTTTTTATTTGAAACTACAATACATTGCAAGGAGAAGTTTAGAAAATCCTACACCGTCTGTTGTGCCTCGCTTCAATTTCTTGTGAAAAA
This sequence comes from Magallana hongkongensis, assembly GCA_016163765.1. NCBI lineage: Eukaryota > Metazoa > Mollusca > Bivalvia > Ostreida > Ostreidae > Magallana > Magallana hongkongensis. The sequence continues at coordinate 8,249,615 of WFKH01011581.1, read as the reverse complement.
GAAGCATTCACTTGAAATTTCTCGTCTGTGCTTCATTTCACAAAATTATATTATATGCACTTAATATTAGATTAAGATGAAATTTTCACTTGAAATCTATGCAAGTGCTTTTTTCTTGAGAATTTTACTGAACAATTTCTGTGAAATTCATGTGAGGTACAATTTTCTTTTTTTGAAACTTTTCTTGAAGGTTTTCCCAACAAATAAAACATTTGTGATCTCTGAACATTAAAAAGTTGAAGAGTTATTCCCACTTTTTGGTGTATTATTTATTGTTACTATTGGTTTAAGTTAAGTACTTTTGTAACAATGCAAGAAAAATTCAGAATTTGCTTTCATTTTGTTTTGGCGTTTGGTTCTGCTGAGATTAGATTTTGACTGTCTATCAATGTGTGAAATATTTCACTCTAGTTTTCTTTACCAAGCAAGTTTTAAGTTGTGTTGTAATTAGATTATTTAATCATTCTAATCATGTAATGAATACTATTTTTATTTCTTAATTAGCTTTTGTAAATTATGCTCCTATTCACTACAGGTACATTATATACATTAAGAGATGACAAAGTAAAAGTTTAGATCATATCCATGACATTTCATTAAATGATGATTTAAAGATGGTTTTTCAATACCTATTTTTCAAAGCATAATTCTGTATGACATTCTAGATCAATCTCCATATTGTATCTTAATTATCTTATAAAGACAAAGATCTTGAAGTGAAATGTCATGGAATGGCGGGTACGAGGCTAGAGAAAGAAAGAGAGTTGTGCCAAATTCCTGGAGTGTTCCCATTCCCTCTTTTACCCTGTCCAGCATTGCTGGCTATGGATCCGTATTGTGATTCACTTGTTTTTTGTCAACGAATATCATGATAACTTTCAGCTGGGCTCTAGTTTTTGTAGCTAAGTAGACAATCATTTGTGTTCATGTATTTTGGGTGTCGTTTAGACAAATGCAATTTTAGAAATTAGGATGAAATGTATAACATTCCTGCCAGGTACGTCAATGCTTTAGTGTTGGGATAGCTTATTTTGATTCCATGCTTGAAACTATTCCCATTCTTGTTTTTCCATCTGTCTGGTATGATTGTACCTGTTTATTATATACATTCCTTTGTCACCCTTTCCAACAAAGAAACATAAATTTGGGTCGCATTTATATTTTTACCAAACAAGATGGTCATTTATGTATACCACCTCATTGGGAGATTGTCAATATTAATACACTAATACTGCAATCATAAGCTGAATCTCGCCCGCTTGTTTTGTGTTTTTCAGACTAATGTTCTAAGTTGGTGATACCATTTACATCATGTTCATTGATTGCTAGTTTCTCTCTCTGATTGTATATAAAAGCTGCTTCTCTGTGAAAAATTAATGTTCTACACAAAAGGTGCAATTAAACAAAAGCTGGTCTACGAATGTACCTGTCTTGCCATTGACTAAGGTAATTACAATATTACAGAATGGAGTTTTTGGTGTCTTGTTTACAGATTTAGTCAATCTTCGTACAGTATGTACTACCTCTAGACTTGCTTTTTGTTCAGCCAAGCATTTGTTGTACTGATAGGCATTGCTCTAAAACTGCTCTATGAATTGATGCATCACTTTTATTTACATTGTGTTGATTTCCTGGAACACGGTCCCCATTCCTACAGCATTGTTATCATAGGGCTATGAACCTCAACACAACTTGGCACTGTTGGCAGGGCCTAAGGGGCGAGTAGTCAACACTGCTACAACATATTAGGTCTTTAATCTTATTTGTTACTTGTTGTTGCAAAGAGAAGACATATTTTATGGATACTTTTTCACTACTCTGTTATTTAAATTGTAAATAAAATCACAAATAAAGTGGAGAAATGGACATTTTTTTATCTGTGTGTAAAAGGAGTTGTCTTCCTTTCAATTTTAACTGTTTTATAATTCTCGTCTGACGCACCAAGGAATGAACTCGCAAACAAAAATCTAGATTGTTGTAAGTTAAAAAGATAAAAATACTCAAAAGTAGAACTTTCCAAGATTATGGAAAAGTTTGAAACATCAAAGGAGAGTGCTTTTGAATATATTTGTACAGAAAATGCAATTTAATATTACTAAGATTTATTTGGAGAAATGGGACATACCTAATTTATTATGTTATTAAGTAGACAGTAACTAAATATCGTAACCAAGCCAAAAATTAATTAATGAAGCCACTGCCTAATAAAGTCGAGCCATCGTGCTGTGGTTATGGTACTAGACAGAGCGCTTTATCGTTAAAATGATACTGTCCTATGGACCCGGTTAATGAGGAGAAATTCAAGGTAGGCCTATATGTATCGGTCTACACGATCACAATCATGCTTATATTTAATTTACCCCACTAATCACATTCACAACTGATAGAATCAGTTGCGTTTTGTTAAATTATTGATTTCTCATAAAGTTAAAATTTATCTAACTGTAGTACTAGGTAGAGTCCATCGTGTGTGGGGAAATATAGAAATAAGGGGGATAACTGCGTTAAGCTAATTCATACAATCGCCGTCTCTATTTTCGCTCGTCATTCGATTGCTTCAGTGTTGGGTGAATTCTGGACACATATTAACGTTTAAAGGAATGTATCCCAAACTAACGCACGTGTACAGGAATGTATCCTAGATATATCACGAACAAAACTGTATCCTTAGTAATAATATGTAATCATGTATCATTGGTTTTGTATATTATCTTATTAATGTGCATTAGGAATATATCTTGCGTGACGTGTACAAGAATGTAACTTATGTTTAGTACGAAAGGAATATATTCTGCGTATTAGGAACAGAATAGTATCAAGTACTGAATTTTCCTGTATAATGTGTACAGGAATGTATCCTCAGTATAACTTCTATAGAGACGTTTCATGGAATAACACGTAATATAATTTGGTGATGTTTCAACGACTGTACACTGGACTGTGTCGTTTTGTAACGTACACACTACTACACAGAAACGTATTCAAGATATAATGCAGATATAGGTATCTGGGTATAACGTGTTATTAAGGAATATGTCTGAAGTGTCGCAAATAAATTGAGAAACCTATAAAAGCTAACGTGCAAAGGAATGTATCTTTGATATAATATGTAGAAGAATGTATCCTACATGTAGGTATAACGTACAAATGAATGTATCCTAGGTATAACGTGTACAGAAGTGTATCCTACATGTAGGTATAATGTGCAAAGGAATGTATCCTAGGTATAACGTGTACAGAAGTGTATCCTACACGTAGGTGTAACGTGCAAAGGAATGTGTCCTAGGTATAAAGTGCAAAGGAATGTATCCTGCGTATAACGTGTACAGAAATGTATCCTATACATGTAGGTATAACGTGTATACAAAAATATATCCTACATGTAGATATAACGTGTACAGAAATGTATCCTACATGTAGATATGCAGACATGTAGATATAACGTGCTTAGAATTGTGCACAGCGTGTTGTGGAAGAAACTTGAGAAAAAAAAAAGAATGCAAAAGTCTTTGAAAACGTGTACAGGAATTTAACCTTAACGTTTAAAGAAATGTATCCTGGGTAATGTTAACAGAGATGTTTTTTGGATATATTTTTGGAATATTTATCATTCTTAATACTAGTACTGAGTATTAACCGGATTGTTTACCACAGGAATAAACTCTGTGTAAAGTTTACAGGAATGTATCGCATGACACGGATTTAAAGTATTGTAATCAACTTGTTGTAGACGTCAAATGTTTTGATTATAGCTTCCTTATATTTACTAGTTTACTCGAATTTTGAATAGATGAAGAGTTTACCATCACTGAATTTAACATTCACCCCCCCCCCCTTCCCAATATTTTTAGATATATTTTGTTCATTTATTTTTAATGTACCCAAAATCACGTAAATTTACGGACGAATTACACGTGTATCATTTCTGTATTATTATAGGATTTTACTCAAATAATAGTAATTTTCGATATAATAGAAAACAAACATAGTTTTCCACGTATATGTCATCGCGACCTTTTAAATAGATCATACTATCTTGTTTGTGACAAGGAGATACCCAAATTTCCCCTGGAGATATTTTTGCCGCGGATATTTCTTGTAACGGGATCGTAAGAAATCGTGACACGCTAGCAAGTGTCCTAATAGGTCGCACTCTATCTCAACCAAATATATTCAAAAATTCACCTGTTTAAAATCTGTAGATCAAAGAACCTTATGATTTCATGCTAAAAATGTATTGAAAGTTAATTGGTTTCCTTAAATATTACCATATAAATTGGCTTGTTAACAATGTCAACGTTGGGTTTTGGTTTTTTTATCTCATTCGATCTGCACATATTTGCATCATTAAATGTTAAAACGGCTTGGCTTCTTAACCAATGCAAGGCATTCAAAACAAGAATAATTTATCCGTACATAAAATAATTTATTTTGTGATTTAATAAACAGTTACTAAGCATAAACGATATAACAATGAATGTTAGGACATCTGATATATCTCTATTATATCTGCAAAAAGGCAACACATCATCTCCCACTTTTCTCGTAACTTCGTGAACCGAACACTTCTAAATACCTGGAATTCTGACAACGATTGTCCGCCCTTGTTTGAGGGGCCACACACCCCATTTCTAACAGTGTTTATAAAACACGGCGTAGAGACATCAAAATGGGAACGAACAAAATGATAAAAAACGTAAAATACAAAAATCTATATTTCATATTGCATCAATCCAAATGCATATTGCACAGGAAATAAGTTCCATATATATTGCAGAGCACTGATTTGAACATAGATATTTACCCGTTTAATGAAAAATGTTTAAATATTTCCAATTATCACGCATACACATTGTCATTGCATAGTGTAGAGTAATAATCACACGAGGGTCTCTTTTTCGAAGCCCTCTTCCCCTCCCTCCGCGGCTATCAACTCCCATTGCCGCCAACGCTCACGCTCCCAGCCTGGGTATGCATTACTCCGCACCCCTAAAGGCCGACGCTGAGAGGGTGACACTCTTTTGGAAGACATTGGCGAGTTTTCTCCCGAAACTGGAGATGGCAACAAATATTGTCCACTCCCTGTCGGTTCTATCACACTGTCACTAGAGGAAGTATTAGCGTAACTACCAAAACTTGTGGCACTATTTTGCCTGACGTAATTGGGTTTTGGAATGGCAAGACTGTTTGAATAGTTTTCGGATCGAGGTCTATCTAAGTACTCTGAGCGAGCACGGCGGACTGAGTTTTCTGGACTTGAACTGTCTGAGGATATTTTCACTTTCGGTGGCCTCAAATTGGATCGATTTCCGGGACTCGGGCTCCGGTCCGTTCGAATCCGAAATTTAGGTCGCTCCTTTTCCGTGTTGTTATTGTCAGTTTTATTTTTACTTTTGTCACTGTCACTGGCAGAAAAGAAGAATCTCCGCCTCGTTTTTGGAGTCATTATATCCTCACTATGAGTTCCCCTAAGAGGCGGATGAAGAGCACTATTTCTTGCCGTGGAAGCAGTTATGTCCCCTTCACTACACGGTGAGTGAGGAAGTGACGCAGTATCACTGTCCTCGAATATGCTGCTTGATGTAGTGTCCGGGTCGGGTTCGATTCTGTAAATGAGGAGCAAGAAATGAAAATTAATTACAAGAAAATACGGATTTTTAATTTTTAAAACATAATGTTACAAGGTTAAGACGGTTTACATCTGTGTATTAAATGTGAGAGTTACTCACCCCATATCATTTGACATGGCCTTGAGCAAATCATCGGCTGTCTCGGGGTCTGTGTCCACCAACAGTTTTATCACTTCGTCATGTATTTCCGGCCGAACCTTTAATCAACAATAAAAGATAAAGTTTATATGCATTTCACTTTACTGAAATTGATATTTTTTATGAATTTGGTTTCGCATTTTAAAAAGCACGTGGTCAGCAAGCCCTACCTGAAAAATTTGATTGTAGTTGTCAATCATGTCTTTGATGACGTCAATAACGTCCTTGCGCTCCTCTGCCCGTTCCAAACTCTCCACCTGATACTCCTTCTCTGATGATTTAACCTTGTGTAGAATATTTGGCCCAAACAAAGTGGCGAGGTTGTAGGAATCCATTTTATTTCCTGGCAACTGAATAGTAAAATACCTTCATGTAGCATAAATTACATTAAATGCTAGTGAGGATAGTCAAATTAGAATTCAATCTAGTGTGTTTTTCTAAATAATGTTAAATTAATAAAGCTTACTGTTTGTCCATCTTCTCCTACTTTGTCTGTGGAATGTTGATCGACTGTGGACAGGAAGTTCAGAAGTGCCCAGAGAGTGTCTCTATTCGAGACCGGAAGTAGAGATACTAGATAACCAAGGGCTTCTAACCTAGCGTCTTTTGTTGGTAACTCTGAAAAATAGTACGATTATTTAGATGATATATATCTACATATAATCATAATAAAACATTTTATAGGTACTGTGACATCTCTAAGAGTTGAGTTCAATACTTACTTCTGGTAGCGACAAATGCCGAATACAGATCACGTGTTAGCAAAGCTTCCGGTAGATCCCGGAAGTACTCTTTTAGCAGAGCACCAATATCATGACAGTTGTGAGATTCGTCCAGTTTTACGTCTTTTCCGCTGTCAAATTCATCCCTCAGCTATACAGAAATAAACAGTGTAGATATAGTTTATTGTTTTTTAAACATTTACAATTGAACAATACGTTAGAATAATAAAGTATTCTAATTTTGTATTTTCAGTTGTATTTCATTTTAAAAACCAACCCTAAACAATTTATTTTTATTCTACTTTTGAAAGTCATCCTAATGATATTGAGCTTTTAGCTCTTTATGTCTTATATCCTGAATTTCAATTAAAGCTTTTCATGCAACCACATATATCAACATCTCAATTTGTTTCTATTCCAGGAACATTTCTGGGTTCAAGTTCACTTATTTTTAGGGTTTCTAAAATAATTACGTCTGAAAAGTCATTAATCATTTATGATGTCATGAAGTCACACTATTACCATTGTGTTATAAGTAACCTTGGGAGAGCGGTATTTTAAAGAAACGTTTTGTTTTAATCAGTTAGAAGCAAATTTAACATCCATTACAAAATTCTTTGAATAGTAACGGAGTTTAATTTACCTGTTTTACTCTCTTTTTAGATGCCCCAACTCGAAAAATACCAAGAACTTGGAGACCTGGAAAAAATAAGAATCCCATAATTTGCTGTTTTTTTATAACTCGGCATCAATCACTTTTCTCTGATAGTTTACGTAAAAAGTTTATAACTCTATAAAGCTTACGTTAATACGTGTACAAAGAGAACTTTAATATATAGATTCATTTATTTTTCGTTGAAACCAAATTTCATGTTGAAACCAAAACATTAATACTCTTTTCAATCATCATACAATTCTTCTTTATCATCATATTATAGCGAAAACAAATAGACTACACACCGTAAGCCTCGAGGTACTTGAAACAGGTCTGTACGATCATCGGGACGTGAGGTCCCCGGACCGAGTATGACGGAAGCTGGTCGTTCTTTAGGCTCTCCGGACGTGACGTCGATAATGACAAAGCATCTAGCAGACTAGAGTTAGTAGTGTGCCGACTGCAGTCCGACTCCGACAGAGAATCAGAGCTGGGGACTCTCTGTACATAGGAAACACACCAATTGTCAAAACAAACATGTGAATTTTTATGATAATTTTAATACTGAAATGATGGTCCAAAACGCACCTTGCTGATAGAGGAAGGGGACAGAGTATTTCCATTTTGATTCACATTTTCTAAGGAACCTTGTGAAGAACTGCTGGATTTCCTGGAATGAAAAAAGACAAATATAAAACATTCTGTTTGCAAAACAATTTATTGATGTAGAAGGATGAATAACGAAAAGTTTAAGAAGTTTTTATTATTACCGTGGTTCTCTACGATGGATGATGACGTCATTGTTTTCGTTTTTAGCACTTCTTTTCTTTTGTAAGTCAATATCGTTAGCAATGCATTTCGCAAGAGGTATTCCGAAAACCAATCCGACAGGCTGGTGCTCTATTGAAATTAATAGATAATAGATAAAATAAAAAGTTAAAACAATTGTTGTACATGCAATAATCATAAAATAAAAGATGAAATCACATGACATTGTATCCAGTGTCTAAACATAAGCTTCAGATATCGAATTGGGTCCCAAAATGGTATAGTTGTTCAATATTGGCAAGGGAGTGGATTTTTATTTTCAAACATGTTCATGGTGTAAAAAATTTTAATGTTATTCTAAAATTGGGAAGGTAGTGAATTCTTATTGTTAGACATGGTCATGTTGTAAGAAATCCTGACTTTGGGCCAAGGCAACTGTGGCTTTACCTTTATTGTCGCCATCTTTGTCTGACTTGACTCTGTCTATCAGAAAGGCGAGATTGGCGGACTTGCTCCTCTTAAACGACAAGATCTGTCGCTTCGGTCGCCGGCAGTCGGTCGATTCTGAAAAAAACAACAAAGAATAATGTGACAACAAGAACGCCAAGTGTTTCTCAAAAGACAATAAAACTCAAGTCGTTGTCAATTTTATCACTCAAATTGATAGACACGCTGAATACATTATTTCTATAAAATGTTTTTAAAAGTTTGTATGAATGTTTGATTAACTTTAAGATAGCTATAATTGGCGGGAAATACTATCTGATAGGGCGGAAATTGTTGAAGAGGAGTGACGAGGTGATGTTGAATTATGCTGATGATGGAATGCTAATCGCACCATGATCGGATTCTGCCGCCATTTTGTGTGCTGGCGTCACAAAGCCGTCGCATTGCAACGTAACGTGATGGATGAAGTATCAATCATCCCGGAAATAATGGATTCGCTCCAGTTGTGAGAGGAATGTTCAACCTTGCTTTGATCAGATCCGCGTGAAAATATTTTATTTTTTTATATTGAGTATCAGTGTTCTTTGGATTACCTTCCCATTTGTTATTTGTGTTCTTGTACAGTAGCTCAAATTAGGTTTAAAACATGGCAGCTTACATTCAAAATAAATCATGAATGAGACTTTCTAGTGGCCGAAGTAAACTTCGCTGGGTCGTTTTAGTTTACAATAAACTTAAGTCCGAATAACATTGGTCCTTTAATTGAAAGTTTTGTTAGCAGTAAGCGCTAAACCTACTTCTAGATGACATAATTACGTTCCATGGCCACCATTCTTAAAAGTTTCCCATTCACAATCAAAAGTTTAATCGAGTTGAACTCCCCGATACGACAATGCTTTTAATATTCCATAGTTTATTTAATAAGCATATTATTACAAATTATCTTACTTAAATCTCTCTTGGCTTATACATGCTAACTTGAGAGAATAGTTAGTCAATGAATCACGCTTGGATTTATTTCTGAACTATGTCAAAAAGCGAAACTAGTAAATAGTAAAATAACAATGCATCTCTTCGAAAGAACATGCAAATTCTGCTCATTGTTCGGTGTTAATAAAAGACTTCTAGTTTCTGCTAGCGCCTGGGTGAATTCGAAAACCCTCTAAATTAGCTATACGGTAATTAACCCCTAGGATGAGAGGAGAAAAAATTCCAAGCATTTCATTATCATAAACTAAATAAAAGAACTTATGTTATATCTCCGGTCAGATCTCGATGTTGTCCCCCGGAAAATTCCGTGGTCTGTGGGGTCTGATGTGGGAGTCCCGGCCCCCCGAGGTCTCCTCTCCCTGTCTGTTTTTTACGACCCAACAATGCCCTACCTGAGGTCCGAGGTCATTGTCTACTCGCTAATCTTGTGGGACTGTCCACGGCTTTATCGGGGTTTTATGGGACTCTGCCTATTCATTACACTATCCTGTTTCATGAAAATAAGACTCAGTCGACCTCATTGCTGACATGCAGGTAGATATTTCATGGACTCGCAATGGCTATGTTTTCGTTGTTTGTAAAATTGATTGCTACAAATTAGCTGTCAACGTAAATACTGTAGAGTCAAATTATTCTTATATGAATGCATAGCATGTCTGCATGCATAGGATGTCAAGAATAAAAATCGATTTCAGCCTAACACCTGTGTATAAAACATTGATTTATATACAGTAATATCGCTTTCATAAATATAAATAGGCCTAATATTAAATTGCAGTCTAGAGTCAACGTTGAATCATAAAAAAATTTTAAAATACCATCTTCATTATGAACAAAATTACTGTATATCTTTCCAAGACAAAACTTGTCAAGAACGTTCTGTTGACTTGAGTGCCTATCCCATATTATCCAAATTTAGGTAATACATATATTTATTTCATTTCTAGACAACAGAAATATTTAAAGGTCAGTGCTATCTATGGATGTCGATCTATTGTTCAGTTTCTACATGAGTTGTTTCTTGTGATCTGTTTTTCATCGAGTGACGCGCTCCACTGTATCTTGGGTTTTGTTCCGGATGTGGAACTCTCCTGCTATTGAGGTTTACGCGTATAGGATTCCATGGCTTGACAATGACATTTAACACGAATCTTCAGTAATCCTCAAACACGTTCTGCTCCGACAGATTAACTGAGAATAAGCATGAAAGCTACAAAAGACGCTAAATAATTTACGGCGTGATAATAGAAAAAGGCCCGCTTTCATTAGATAGGTTTTATATTAGGTGGGACCAAGGAAAAAAAAAAGCAATTGTGCTAGAATTGAGTTTCTTCAAAGACTATTTGTTTCTGGTATCTTTATACCGTCTTAAATTTCATTACATTTAGGAAACCTAAACTTTATGTTTTGAATTAAATCCTCTTTAAGGTCAGTTAGAGTTCAGATGAAGGAATGTTGCAGCTACGCATCAAACATGTTTCAAAGACGTCATTTGTCAAATTTGCATGGTTTTTTGCATTGAATACATATGATAATGCTCACACGAATTTCTCTCAGAATATATGTTTGGAAGAATTCGTTTATGAATGCTTAAATACATATGCGTATATATTAGTAGGTTATTACGTACTGTGCTTGAGTGTATATTTTGTCAGAGATCGGTCGCAAATAGGAACATTTTGATGAGATGGAATTTTGATGTGTAAATGTCTTTAAGAATCTATGTTTTTTGTTATATCAGGGACAGTTCCAAAATGCGTATTTACCTTAAGCTTTGTAAAACGTTAGACTTTGTTGGACTTGCATGCTTTTCTGTCTTTGTTGGGTCTATTTATTTGCTTTAGTCTTATTCTTAACCTCCGGTTTCTTGATAATGGTTCATTACCTTTAGGAATAGCTACTGGACACCCAAGGTTCAGAGCCTGCAGTCTGGATAAGGCGATCTTGTGTAGAACGTGCCTCTCAGCGTCCGTGATTTGGAGCAGACAGAAGGGCCTGAGCTCCACCCTGCGTCCACTCAGACTTGCCCACGTGCAGTGACCCTAGAAACAAAAATAGCACACGTAAGCAAAAATAGCAGAAGAGCTTGTAAAACAACTTTCTTAACAAAACTCTAGCGAAATATTTTGATAATAGTCTTTTTAATCAGAAACACGTGGTTAACTGTCAAAACAAAAGACATTGGGTGGCAGGGGGGCAGGACAGTGTTTTCCCTTGGTTTGTTTTTCTTGGACCCTGGAATTTAAGAAGACCGGCGCCTCGTCTCGTTTTGGTAAAAGAGTCTTCCCCGAGGAATCAAAATAGAAATCTCTAGTCAAAACATGCATTGTCCCGGTCTTAATCCCCAGAATTTTTTTATGGTAGTAAAAATGATATCTGCCCCCTTCTACGATTTTGTCCCTTTGCCATAATTTGAACCAAGGTTTATATTTGACCCATATTTCTTCGGACATATCGCGATTTAAAGTGCATTGAAAAAAGTTTAATAGGACAAGTATAATGACAATAATCATGCAAACGTGCATGAAAGGTTTATAATCTTCCATGTTAACTTGAGTGCATGTCAAGCTAGGCACTCAGATTTGTTAAAGGACTAGAGGTAAAGAAATGTGCAGCACGGTCGGGTCTCTGGCAAAATAAAATTCCTATTCAGTAACGAAGTGCCATATAGGACCATAAAATTTGACTTCAAATTGCATTTTTATAGTAGCATATTGTATTAAGGTTATAGAGCTGGGGGAGGTCTCGTATTTCTAGCGGGGATTGGGCACGGGCTGGCACCCACCAGTCTCATTACTGGGGCCCTCTCTTGTTTTGGTTTAAAGGACGCATCCTGGGCTATTAACAAAGATTGAAAATTATACGACTCTTCATTTATCCTCAGATAATAAATGTGTTTTGAGGTCGTTAGATAAAAATCTCTTTTTGCGGAAAAAAAATATGTTTATACAATTATCTAAAAAGTTTATATGAAGTAAACATTCAGTAATATAAAAGCTCTTTTTATGGCTGCAATGAAAATGGGAAATGTTAATACTTGTCGGTGTGACATTGTGTGTGATATCCTGAGTATGGGACCAGGACGCCCTGCTACCGAAACAGGAATTTGTGTGACCCCGAAACAAAGAAACATTTAAAAAGAAGTTCTACATTGGTGGCATATGGAAGGGAATTATGAATTAGGGCGAACACGGGTGCTTTTATAGGGGTCGTCAAATGATCTCAATAGGGATAGATGACCATTGAGGAAAATCGATCAAGGGGTTTCACTTAAAGAACTTCGATTTCGGGGTCTCAACTTGGGTCCTCAGCTTATTTTATTGCCCCCCTTTAGCGACCGCGTATGTTTGTTGCTTTGTCCCCAAATTATTCCATCTCGATCTTTCAGAGTTTTCAATGGATATTGCGCAGATGATTTTTAAAACGTAATTTCACAATTCATACTTAATGTCTTCTATGACCTCGAATTTTTTTTTTAGTTCTTTAAAAAACTGAATGTCGCTAGGTACTTTTCTTTTTTATTGTCACCATCAAAATAAAGAATTTCATTAGTATTCATGCGTGCCCCCTGCGATCTTTCGGTTTTCACTAGAGACAGTTTTCTGCGTTGTCAAAGATTTCATTGCTCTAAAATCCGGTGAAATAACGAGTCGGGTGTCGACCTTGAATGGAATCCTCGGACACCGAATGCTGGAAACCTATCTCTGAATACCCTTCAAATATTCTTTGCTTTAGACGTCCTTGGGCAAGGATAAACCATTGTCCTTAATAGCAACCCCTCTGTATGTTCGGTACTTTTGCATTGTATTACGGGTAAAATAAAAAAAAGAGTATTGAATTTCGTATACATATTAATTCTGTTGCAAAATTAGTACATCAATGCCTTGAATTTTAATGAGGTTCTAACCCATAGAAACCTAAGGACCCCTGTGATTTTAAGTACAAAAACTGAACCACATGCCGCCAGGGATCTCTTATCCAAACCATCAGCAATGTCCGGTTAGTCCAATGTTCTACGTCAAAATCAACCCCCTGGTCCCGGTCATCGTATGCAATACACGAAAATGGGAAGGGCGGCCGAGGGCAGTCTATGATATAACTGTGTACTAGGTTTGATAGGAATTCGAAGAAAACAGCGAGGAAATAGGGTGTTTTGCCGCTGACAGCCTTACCACTGCTCCAGGGATCGGTTTAACAAGCATACCTTAGCTCTTCCCGCCTGTCCCCGTGACTTATGTGTATTGATTTAGTCAACATATTCGGACCTTAATAAAAAGTTTCCCCATCTCGTTAATAAACCTAAAACTTCATAGAAATTAAAATCCAAAGAGACAACCAGGTAGTTAACGGAACAAAAGAAAGCTTGCAATTTATGTCCATTAATCGAGGCAATTGGGTCAATGTAATTTTTTTTAATGCACATTTCGTAATAACTCTTACAGACAATCGAACAAGAGGTCAGACACCAAGTATCTCATTTAACATGACCTCACAGCGATGACATGTGTAAGTGTGGCATGTTTATGTGTTGAATATGTTATTATTCAAACACGACATATGTTACATCACCCCATTAAGTCGTTGTTATCAGAGACAGTAATGCACACAGCGGGATTCCCTGTTTTACACCTCTGTCACGGTAAAAAGATGTTGTCTAATAAAACTGAGATTCCCTTTGAAAGTAAATGGAGAATTTTCTTCACTGTCATATACATGTAAAAGAAATCTGAATTATTGGTAGAGATTATGATTAATAAGACAAAAATGAACTTTTAGTACTTATTCAAATCATTCAATCTGCAATGTTAATGTTCCGTGTGCTAAAAACAGTCACCAGATTATAACGCCTCAAACGGCAAAAATATGTGTAACTTTCCATCTCAAAGATATTATCGCTTGATTACTCACGCCACAATTTCGCGGTAAAATAAATTGACCCCAGAGGTTTTACTCATGCATGAAGCGGAGTTTTCCTTTGAGTATCGTCCTATTCGAGCCTTTTTTAGTGGTATTTGTTAGAGCGTGTGTCCCTGAATCTTAGATGACCCATTTAGTCATTTACTAAATGAACCAATCCCCGGGAATGAAGCATGAGCTGGCCTAACTACGTTACCGATGGCCATTTTTTGTCGTGAGATGAGCCCAACATTCATTTACTTTGTGTGGTTGTCAAGAAAATCTCTCTCATAACTTCATCAAAAAGACAGAAGAAACACTGACAAAATGCATTTTTGTTCCTTTGAATAGCAAGAGACACAGGTGTGAAATCCATGCGATCCAATATAGCTAACTAAAATAATTTTCCAGATTTTTTCTGCATGATAGTACATGTATTACCCAATGATGGATAGCTATGAGTTTGATGAATGACCACGTGGCCTTTCGGTGTCGTAAGGAATCTATTTTCATTGCTAATATCGTAAAAATCTGATTCTAATCCAGACACCTCTGGGTGCTTAGTTTTAACGATCATCAATAGAGTAGCTGACGTGATAAAACAGACACTGTGATTACACAATTATCGGCACATCTCGTCTACGGCAGAGCCCCTGTATCCAGACATGGTCTTCGGACCAATGTTGTTAATGCTCGGACAACACCAGAACACATAAAACTTATAATCTTAAAAAGACAGCGTTGGCATTATCTAAGTAGATAGTAAATCGCAAACGATTAAACAATAAAAAAGACACATGGTCATTACAGCATTCACGCGGCGAAGTAATTTTGTAGTTCTGGTATTTGTAAATTTCTCTTACGATTAGGGCTCCAATCATTTTGTCATGGATTTCAATAAGAGCCGAATGTTTAACGATACTAGGGGACCCCCTTGGTATCGCGTGAATTACCCTCACTATCGGTGACAAAAGGAGAAACCATTTCACGACAAGGAATCCGACTAAAGAATCGGGTGCCTTATCAATGACCGCGATGACTACAAATTATAGAATGTGTATTGCTGATATTTCACCACGTGCGTGAGAAAATGATTTACAGATAGTCCTAACGATAAACTTATGATTTTTTTATACATGATATACCCAGAGGTTGAGTCAAGGCTTCTAATTTCGTGGTTGCGTGAAATTACGTGCTAATTCTTCTTCTTTGAAATAAAAAAAAGCGATATTTGATTTTGTTTTCAGATAATGAAAAAACACGACACCGCATAATAATGGTTAATTTGAAGAAATACATATCAGTTAGCCCTACTGGGGCACTTCGTGGTTGAGATTCGATCCCAATTTTCCAGTTGGAAAGGTTCAGGGACAGCGATATGACTGTGGTTCAATGTTTGCTCAATAAGTTATGCGGTCAGCATGATTAAACTTTTGACTATTAACATTAGAATACCCT
Organism: Magallana hongkongensis; assembly: GCA_016163765.1. NCBI lineage: Eukaryota > Metazoa > Mollusca > Bivalvia > Ostreida > Ostreidae > Magallana > Magallana hongkongensis. Next base: position 8,233,911 of record WFKH01011581.1, on the reverse strand, counting down.
CCCATCCCTCGCCGTAACTACTAGTGTAGTTAAACGAATCCAACAAAATCGGCCATGTCATTGCAGCTAATGTTACCAAATTCTCTCCTATACGAGGTATCGACAAGATGACGCAGGGCGGAACACATTTCGCTATGTAATGTATATTATTTACCGACAGGTGCATAAACGTGTACAGAGCTGCTGACCAACTGAGGGAGGGTGTTTACAAAGGGATCATCCTACCCATGCTCTTCAAAATCCCAAGTGTTTGCCGGACAATGCCAGTCCCCTCTTCCTAGAGTCAATGTTATACTAATCGTTAACGATTCGGGGTTCTTGAACTTTTTCTGCTTTGCATTTCAATGTAGTGCACAGAAAACTAGTCTCGGTCAATGCTTCCCTCGTAAATTCCTTATTTTCATTCTCAAAATAATTCTCATTGAATTCTCGAGGGCAAAAATGGTTCTGTGTCTCTCAATTTCTCTAGTATGCTAATTATTCTTCCTATATCTCTTTTAAAATTCTTTTCATGAATAAAGATAAGATAATGGTAATTCTTTCAAAAATATTTCATCGTTGAACCCGACGATAAGAACAATTTCCGCCTTTGTGCTCTATGGGTTCTTGATTGGTATAAGACAAGACCAAACCTGCGCCATGCACGGTCAGTTGACCTCTTAATGATTGCAATTGTACAGGGTGTGACCGGGGTAATGTTTACGAGACCTAATTAATGTAGAACACCTTTTAATTTCTTTTTGAGATTAATGGATTTCCATTCATCTCGCTGCCCGACACAGCCAGGGTTTGTCCGAAGCTCGGCCTTGAATTACAATTTATGACATGGCTGGCATCTTGACAGCTAATTTAAGTAAACACCGTTTAGTATCTTAACCTTTTATGGACACGAAAACCCCAAATAAGTTATAGACGTCGAAAATTCACACCGAAAATTAACTTAAAAGGAGAAGGAGTATTGGTTTTTCAGCGCGGCATGTCTCTTGTGTGTCAATAAAAACCCTACGAACTGGGGAGACTTCAACTTATAGTCCTATTTAAAGATCATTTACAGCACATCAACCCAGGACTCTCCGATACAAAGCCCCACCTTTCAGATTTAAACTAATTCTTTATCATACGGAGACAACTTTGTAAACACAAATGAACGGGGGAAAATATTGATCTTTATGAAAGATTGTTTTATCTTGGTTTACGCCAAGGGACCCTGCTAACAACCCCTTCTTTCTGTGTAATAAAGGATAAAACAAAGAAGTTAAAGATCAAACTCAAGGATAACACTCATTTATCATTTTTAACTGCACCCAACTCAAAAAAATGTCACGATCCCTGCAAACCTGTTGGAAATTGATGACAGTGTGAGGTGTAACAGGCATTGGAGACAGAAATTTTACACCTTAAAAATCTTCAATAAACGGTAACGGGAATCGATCGAACAAAGACAGCACTATATAAGATTCTGAATGTCTAAAATTCAAAAGAAATACCAACAACAAAGTTTTACAGTTGCCCACGCGACCTAAGACACCGAAGCTTGGGGTGAAAGAAGACAGAAGTGTGAACTGGATCTTTTGAGGTAGTGACACCTTAAATCTGACGTTCCCCACAGGGGAGCCGGTAACTCTGTCACCAGTTGAATAAGTTCTATTGTGGCAATAGCGAAAGAGGATGTTACAAACCGAACAATAGAAAACCAATAGCTATAGATAATTTTGTAAGCACTTGTTGGATGTTTTGTAAACAGTGGACGGTATCTAATATTGACACAGCTAAGATAAAACCCAACAAATGAAAGACAAATGATTAAATAATTGAGGTCACGGTGGGAGAAGATGGATCGTCAAGAATTCCAAAAGACAAAACGGAATTAATGACGAAATAATCCCCTTGGTCATGCAAGGAATGACTTAATTCCGGTCCAATAGCTTGCAATATTTAACTTTCTTGGCAAGAAATAAACAAACAGCTTGGTCTATTTCCTTAAATCCGAAAATTGGACCTATGTATACGAAAGGCTTACGCTAAATAGAGGTGATTATGATTTATACTACCATAATCAGAAACATTAGCCACGTTCTGAGGGAAATTATACAGTTCACCTGGACATAAAAGTAACGTTGTAGAAAGCATTAATGGATAAAGATGTTCTCTTAAATTGTGGGGCGAATTTAACTCGGAGTGACCTCGGACCCCTGGTGGAAAATTGCCGGTTACAAGTTTTGTGTTCACCCCCCAGAACTAATCGACGTCACATCAACGTTAGGACACTCGACTCCAGATTACGTAATCTTGTCATCATCCAATGAAATCTCTTCATCATATGTAAAGCTGCTTGATCTATAGATTTGATATTGAATTTTCGACAAGGTGACAACTTGGATCTCATCAATAAAAATTATTTATACAGATATTATTTACGGTATTAACCGACCTGATTTATTGTTCTCAGACGCAAATTAATCGATGGCAAGTCTGATACAACTCATATGATTGGTTTCTATCACTACATAAATACTATAAATCAAAAGCATAAATAAAATTTAAACATAAACAAATCATTTTCCTTTTCACTCACCTGTGAACTCCACATGCACGCGTGCTGGGCCCCGGGGAGAGGCTTGGTCTTGCTTTTCCGTATCCGCGGCAGGATACGGTGTGAGGGTGTGGGGGATTTCGTCTTGTTCACTGTAGAGAGAAAGGAGGTAGAAGAAAACGGGTAACTAAGAAATCCATAGTCATCTCCGTCCACATCGTCGTCACTGTAATGCCCCAGACCCTCCCCGCTACCCTCCCCCTCCCCAACTGTCCCCTCCCCGATGTAGTCCTGAAACATCTCCAGGTCTCCCACGGATTTACTTCTCTCCCTTTTAACACACATTTCCTCCTCGCGGGGAGAGAACAGCTTTGGATTTGCATCTTTCCGGGGGGACAAACTTAGCACTGACCCAATGTTCTCCGCAATTTTCTTTAGGCCTTTTATCTTAAGTGATTTTTGTATGCTATAAGATTGGTCGAGGTTTTTGTTTTTGTCTATGAACACTTGGTTATGAACACTGGAACTGGTAGGTCTGGATTTGTCCGACCTTGTGGAATTATTGAGTTGATTTCTCTTGAAGTCCAGCATTGAGTAATGCCTGGTATATGACGGGGTGCTGGTAGCCCTCACGATGTAATTGTTGTCCAGTGTCACATACTCCTGCTCCGTGTCAGAATAATCAAACTGAGAAAAATAAGAATGCTCTTCCACATCATCAGAACCAATGGAAAAACGAGCTTTTGGTTCGGAAACAAACGGAGAATCTAGTAGTTTTTCTGGCGTTGACATTCCCGATCTTGGTGAATCCCAGCCATTTTCCCGCGCTAAGGGGGACACCGTGGTGTGTCCGTTTGTGTGTCCGTTTTTGATGGGGGACACTTGGAATACGAGTCCGTTCCAGGATCTACTGACAGAAAGCCGAGAATCCTGTGGGTACGCCACAGAGCTCATGTACCCATTCTGGGGAGATGTTAACATTTTCATCTTGTTCTGGGCGTTTGATTGTTGCCCATGGACAGTCATGGCTCGAATTAGCTCTACATCAAGTCGTCCTATGGTTTTCACTCTTTTCCTGAATATAATTTATAACACCTGCACGCTAAATCTTTAAAAGTCACTATTACTGAACTGCAATTTTGGAAAACATCCACTTTTACGTAATTCCAGAGCAAGAAAAATATAGTAATCCAATAACTAGTAATACACAGAATTTATGTAAATAATATCCTTAACCGATAGTGGTCTCTATTCGACCTACATATGAAGTACAGATAATTTCTATCGTATATGGAGCGACAAGTGGTTTATTTTCGGTGGGCGGAGCTACCGCGTCAAGCTGTGAAACGGCCTGTCACAGCGCTTCAACCAACCGGAACGAGTCATTACGGGACCATAAACAGGTATCTTGTTTCAGGTCCGCTGGGTTTTCTGGGCCCCCGTAGGGAAAGAAATTATTTCTACTCTGTTAGATTTTTATCTGTGTTGACATAAAAAGCTACTTAACACTTTCGTGTATAAAGAACTGACAAAAAAACCCCCTCTTATACGTGGAGTAAAAATTGTAGAAAGTAGAGATCGAATATTTCAATCTAATATCAGCATGCAGGGTAAAGTGACCAAGCCGCTCTGACACCAAGAAAATAATGTTTGCAATAACGAAAAATCAATAGTGATTTATTCCTGTTGTTTGTGTCAACAAACCAATGGTTGGCAGATGTTATAAATATTTTTGTGAGTCAAATGAGAATGAGGGGGCTGGGTCTGATGTAAACACTACTAACGAGTCTGTCTGGAATATGTAACAGAAGCAAATCCGTACCACCTGTATCAAGCGCCCTTAATTCCAAAACCCAACCCCGGCTCAAATCTCGCAGCCGCAGTTTGGCGAACCATGTCCGGAATTTGCTGATCCGATTAAACCCTCCATAATAGGCTGTCCAAAGGGGTAAACAAATCCGGGGATGCGGTCTGTTGTTTGTAAATAGATCTAAAAGGAGAAATTACGGGGCATTGCTGTTGAATTCTAATAGAACAGTGTGTACACTTGAGGACGATAATGAATTAAGCGCCTTTTCTCGCGATCACTCAATACCGCCCGCCACACACATTCCATTCTCACTTTCAGTCGGCGGAAGATTTGATGTTTTCGATTGTGTAATCGATAATTAATTTGAATTGTGTGAAGACAGGCCTTTTCAGTTTTTTATGCACACTTGGTTTTTTTGAAATTAAATAGATCCGTAAACAGTAAAATTTTTAAATTTGAGGAACAAGGAAAATTCGTCTTGTCTAAGTATAATTTGTTGCGTGTCAAAAATGGTTTTATGTGGACAGGAATTACACAAATCTTGCATAAATTTTACATTTTCTGTACGATGATGAAAAAATCTACATACTTTAAGATTATTTTTAGTGGTGCATAATTTGACAAAGTGTCTCTAGACATTTCTAATGACTGTCGTGTTAAAATAAAACCGACCACTCGTTATGAATAATTTATCACTACTCTGGTCCGAACCATCTTGGCGGAAGCAACATAAAAGATTAACATTTTTTTTAAGTATTTGGTAAATCAAACCCATAAATTATTGAATAGAAAGTATTGTTCATAAGTGCCACCTAAATCTCGCTATATATGCAACATATCGCAGCATTTTCACATCAAAACGGTAAAACTTGATAGCAATGACGTCACGTCGTTTATAAGTGTGTGATGATCAAAGACTGAAACGTCATAAAAATTCTCTGTGCTGATATCACGACACCCTAACTGTCCACCGACTGCACTCAATAACAGCACCGTGTCCGGAAACGATACGCATGATTAGACACAGGATGATTGATGAACACGCTTGGTCGTAACTCCTACAGATTGGTTCATTCGATGATCACCGCGGCGCCATCTTACAACCCCTTATTGCATCTAACCGTTCACTATCGATAGGTTACACATTATTGAATTATATCTGTTTCTGTTTATGATAAGTTTATATTTTATAGGTAAATATTGTGAGAGAGAGAGAGAGAGAGAGAGAGAGAGAGAGAGAGCATTTTATTTTACCAGGATGGTAGAAGATATTCAAATTTCAGGAAAATGCCAATTTAAAAGCACTTCAATATAAATGTTTCATGCGCAATTTCTAGCAAAATCTTATTGTAAAAAGTTAGATGATTGTATAATTTTTTTTTATTGTTTGCAAGAATCATAAACTAGCTTTGGGAAGTTTCCTACGTCATGTTTCCAAAATAGAATTCATTACATTAAAACTCTTGAATTCCAAGCCTATTCAAGACTGAAACATACATTCACAATGAGACCTATTGTTCATAGGTAAGAAGCCAGGTGTCAACGGCCTTTCCAATTCCTGATTTAATGGGACGAACAATTCAATCGGCATATAACGTCACCACCCGATAACATCAGCAACCCGGAGGTAGGGAGATGGGGGTGGGTTATACCAGTGCGCACTGACCGTGTCTCTGGAGGTCAGTGACGTCATAGAGTCCGGACAGCACACTTGTACGGAGTAGTTTGTATCAGTATGACGAACTGCGACCAGTAGCACGAGCTACGATTAATGTTCCCCCTTAATTGCCGCATATTTTAGACAAACCATAAAACATGTTTTAATTAAGTTTACACATGAACGCTGCGTTTTGTTCTTTTAATGGCAATCAGTGTGGATATGCAGAGAGAACCCGCTAGAACTGCTCGTTTGACAGGCCCATGACATGTTTATGATATATTCTAGCTGCGACAAAACTGAATAATTAATTAATTGAAGCTCAAAATTACATAATTCTGCTGACAATACTATTTAAAATTCTCATCTACGTTTTGATGCATTTGAATTCGTTTCAACTCCCTTATACCTCTAAACTTCGAGCACTTTCTCTACAGTTCAAGAATTTGGAAAGATGTGAACCAGGAAAGCTTTACAAGCACCTTGTCTAAAGTAAGAATGAGGAATCTAATCACCCGATCGTGTGCATCAAGCGTGTCTGCCTAGATAGCATTTGACTAGGTGCATCAAATAATTGCACAGCATCAATGCAGGCCCTGTGATCAATCATACAAAAGGCCCATTATTAACCGATATTTATGAATGAACGTTGCCAGATAAAACGCTTTCTGCGTCACTCGTTTTAACCTCTTTCAAAATCTAAGATGACTAAATTTCAGATATAAAATCTGTTTTACGCATTCTTCAAAAGGTGGCAGTGAATGAAACCCAAAGATTAGGGACCATTACTCGGATCATCTGAACAGGCTTATAGCTCCAAAGACTGGAGAAGCTTGGCTCACTGCTCCATGTGCCGACAATCCAGTAATACTGCGTAATTCATTCATCTTTTTTATTGTCAAAGAATGCAAATTCTAAAAAAAAAAATTACAATGCTGAAATTATCCGTATCTAATTGGGAGTTTATGGAAAATTGCGAGCGCGAGGCATGTACGGATTTCAAAGAATTCTGAATTTTTGTCAATAGGTGATAAACTTTACAGAAAGCTTTATGCATGTATCAATGAAACATTGTGATTTTTTGAGCTAGAGACAATCTGTTTAAATTGCACATTAAATAGTAAGATGGATGAAAAATTGGTAGGACAGTTTTTACCTATTCTAAAACTATGAAATGGAAACTAGAGAACAGTTCAGAGAGAGAGAGAGAGAGAGAGAGAGAGAGAGAGAGAGAGAGAGAGACCCGCCACCCACAAGAGGCGTTCTCTTTCACTAATAAATGTAAAAGAAATTACACTTAAACACAAGCCCCATTTTTTGTCTTTTGATATCATTATAAACAATAATGATCCCGTCCACCTAACAACCCTCTCCAATGAAGGCTTGTACCGGCGGATTGTAAGCATCAGAAACCAATGACGTCATACGGGTCTCGCTGGAAAAGATCTGATGCTATATTTAGCAACGGCATTTGCTGTAAAATAAATAAAGTATGTAAACAATAGAATCTTTTTTGTACACAGATTTCTCCCACTGACAGGTGTTACAGTGGGATATTGCCTCCTTTTTATTTGTAGATACTTGTACGTGTGCATATTGCACGCTATCGGCTATTAAACCTTTCCTGTGGATTATCTCGATTTGCGCGTGCTTTAAGCTGCTGTAAATAAATGTTACACGGGACGATAATCCATGAGCAAAACTTACAATTATTCTTGCACTCTCGACTAATTACTACAAAATAACCATAGCAACACCTGCGTCATCAAACCGACTAAATCTTTCTAGCAGATCACGTGAATTCAGAATATTCTGCCAAAATGATCTTCCTTTTCTTATTTCTCTCTTTTCCTTTAAACTTATACTGGTTTTAAAGCCACTTTGTTTCTGTTCATAAACAATGCAATGTCTCAAGTCCTTTGATTTATTTTGCATTAAAAAAAGAACTGCAAATGCAGTTGAAAATCTTCTAAATTGTTGCGCCGCATATCCTATCGCAGTAATTCTTGTTTCTATAACTTGAAGAGAAATAAATAGGTAGAATACATGATATGAATTATAAGAATTTACACCCCGAAGATTTTATGATCCATCATAGAGGAGAGGATAATTGCCTATCAATTTATTGGCGTAATAACGACTCCACAGCAACAGACAAGGGGAGACGAGGTTCTAGTTAGCGCTTGGTTCACGCGCAAGAATTTACTATCAAGTGAGTAGTAGAGATTGTATCAGTGGCAAATGTCAGGAATTTGGGGAATAATACAACACATATTTCCATCTTGCATATGGTTCCACGGACATCTACAGAAACGGGACAATGGTCGCTTCGAATTCACTCTGTGTCTACATTTATCTTCCACCCTCGGAGTACATGTATATTGTCTTTGCTATACTAGTATCTATGACGATCGTTGAAGAGCTAATATATATCGAAAAATCTGCTGATTAGCCAAAATGGCCTAAAGTACGATTGGTTACACTGTTAATTTGCTTACAGGTACACACCCCGTCACTGACATTATAATTGACAAAGGGGCAAAAGCCAAGAGGAATTTCAGGATTTTGTGGTGCAAAATCCCCCTCTAGATCTGATAATGCTGCATAGCAGCAATAAGCATATAAAACTCCGTTTGATTCATGTGTGATGGGAAGAGCATATTACATAGCTATACTGAACGAAACATTTTTGAACACAATTGTAAAAGGACAAAAAGAAGGAGAATAGAAGACAGATTTTGAAATCTTTGACAACCCATCTTTTCTACTATGAGGAAAAAATGTCGGGGCGGTGGAATGCAGGTTTTCTATATTGGTTTTACAGAACTACAGACATATGATGAGTCATCGAAAGTTTGCTTACAGTCAAGGCGAAGTGTTGGCACGAATGCAAGAGAGAGAGAGAGAGAGAGAGAGAGAGAGAGAGAGAGAGAGAGAGAGA
>WFKH01011581.1:8213247-8224960 GCA_016163765.1 Magallana hongkongensis | reverse complement strand
AGAGAGAGAGAGAGAGAGAGAGAGAGAGAGAGAGAGAGAGAGAGAGAAAGAGATTTTGTTGATATTATTAGATGATTATGATTAGAGAGTTAGAATTATATTCAGTAGTTTTGAGCAACTGTCTGAATGAAGTGCTTAAAACATTTCCATTTATTTCATCGTAAGGGTACCAGCTTCGTTTCACTCAAGTCCAAATCAAATCCCCCCATTTCCTTGGATATTCTCTCCTCTGTAGCAGAGACATCCCAGTATCGCTTGGAATGCCACCGCCATTTCAACTTCCGCATATCTGTTGCCATCACTGTCATCTTTTGTAGCGACTGAAGCTTCGGTTTCACTACAGTGTTCGCTTCATCAGAGCATTCTCCATTGTACGTGTGTTGAACAGTTGGGTCAGTGCTAAGTCCTTTTCATTTAATAGCATATTCAACATTCTAGTCATACTTTGCATTTATTCAATTAAAGAAGTAAAGTGGCTTGCAGACGTCAGCCGCAGTAGCATGTAGATGTATATACTTATATACTTACTGTCACTGCAGTGGGTGAAGAAGCTGCAGGTGTCCGGCCGCATAAATCCCATTGGAAACGGTTTTTATTAACATCACAGAATTAACAACAAATACTCCATAAAGCAAAGAAGTTCTTCGTCGAACAATCAAACTTACGGTTCTCAGAATGGTGAGAATCCCTCATATTGCTGCATTGTAGACATTTACCGCAGCTTATTCACCATGGCGATGCAAACAGGAAAGCATTTTTTGTGTAAAAAGTAAAAATTCACATATCGAATCCTTTTCACATAAAAATGGAAAAAAGTTCTTTAAAAAAACTAGTATCGATTTCGAAATAAATTATTGCACATTCGGAAAAAACATAAGATACACCTTTCCGCCATGATAATTTTTGAGAATTGTTGGCCTACGTCATAAGCTACAAATAAGGCACCAGCAGTAACCCAAGACGGCTAGAAGCAACAAGCGTCTCTCTCCCTTTCTTCCTTTATCTCACAAACGCTTTGATGCAACGCGGCTTATCAAGGAAAAGCACATGCACATCTGGAATTTCTTTAGGATAAGGTCGCTTCCGAGTAAATCCGCATGGTCAACGTTATGTGACTCCAAAGGTAAAGAGAGCGAGGGGCCTTACAGATAGTATTGTTGTAAGTCGGGCAAAAATAATTACTGCCGGAATGTTTGTGATGTACCATTTGTTCGTACGATGAGTTGGTAGTTTGTTTTCAGACCTGGACCTACCAGAGGTTGTTTTCGCGCTGAAATTGAAACGATGGCGGCGTGAATAGCGTACGACAGGGAGAATTACAGCTCTTTTTTGCCCCACAGTATGTCAATATGTGGGTGTACAATTTTAGTATTAACGGGTGAAGAACCCAGCGATTTCTGTATGTTGGAATGCCACTGTGTGGGATCTAATTCAAAACAAGAGAAGGACTTCATATTATTAATACTTATTTACATGTACATAATTGTACTCGGAGGATTTGATCAAAAGTGTTTCCTAAAATAGTTATATGAAACTAGCAATATCAAATCTTCAGACGGAGATTAGACCCGCCTTTCTCTGCTGCCGCCTTGGTTCTTGTTCTTTTATTCAGAACCAATTACTAAAACTATATTTACAATAAATGAAAAGACTTTGACCAGTTGATTTCTAATAGATTTATTCACGTGATTTGCGTACAAGTATTTTCCCAAAACAATCGTTTTTTCACAAAAAAAAACAACTATACGATATCATTACGTATTTTGTTATTCTGAATTAGGTTGTATTGGTTGAGCAATATCAGCACTGGGCAAGTAATACTGAAAAACAAACCCGGACCTATATAAATACATGGAACTACAGAATATCACCCCGCTTTATTTTGTGTGACTGACAAAAACATCAAAGATGGAAGTTGACTAGTTTTTCTATAAGCATAATTACTTGTTCCTGACCGCTTTAAAACAATGTCCAAATGCAATATATGCACCTTCTGGATAAGCAACGAAAGGAAATTTATAGAAGGCAGAACAAATTTGGAATAACTAAGCGGATATGTGGTCTGGTCCAGACCACGTAGTCACACGCTTGAGTGCCGATGCATTCCGATGTGTCATACTAAGCCGAGGAAATGATGTTCGGGATCTTTCTAATCGTGGAACGTCGGAGCTGACGTTTTTGATTCTCTCTGTAAAAAGATCCACTTTTAAGATGTAAAATATTTACAAGAAAATCGAACACCATTTCAGCAAATATCATATATGAAACCAAACAATTTAAATAAAGATTTATTAATATAGTGAGAACTTCATTTCAAATAAACATAAAATCTGTTATTCATAAATATGAATTTTTTATCACAGAAAAATATTGGCACCAAATTATTAAAACTAACAACCGACCATGCTTATAGCTCTTGTATACATACTCACAACTTTATGCACAACTAAATGCCATAGCGTTGATTAAATAAACAATAAAAGCAAAATGCAAATTAATCCGACCTCAAATAAGCTGAGATAATATCAATCTCTAATGAGGTGTACAAATATTAACATTTAAGTGCAAAAATGACAGAAGGACAGTTCAGAGTGCTGTGCAAATTCTAGGACAGATTGTAACCCGGCGAAAAACAGTTGATGGGTAACGATTTGGGCGTATCTGGATTCTGGAGCGCGTGTAATGCTACATTTATATCAAAATCTGTCACTTGGGGAGGGGTTTTGATGCCACTAGCCGAGGTAGATTCTCGTTTCGTGTACTTAAATGACGTCACTGGCGTTGCTGACGGTGTAGATCGTGACGAATGCCTCAGATCCGGGTACTTCCCACGTGGTTTGTTGACTTGTATGTGCTTCTGTTGATAGAATGGGTGTGGCGGAGGTTTGGTTTCCGAGCGCGCAGAACTTGGGGTGCGGGGACGAGATTTAAATGAGGAAGGTGTGCTGACAGGAGGGACCTCAGAGCGTGCAGACATGCGTGCCGGGGGGCGGGGCGAGAGGCCGTCACCCCTCTGATACGCGTTCAGAAGGCGGTTAGCCGTATCCTTTTCTGAAATTAAAGGAATGAAAGCAAAATACACACAATCACACAACTATAAAGTTTTAGCAAAACGCTAGCAATGTAACATCAAAACTACTTGTATTTCATTGTCCAATATATGACGTAACACCATGGAAACGTGTGCATGTATAGATGTACATTTGTATACTACATAGCATACTATACTAGTATGAACGTTCCTCAGTGGTAAAATGAATTCTTGTCCTGGTCATTGACATTAATTTAGATCAAAATAGCTCGGTTAAACATTTCAGTCTCATTTACATCCTGCAACGTGTAAATTATGATAATGAATTGAAATTCCAGCATGATCTTTTATGGCAATAAATGAACATGACGTCACCGCACTAGTAAAAAAAACCGCAAACGGTGTATGCTACTGCTACATGCTAAGATGTCGATGATTTTACGGTGGCTACAAGTTGCAGCATCATGCGCCAAGACATGCAGTGCACCATATCGTGCAATTGTACAAAACTGAACGTGAAACAATTTTCAGCCATGAAAAAAAAGGTTTGTTTCAACATGTATCATCATTAACGTTATCATTTTTCAATAGATATGGCCTTCATTTAGTTCCCTCTCCCCATAGCCCCACTTCTTCACCTCCGACGATTATCCGATTATATCATTTCGTTTTTACTGTGTCTATTTCAATAAGGTATTAAGGAAAGAAAAATGCATATATAGAGTCCCAAATATCTCCATAAATACCACTAACCTTACCAAAGAGACGTTGCTACACTTGTATAAAGGCATTCACTCCTACACGATAACTAACCATTTTCAACTATATATATCTTTTTAATTGTTATTTGGTTCACAAAAATAAAGACTTAAAGATATCTTTCCCATTGGGCTTCTGTGAATTAATTTGAATCTCCAAATTAAAAAATACCACTGATCAAAAATCGCGTTAAAATAGGATACTGATGAATACATAATTATAGCATTATCTTTTAGCTTGTTATATACAAGTAACAATAGCTGAAAATCGTTTCTTCATGCATGAAGTCAGAGTGCGCTGGCTCTTGTTGTTCCCACACAGTAGCGTTGCTAGGATACTGACCTTGACCCTCCGCTTTCTCCATGTACTTCTGCAGGGCCTCCTGCTCCAGTTTGTGGCCTACTTCTCGCACCTGTTGGACCACATTCTCGGCGTTGTCGTTGTAGTGGCGATCGTACGTGGTCCGTCCTTTGATGTGATAAAACCGCGAGGAGGCGGTAGGAACTTGAAATAAAGAACGGAGATTTAAAAATATTTAATAAAGGTCATCTATATCAAACAAATTATCGCATCTTTGTCCTTTTTGAAGCATTGCCTCTTTTCTTCTTTTTTTTTGGGGGGGGGGGGTTTTTTGGGGGTTTTTTCTTGGAAGAAGGGAGGGGGTATCATGTAAGCGTTTGGTCTTTATTTTTTTTATGCACTGCTTTAAATATCGATGCATACTTCACATACATGAATTTTTGACGAATGAAGACTTACTGGTTCCTGTAGCGGCGACTGGCTTTTTCCTATTACTGCCGTATCTGGTGATGGGGACCTGGAGCTCCTCCTGGGGGTTGGGTTTCTGGTATGAGTACCTGGCGACACTGTCGAGGGTGTACGGTACGTTAGCCTTCCAGTCTGGCGGCAGGGTAAACGCTCGCTTCACTTGGAATCCTGTATTCAAAGAAAGATAACTCTTCTATAATATAAGTCTACTTATATCGCAATTATACGACATGGGCTACAATAGTTATACAGCGCTATTACAAATTGACGTCAAATACTTTTCAATATTTTATAATTTTTGATTCGTTGAAATGACTATCAAGAAATGCAAATAATCTAAATTATTTGTTTAAACGAAACAACATCAATCAATAGTTGTGTGAAGCATACGGACAACTGACGAGTAACATTTAAAACATTTGAATCACTTTAAACCAAAGAAAAAAGAAAAAAAAGAGTGGATTATGATGTACAAATATTGTAAAACGTTGTTGCAAGGAAGACCTAGCTTTTAGGGAAGTTATATTGTATGCGTGACGTGTTGGTAGGTATACATATGTACATGTCTACACTAGCATATGATTTTGCGGCTTCTAGTTCGATTCCTTCAAATTTTATATATTTTCCCATAATGAAAAATATAAAGCAATATGAGCTGCAATTTTCATGTTGGAAATTTCTATTGTGATATTATAATTTATTACCAAATTGACAAAAAAGATTATGGTTTATTCACTTCTGTTTAATATACAAATACTTGTGGAGGAAATCTATTTTGAGGCCCCGATCGCGATTGAAGCAAAATTGGAGTACTGTCGTCCGGTACAAAATTTGGTTTGCTAAATTTTCGTTAGAAGAGAAAGTTTTCGTCCGATAAATTTCATTATTATTATTATAGTCTTATATTTCATAAGGGTTTAATTAACATGTAGAATTATCAAGAAAACAGGTTTGTGCAGCAAAATAAAATTAAAAAAAACCCCGCATATTGCGTAATAAGTAACGTTTAAATTAGTTTTTATTTTATTTCGTGTGGACTGTGAAACTTAAGGATTTCAGTATGGATGAAAGTACATGTCATTTAAAATACAATCATTGTTTTATTTAATTAAGCCGAGTGATCATCAGATCCACTTTCAAATTCTTAATATAATTTTTCTAGCTATATACAAATAATACGCAAAGAATGATTTCTTATTCCTTAAATACGAACTCTTCTTTTTTTAAATAGAAAAATTGCCATGACCAACCAGTTCCTTTAAAATTTGCAGAAATATTAACATAATTATTAATATCATTAATATTTATATAATGTAAAAGATAATCCATATTATGTTTCGATACAATCGTAATCAACTCCGTAAAAGAAACCACAAGTTTAATTTATAGTTTCAAAATTCTTTATATAAATATTTAATGCGTTATCGTGAAATATTTTAAATCTTGTTAACATATGGCAAACCGACATCGACAAATAAATGATACGAAGTATATCTTTTTCAACGAAACGCATTCCTTGAGTGAAAAGTGGTTCCTAATTTACTCAAAACCATCTCGATTTATATATACACTTTTGATCTGTGTCTCGGTCTCCCATCTGTTACAACGCATCAAACATGTTTTGACATCGATTATTTAATACGGCGTGCTTAATTTCTTTGTAAATAAAATCGATCGCTGATAATAAGTTTACAACGATAAAAATAATATACATTTACATTTATTAAGCAGATTTAAAACAAATCAGAAGCAAAATGGACGAAAATCGACGATCATTAATTCGACATGTCTATAGTATAGATACATGTAATCCCTGCGATTTTATGAACTATTTGTTAATGAAATACTACATGCATATCTTCCTTTATAACAATTAACAAATTGATTTTATTATGGCGGCCTTACCCTGCGGTATGCCCAGGTAGTCGCTCTGGTAGGTGGACTGACACAGCCTCTTGTGGACCTGGTTAATCATCTCATCCGTCACCTGTTCCGACCACGGACTGGACTCCTGTTCTGGCTTAGCTTTCGATGGAAACCGCCAAACAAGGAATGACTGAAAGAGGGAATATAGACTGTGTACTAAAGAGGCTCTTATCTCCGGGATTAAAAGCAGTAAAACGAATTCACATATGTCAAAATAACGAACCGTTGCTCAGTAAAAGTGGAAATCTATCTCGTAAAGAGATATTTGGATTGCATCGAAGGGGACCTTTAATAATTACAGTCTGGGTTTAATTTTAAATCTACGTTGGCAGATCTTTCGAGTATTCAATTTATTGCTCAAACTTATTTGAAATAAATAACTGTATCAAAATTCATGAAATTAATGAGAAATTTAAAGTGAAAATTTCACATATACATGTATTATAAAAATATTGCTTTTATTCACGCTTCAGTATAGTTTGTTTTGCATTTCGATGTTCGTAAATGAATGTATGAATAATAAATTGTTAAGTGTTATTCATTATTTGTAAAGATAAATTAAATGCTACCTGTGCAGGTAAATATATATACTATGTAGATAATCAGTTTAGTACTTATATATTAACTTTATAAACAAGCTGTGATGGCCGAGTGGTTAAGGCGTTGGACTTGAAATCCAATGGGGACTCCCCGCGCAGGTTCGAACCCTGCTCGCAGCGGTAAATTTTTCCTTGAAAATCTTAACATTTCCCCCCAATTATTGAAATAAAAAAATCCGACTTAAATCATTCATGATATTGATAAAAAAAAAATTTATATTCCGTAAATTTTTTAGTTCAGATATATTCTGAATCCATAGCCTACTTCAAGAGGATGTGGTTTGTTACTCCTTGACCCGGAAGCTGTTCCACTTCTGATGGGCGTGGCTGGTCTATTGGGTTTCTCATAGAACTCCTCCGTGTAGTGGGTGTCCCCGATCGGACCCTCCAATGGATGCGAGGCTGTAAACCCTTGGGAACTCGATGGTCTGTGGGTGAAAAAAAAAAGCCAGATAATAGTGTGAACCTTCTCTCTGTGATACATTAAAACCCCCCCCCCCCCCCCCCCCCCAAAAAAAAGAAAAAAAAACCCACTAAATTTTATCGTTATAATGCTAAGAATAATTGAAGTTTAAGCTTTCCAAATAAATGGGCATCTTATTTATCTCGCTTGTTTCATAAATCAAACTAAATTTCCTTTTTTTTAATTTTAAGATTTTGCAAAAAAGAATAATCATAAATGAAATAAATTTCTTTAAAATTTAGGGAACATATGAAAACAAATTAGTAATTTTTTCCCTCTAAATAGTTTGTAGTACAAAGGGCATTGTTTTTTCCTCTAGAAATTGCAAAGATACACCGTTCCTGCACTTTTATCGATAGAACATTCTGAATTGTCGCAGCACTAGTTAAACTACGAAATTGGTGGTCAGAGATAGAAAATTATGCTATTTTTTTTTTTAGACTTTCTTAACTAAAACACGTTTTATCAAACATACGTCCAGTTTTGACTGAACTATACTTTTAAAAATGTCAGTCGAAGTTTGAATTCTAATAGTTATATTACTGACGTCAGAAATATAATTTGCTGACAGGGGATATATATTCGTTTTTCTCGTCAAGTATCAGAAGATGTGTTGGTCAATTAAGCGTCTGATTTAATACATGTATAAGTCACGATTGTGTCTACATGCCATGTAAGTTAACTTTTTTCCATTTTACAATATCGGATGTGAAATGACTTATTTGCAAAATTCCCTGCGTCTAATTTTGCCCTTGACTTACGTACAACCTAGAAATTAAAATATAAGAGTTCTCGATATTTGTTTTAGTAAGTATACAATATACAACCTCATACCTAACACAGGAGTCCGAAATTTGTGTAAATATTTGATGGCCGCCGCAATTACGCCATTGTATAAACAAAAATCTTTGGGGGGGGGGGGGGGGGGATTGGTTACTGTTATCTATTATTATTCTATGTTTTATTAAAACCAAACTTTAATTGTATGAAACCATTACTTCTTGATTTGAACGACCTTAATACAACTGATGTGCCAATGTATACAATCACTTCTAGTTTCATTTACTATTCAGTTCCTAATCTAATTCTTTTTAAATTTTATTTGTAAAACTCATCGTAGCATGCTAAGAATAAATAAATCTTAAAATTAGGATTCACTATAAAATATGTAATTAACAATAATTATCTTGTCATTATTCTAATTTTACGATCATTGAAATATTTATTCAATATTGATGGGTTTCCCCATTCTTTACTTAATTTTTATATTTCTACATCGCATAATTAAATTCCAGAAAAGCAGTCATTTAATGTGCATCTGTTATAAATAAGTAAAATCGATATAAAAGACTATAATCTGGTATTTTCTTTATCCGTCTTAGTAAGTGGTTACTAGTAAACTAAGTAATTTCCACAAAAAAAAACCCCACGAAAAACCTTAAATGCATCACAACTATATTGCAAATAATATGATTTCAATCACAATCTTAAAACTCTGGTAAAAGATAACGTAAACTCTGTGTATGAAATCTAGATATAATCATCTATAAAGTTACCAGCCCCCCCCCCCCCTCCAAAAAAAAAATAAATTCGAAATCAAGACTGACATTATGCTAATGTACCAAGACCTCATAATCAATATATGTAGCCTCATCTTTTACAGAACTCCGTGAAATAAACAACTTACCTGTGGGCTGTGGTTTCCTTAGGTTCTTTCATTGGATAATCTCTGGTGTACGACGTTTGATACGGGTCCATTGTGTAAAAATTATCCTTCCTACCTAAAAACAAAAATACTTGCCATTATTGTGACGTCAATGCATTTTCATGACATCACAATAAGGTCTGATGACATCACAATCAATATCCACATTGTATAACTCTCGGTATTTTTCTAAAACGTCACGGAAAGGGAAATGTGATCCAAAAACACAAATTCTTTCCACAACTGAAGGAAAAGGAATATTGACTTGACAATTAGCTTGATTTGTTTACCGTTTATTTTTGTTAATGGTTGGGTTGTAAACTGGCGTTGCATAGCAGTGGGCAATTTACTAGTATCCTTCAGGCAGGAGAAAGTGGAGTTTATTTAAGGTATGCATTGAATATCGGGTTGTTTTAGTGGATAAAAAGGAAATTGAACAAATTTTCATTGGAAAAAGCCAAATATAAAAACCAAACATTAGTCAAAGCATTTTAATGTATACACAGGAATGAGCGATAAATTGCTGATAAGGAATTCTAAAGGAAACTTTCTTATTACTTTGTGTACAAACTATCGCATTGTCATTATTTATCCCCGGTGTTAGTTCTCCGATACACGCCGCAATAAATATTCTGTGGGTAGATTAATTCTAAATACAAACAGCCGTTTATAAAATGCAAAAACATATTTACTCATATAAATGCTTACACATGCGCTTTATTAATCCCGCACATTAGTTAAGTTTGCACGTCAAATTAAAAGCTAAGTTAGTAAGTAATCTGCCTTTACTTCCATGCAGTACACACCGGGTCAAAAGGCATGATCAAACTGCCTGTTAATCTGCACTAATGATTGTTACCTTCATATTCGTTTTCGTTATCAGAGTCTGAAACAAAGTCCAGCTATATCAGATGTGACTTAAAAATTATGGATAGTCAAACAAATGAAGAGAGAGAGAGAGAGAGAGAGAGATGTAAAAAGAGGTGGCTTAAAAATCATTGATATAAACCAAATGATAAGAGAGGGAGACATAAAAAATAAAAGTGATCATAAAATCATCAAAGAGAGAGAGAGATCGTACGTTGGAGACAGAGAGAGAGAGAGAGACAGACAGACAGACTTACCGTAAGCTGGGAAGGCGGTGGCGGGGCGTGGGGGTGGAGGGTCGCTCTCCGGACCAAACTGTAGGGAGGCCAGGAGTTGTAGGGCCTTAGCACGGTCCGCCTCCGAATCAGTCTTCTCATAGAACGCCTGGAGATCCTTCTGGAGACCTGGAACAACGAGTTCGTCTCCGATCTGAGGAATAGAGACCTGCCATTAGATTACGTGAACCAGGACCTCCTCCCCCCCCCCCCCCCCCAGCCTTGGGGTAGAGACAGACTATTGAGACTTACCCGTGTTTCTGTGTTAACATATTCCAATTTAGGTGTTGGAATATTATTCACTGGTTTACGATAATATGCCAGAGTCGCCATTTTTACATTGTAAACAGGAATTTTACAAATGAACCATATGATTTGCTGTCGTTAAAGCCCGCAGTCCCGTTGTCAAGCGAGTCGATTTAAACATTACCAATACCGCTGTCTAACTGAACGCTCTGCTATTTATATTGGATGATTTCTTGACGATTCATTACGTGGTGCGGAACCATGTCTTTTCTCCAGGAATAAAAGATCATTTAAATTTCATTTTTCATGAAGTTTAAATGTGAAGGTTTTGATAAATACTTGTCCGGTCATTTTATTGACAGTAGAGACCAAGGCTTGGATAATTTAGAAAGGAAAAAATTAAAAGGAAAATCAATAAAAGAAAAGACGATTTTACTTTATCGATCGCATTCTCTGTGTAATCCACTTAGATTGGAGTGAATTATATTGCGAACAACCAAACATTGTCATATCGACTTTAAACACTTCAAGATCAAAACAAACACAGGGCAATTTATCAGTCTGACATGTAAGGTCCGGCAGTTCATTTAGTTAATCCACGGAAATACGGCTAATTCCATGACAAATCCAAGAGTAAAAAAAGTTTTTAAACAGAGACATTTAAAAAAAACTTTAAAAAAAACTCGTGGATTTTAACCGCGTTAAAATTTGCAAGTGGAAAAAAGACAAATACCGTAAATCATTACAAAATAAATCAAAACATTGTTTGAAAATGAATCGCATACTCTCTCTCTCTCTCTCTCTCTTATACCTTGAATACGAGGAAAGCCAATATAATTATTCAGACACCACATTATAAACTTACAAAATTGATCACTAATTTGTCCTCACATAAATGCAAAATAACGCAATATACAACAGTATATAAAATTTGTGATCGTTTTTAACAATCTTTTAGAGTTGTTTTTTTTTTCATGTTAGAAACGAGAAAAGTATATTTCTGTCCCCGTCATTAGGTTAAAAATTCATTTTTAACAAACCTCTCTGCAACAAAGAAACAGTATTTGGTAAAAT
>WFKH01011581.1:8176506-8213147 GCA_016163765.1 Magallana hongkongensis | reverse complement strand
CCCTCCAAAGCAATATTTCTGGGAAATTAAATAAACCCCCCATCCTCTGGAACAAGCAATAAGCTGAACTCACCGTAACACGGGACAATTCCGACTGCAGTGGTTGGGAAGGTAACAACACATCATGACTTATTAATGCGTTTCTAAGCATTCATCGTTAATAAGATATAAAATAATCAATTACAATCCAAAACTGGATGCTTTAAGACACGCAAGAATGCTCCAATGTATGTCGCGCCGTGAAGCTGAAATTTACCAGCCTCCGCGGTGTAAACTCACGGAAACAAACTGTATCCTAAAAGATGGAGACTTTAATTATTCAGGGTTGTACTCCGGGGAGATTTTACCTAAACAAAACCCATCAAAAACTGAAACAAAGTGGATGGTGTTTCGACTCTAAAACGCCCGTTTGATGTGGTTCTGTTGTGTTGAAAGACATCAAAACAGTGAGTTTCTATGTAACATGTCTGTCACACTATCCATTCAATGTCCTTCATGGATAGCTGTCTATATAGATCCATCTATCCATTTTTATATCCTATCCCCCTTCTATCCACCTATCTACTACATGTACCAATTACAGTATCCCGAGATCAAGAACAACTAAAGACAATGCCTTAATATAAACATATTAATTTTTATCATTCTTTTTTTTCTTCTGTATGAAAATATAAAAAGAATCAAAAGACATAATAACAGCATACAAAATATTGTAAACAAAACACATATCATGGAATGAATTGTCATTTCCAAATCACTCATCCATCTGTACTTTCAGCACAAAAATTATAACATTTTCTCAAGATTAAATAATGATTTGGTAGTGAAGATATTCTCCCTTATTTCACTGAAGTTTCATGTATACATGTATGTACATTACAAAACACCTATTCCCATAGACAAAATTGAAGCAATTGACTCTTGAGTATCATATCATTAACTATCTCTCTCCCCTCCCTTCTTTCCTCTATCTTTCTCCCTCTCTCACTCTCTCATTTAAAAAGTAAAAGGGTTTTTTTTGCATAGGAACACATGCAAAGAGATTATGGAAGTTGAAAAGCTATAATCCAGGTTATGGCAGGAAATCTTTAAGTGTGGTGCCATATTACATCTCAGAATTTGATCACATTAAAGAAACACATGCTATCTTTGGCTCTGTCGGTGGCTGATAGACAAAGATGGAGTCTGGAATGGCAAGCTATGACCGACACTACGGCAAGAAGTATTTGGGAGTGCTCATATGGAATTTGTGGTCAGAGAAATAACCATGACCACGGTGAAAAGATCCAAACCTGAAGAAGAATGGACAGATCATCACAATATCACTACATTTCTATATTAATCTATAATACTTGTCTCTTCATGCATAAAATGTGTATGGTAATACAGATAAATTACAGTTCATCAACCCTCTGATAAAAATTTACTTTGAACCAAAAATGATTTTCCAAAAATCTAAGTTACATCTGCAAAACACAATTTTATCATACCTTTTGGAGTGACATTCAACAGAAATCTCCTTTTAATTGACAATTATATCAAAAGCAATGATAGACTTCTATCTCAGCGAGAGTAATCTCTCTTGACAGAGGGTGTGTCAACCTTAATGTAATTTCACCTTTTGTTGAAATGTACACAGCTGTCCACTTTTGAGGGGTCTGTGGTCAGCCTTGTATTGTCTTTGTAATTATCTGGATTGTCTGGAATGTGGAACTTTGCTATTTGGACCTCTGTGTCACTCAGGCCACCATGTGTAATACGAGCATAGCCAAGCCTTGTGATCGATAATTAAAACATTTTAAATTGCATGTTAAACTTACATTTTACAGGATATGTTATAATTTTAACATTACTGATCATGCTCAACAGTATTATAGATTTTGAGCAAAATAAGGGTAGGTGGACTGTTGTACAACAGCTGAGTGGAAAACCCCAACTGTTTAAATGGACTTAGACACGATTTGAGCTCAATTTTTTTCAAAATTTATTTTTTCATTTTTAATGTCTAGAATAGTCAATATGGAGGTTTTTAATCCTTTGTCAAAATTAGAAAGTAAAATATCGAGTTACAAGTGAGTAACAGAGGTTTGAATTCTTTGTTTTGTAAACAAAGCTCGAGTCCTGTTATTGTTTACACATGTGTTGTTTTGATATAAGTTTCAATCAAATGTTGCTTCTGCTGTTGATAATATCATTTATGAGCACATTGAAACAGTTTATCTTGTTTTCCAGAGTCATTTTGTCAAAGAAATGGTAATTTCTTTACTTTACATTATTTGTAAACAAATATAAGACTTGAGCTTTGTTTACATAACAACGACTTATTTCCTCTGTATCTCGCTTGTAACTTGACTTTTAACATTCAAATTTTGGTGAATCATTCAAAATACACAAGAAAACTATTTTATACATAAAAATTAAAAGTAAAATTTTCATCTCAAATCGTGTCTACGTCCCTTTAAACCATGTCAAGCACCTACTTTTGGAGACCCCTGTACATGATGTATTCACACCATCTGTCTCTGTCTGTTTCATCAATGTCTTTGACATTGCCATTTGTTAGAAGTTCATGGTAGTCACGACTACCAGGTGCTGAGGTCACATATCCAAGAAAAACCACTGGATTCTTGCTAAAAAAAATAATAACACACAAAAAATCAATTCACACAATAATTCATATTTAAGTCTTTATCTTTACCTTACAAAGACATAAAAGAATACTGAGCTGAGTACTGACCTCTGTTTCAGTTCGTTTGCCAGGAATTTGGCCTGTAGTTTGCGGTCTAGGACGTCCCGGTCATTCCCCATGTGTGTCACCACAAAGTCAACATGTCTGCCTCCCACGTCCACTGTCGCAGTAATGGCTGGAGCTAGCTCACCTATCGAATCGTGAGAATGAGAGATCTCATTATGAACTCCATGACATGTATCAAAATCTTTAGAGAAGAACATGTAAACTGATTGAAACTCACCATGGGGTGAAGGAAGTAGGTGATGAGTTGACTTGACTATTGGATATTTGGATAAAATCAAGTTCCTGTGAAAAAACCACAAAATTAAGTTTAAAGGACATGTGACACAAAATCACTTTCTCCTAAAAACATTTTCTTTGATACAAATAAATCAGTTTACAACAATTTTCCCATTTGACTAGCTTCAGATAAGAACACACAGCTCAATTAAGCATGCTGAAAATCCCAGCTGCAGGTGATCTCCGAGTTTTGCCGATCTTTAATGAGATAAGAAACCCCTGTGTGTTATTCGTCAGAGATGACCTAGTCAGCCCCATCGGCTAGATAGTAAACAGAGTTTACAGAGGATACTGCATTTGTGTTGCAAATGATGATTTTGAAATAAAGGACCATCAGATTAAAGTGAATTATTAAAAGCATATTTTATTGAATAGCCTAGCATATGAACCCTCTCCCGAAAAACAAAGTAGTGAGATTATAGAATGTTCAGGATAAAATGTAGTATCGTTGGTTAATAGAGTTTTTGAGATATTTTTCTGTGTACATAAGATACCGGTAATAGAGAATTATCAAAATATGAAGTAATTAAAGTGAATCTGAAAATTCTGTGGTTGATAATGGCAAATTATCATCCCATCCTGTCAGCCAGACAGGCAACAACTTTATTAGAATCTCAATATTCAGTAAAGTTGGAAATATGTTTGAAAATGCATATTGATCCAATCTTGTAGATCCAAAACATTGATTTAAATAAGGTTGATATTGATCTAAATAATTTTTCTTTAAAAGATTCAACTTTGAGCCCGATGAGTTAGATTTTTATTACTAGTATATCACATATATAAATTATTTCTTTGTGTACTACATGTATTTGTAACAATAGGTGTTGCTATAAAAAAAATCATTCATTGTCCATCTGAATCTAATGTCAGTATATAAGAAGTCATCAGTGTGCACAACAGCTCGATTTTGGTGGTTTTTTGTTTAAGGTTTGATCAACAGAGAATAAATTATAGACAACTCAGAGGAACTACCCAAAAAAATCATGATATTCATAAATTATTAAAAGAAAGATCAAATTTCATTTGAATATAAAAATTCAAGGAGTCTGGGATTAATACATTTTCAAAATCTGAATACAATGTTTCAGTTTTAACTGATTATGAAAATTGATAGTCTTTCTGATTAAATTTCAGTCAAAAATTATAATCCTTGTATAATTAAAATGGTGTGGTATTATATTCAGACAGATGGTGAATGCAAAGAATGTGACACAGCAACTCATATTGTTGCATAAATTAAACGGAAAAACAAACATGATCAAATAACACACTCAAAAATGAAATAAAAAGATATTTGAGTTATGAAGCACATAGGTCAATTAAAAGTTAAATTAACAGTTCACCATTTTTTCTCCAATTCATAATTGCTGAGGAAACAGAAATAGGGTTTCTAAGCTTAGAATAGTACATGTTTCTGTACAGGGTTCTCAGACTTTTAATATCAATTAGCAAAATTTATTGACTTCAGATTATAGATAAGAGCAATTTAGACATCCCTGTGTTTAAAACATACAGCGAATGGGTAGTGTGAGTCGGTTTTTACGTCGCACCGAAGGTTTCCGATCTCAGAGGCTTCGGATATGCATATTGAGGTCACGCGTCTTATCAGCTATATAAATCAGCAATAGCTGTGAAACAGATGGGAGAAGCAGGGGATATTTTGCAGAAATTTTATCACACTAACAATCCAACTTGTTGGTCAATGTTTTTGTGATTGTGTCACCTGCCCTTTAAGTTCTTCCAAGCATCTTATTGATTATGTTCTTCATTCCTCATTACTTAGCCACATTAATGTACTATATCAATCTTTCAATCACCTTTGAGGACCATCTGATCAATTTTGATTATCTCCCCATTTTTCAGGAAAATAAAAGGGGAGCATACTGTGAAAATTTGTTTTACCTTGGCTAGAATGATGTTACTTAATGTACTCACCCCCATGTGTGTGTCTTGGTTGCAGGTCCAAAGTCTACATACATCCCCAGCTTCTCTCCCAGCCACATCCCAAGGTCATTGTTCCCAAGGAACGGTTTAGAGGCATCACTCTCCAAGAGGGTCACAAAATCTGCTCCTGCAACAAAATACCAGCATAGTGCATGTCAAGTAGCCTGCTTCCATCAATCACAATGCTTTTGACCTATTTCCAAATCTACCAAACAAACTACCAGCATGTGCATACAACAAAGAATTGCACTGACAGAAAATTTAAAAGAAACACATTCTTTTTTTCAGAAGATGAAATGGCTGTCAGGATTTTTTTGCTGCTCACCTTTCTAACTATGGAACCGAATGCTGGATTTGTATGGGATTACATACAGATAAGATTTGATACACATATGACATATGATACAAGTAGATAACTACCTGTTTCATTGATGAGTTTAGCCGAGCGCTCCAGACTTGGCCAGCCTCTGTTGTCATAACCAAAGTGATAGGTCCAAATCATGGCAGAAAATTCGCCAGGCTCTGCCTACAATAGGACACAGAGTATGTGATTTGATGAAATGAGAACCCATTATGTTAATGAGTAGATCAAATGATCTAATTTTAATTGGATTATTCCAGCTTAAAGATATTTAACTTCTTGGGTTCCTTTTCACAGTTGTGGGCCCTGATGTAAAATAAAAACACTCATGCTGCACACAGTCTGAGTAAATTTAATTGTTTCATGTCTTTTTACCTTACTGAGCATGTTCTGGGGTAATTTAATTATTTTTATCTTGCTCATATAAAATACCTGGGAAGGAGGAGAGAACTCCTGTTGCCTGTATCGTGTAGCAAACCCTGCCAGGCCTGAGCATAGGATGAGACCCAACACTGCCAAACCAAAAAACAAAAGGTATGTTTTAAATTCAGTGAAGCGATAGGAAAATGTGGGTCTAATTAACAACAAAGACAAATTGGTACATATATTGTACTTTATAACTGTTCTCTTAATATTTATATAAACTTACAAAGGTGGACCTTGGATAATGACATCCTTTCCTTTTCTATCACAGGTAGAGCAGTGAAACTCTGGTCAAAAGATTTACCTGAAAATCAGAAATCAAATTCAATATTCATTTTACCTAATTGCAAAATTTAGTATAAAGGTTGTCTTTAAATTTTTATTTATTGATATACTGTAAACAAACTTTAATTTGCAACAACTATTTGAGCAATTTACTTATGATAAACTAACACAATAAAGAATTTATTTGTGCCAAGATATATTGTTTGCATGAACCTTACAAAATATTATGCATGCTAGTAAAAGTTGGTTAACAGTACATGACCTTAAAAAATGATTTTTTTCATAAAGACATCATTCATAGAGAAAAACTACACAATACATAGATGTACAAGACTTATGATGAGATGATATGACATACAAGCATTCGTGTCTCTTACCAACAAAAAGTCCAACAAAAATCCCTAACATGACAGCAGCCATCAGATAGTCAGTGTGTTCCCTTGTGTAAACTCCACCTGGCACAAAGTTGTAGGCCACCGTCCACACAAAGAAAAAGATCTCCACCAGATAGGTTACTATGGCAACTAACAGTGACCTTGCTGGTGGACATCTGCTGACTCTGTCGGCCATTTCCGGCCAGATAGACATCGTGTATACTGCTAATACAAGACCTCCTGAATAATGTATTGCAGAGAGTAAAACATACAATTTTAAAGATATAATTTTTCTGGATTATAGTACTATTTCATAAGTTCATTATTTTAGCTGACCTGTATATCCCTGATACGTGGGTAAATAATAGAGCCCAGCCAAAGACAGTGCACCAAACAACCACCAGATTTTACTCTGAGCTACATGGCGACATCCTGACATGTAAAATCCACAAACTAGACACAAGAATACTCCAACCCTAAAAATGAAACAGGAGTTACAATTAGACAAAATTTCTTTTGAAATCCAGTTTTGTCTAGTTACATAGTAGATATCAATATTGTTATGAAAAATCCATGTGACATTTTGGCATTATTGATATAAATGGAACACTAAGAATAGGTTCATTTTTTTTTTATACATTTACCTCACTTTTGTTCTGATAATTGTTTTGACATGAAATATTGAATAAGCTTGGCAAGTAGCATTCTCTCACAAACAAGGCAATACTACAATAATTCTATGATATATAAAACTTTTAGAATTATAATCAAACTAGAATTGGACTAACAGTTATAAAAATATATTGATATGATTTACAAAAAAATAACGACCCTCCATAATATGGTGTGGGTCCATGGTCCGGGAAGCCGGTAACAACCCATCTTGTTACCAAGGAAACCTCCCCAAAGCACCAGTGTGTCAAGTAGATGAGACTACCCAGCCCAACAGCTGTCGGGAACCAGTACGGTTGATCAGGCTTCACCTTGTCCCTGCTGTTTATGACATCAGCACCTGCATCAAAAATACTTTGAAAATTAATGAGTTATTATAACACAACAGGGTTTATCAAACACTTTGAATTTCAGCTTTCAATAATAAAAACAAAATAGTAAATAGCAAGTGTGAGATTTTTTTTAGGGATGCTTTCACAAAGGTGACTAGATTTATTCTTTAAAATATTTTAACATCAATTCTACATAAATTTTATATACCTGAGAGAATTTGGTCAACAGTGGCAATAGCAGCTAGTGCAATGATGGCTGAGTTTGTCTGGTTGCTCCACCATGTGGGCATGAAGGAGACAAACCACACCCTGCTGGTAACCAGTGACAACAGACCCAGAAAGAGGCCCCAGAATGTGGAGGACCTGATTCAAAACAAATTGTCAAAAACAATGACAATGTTCATTTTTTCTTGGTTTTGTATACCCATACAAGCTATTTACAAATTCTAGAACAGTTTGAACATATTCAATTCATAGTCTTGTACATGTATATTCTTTTTACATGCTAACCACCCAAAGTATGTCATCAGTGGGTAGGGTTTCTTTCCACCTTGCTGTTTTTCATTGTGATTGTGAAAAATTGGATGAGCTGTAGGAGACTTTTGGTAAATACATATAAATAGGCATTGACATGATAAAGATTCATCACTGTTCAGTGTACTTTGGTGTGGAACAAAAAGTTAAAACATTATTTCACTTTTTTAGTTTTCTTCAAAGTAGTATAAAACATCTTAGTTTATGTATTCTAGCACCAAGGCAGTTGCTAACTCAAGATGATATGGCTGGTAGCAGGACTTTTAGGCCCCAAGATGTTTAGGCCCTTAATTGATAAGATGTTTAGGCCCCAAGATGTTTAGGATCCAAGATGTTTAGGCACCTATCTTAAGATGTTTAGGCACCAACCTCTTTTTTTTATTTGTTTAACATTATTGACTAATTTAATAGACTGAGATTGAGATTTATCTCTTACAAATCTTTTATTGTATTTATAAATTTAAAAATATTTTTTTCTTACTTAATTTTTATCAAATAAAATCTACATTAAAAAGTCCATATTATGCGTCAAGTATCTTTAATTAATTATCAAATTATTTTCAAATTCAGAATCTTAATTTTATTAGATCTTAATTCCACTCAAAGGGTATTTGAATATTGCATAATTTTTATTCAACAAAGATAAAATAATGAGCATTTCTTTACCATGTGTTAAACCACCATTACCATTAATTAAATTGTTAAAACAACATCCACCCTCCACCCCAATATCCTCCCTGGATAGGTGCTAATAAGGAGAGATAATGAAGAGATCCTGCACTCTTGAGAAGTAAATTGTGAAGAGACTAGTCTTCTTTAAGCAGTGATTTATCTAAATCTGTTATAAATATCACATATTCTATACATGTATGGGTTTTGTCATTGAAAATAATAAATTAACTCAAACATGAATTTAATGTGTATTTGCTTTGCATGCCTGTTAAATTTCATTAAAAGAATATCCAAAAATATCCCTAAGAAATATATTTATCACCTGCATCTACAGTTAAGAATAAGCGTAATTATAACAGCCAAGTTTTATGATTGTCGAGATATCTTTCTACTGGAATGATTACAGAAATAACTTGTGTTTGAGTAGAAAGTTGCTTCAGGGATTTTATTCTTAGTTGTATATCGATAAATCTGCTGTGTGAAGAATATCAATGATAAAAGATTGTTTTTTAAATATTCAAACATTGTATAATTCCAATGATGATAGGCAACAAACCAATTTTCAAATATGAATACTATAATGCATACCCTCATATAACTTTAATTTTGTGTTCTAGTAATGAATCTCATAATGGCAGCTCTGACATCGCAATTTTTATGTAATTAATTTTCTCCAAATTTACCAAAAATGCATTTATTTGCTTAAAACTGCTCAAGAGGTACACATCTTGAAATTGGTGCCTAAACATCTTGGGGCCTAAACATCTTGGGTCCTAAACATCTTTGCTTGGGCCTAAACATCTTGGATCCTAAACATCTTGGGGCCTAAACGTCTGTAATTCATATGGCTTACATGGCCATCTAAAGCTTAAATCACTCACCTAATTTTAACATCAGGACTCCACAGAGTGGCTGCCAGAACTAGCATAGAAACTCCAGCTCCTCCGGCTAGGATCATTAGTCTACTTAATGTGCTGGGAGCCTGAAATGAAGCTAATGACCCGACCATCAGCAATCGAAGCACTCCTAGGACCCATCTATTCTGAACAAGTGACATCACACCAGGAATTCCAAACAGAATAGGACTAAACCATGTGGCAGCAAATGCTTCATATCCGGAAATGTCGAGCTCATTCAATGGATAAAACCATATCATTGGCCCCAAGCCTTGAAACAGGGACCAAAATACATATCCTACAAAGATCGTAACGTATACACTTATCTATTTGACATACCAGAATTTACTTAATGGTAACTGTGTTATTTCGAGACACTGTGATATCGTACAACAAAGCTAAGCAAATCGATCATTATATTCATGAATGAATGATATACCGGCATATCCCGCATTTCCTCGCAAAATTTAAACTTGTTATCAAAGATTATGTGCATTGAAGCTGAAATGGCACTATATGTAACCTACCATTTACAGTTTCTCGGATAAGATCCCTCAGCGATAATAAATGACTTCGTTCCTCCATGGTTCTTTACCTATTTAAATAATGCATTAATCCACAAGGAATTTATACAAAGTAAAAACGTAAACAAATAGTATCTTTCTGACGCTTGAAAAGACGGACGGATTTATGGTATCCGGATTGATTCGGTACTATTTTATCAAGGGTTGATGTCTGCAACCTTTTATCCTCCTTATTGTCATGTAATATGCTAACAGAATGTCAATGTATACACATTTGTACGATTTTTATAATGATGCTAATTTTTTTTCGTTCCGAATGAAAGCTGTTTCGAAACATTTTGAAAACCAGGATTTATCCAACCACTTCCGGGTAAACTTGTGTTGGCTCTGCATCGACAGCATGATGAAATAGCAAAGTTGACAAGCCTTTGCAGCTGTGATGGACTTGTTGTCAATGCTGCTGTCCCTTGTGGGCATGGCAATTATTGTTGCTGTTATTGTAAGTAATAATCATGCAATAAAGAACGTTTTAATTTTCTCTAAAAGTTAAATTAGACCCTGTGCTTTTTGCATATGTTACAACTGCAACTGCCCACCTGTATAATAACTTTTAAAGATGATTTTTGGAAATAACACTTATTTTTCAATTATCATTATAAAAAAGAGAAATAACCTATCAGATGCATTTCTTACAAATGCATAATGATATCATGCAAAATTAATGGTGATGTGCATTTTGGTGGGGGGTTAAGCCTTGGTAAATTGAATTTAGATATGTCTTAAAAAGAGCTACATGAACAACAAGTTTGTTTCACGTCGCATATGCCTCTAAGTAAATCAGGCAAATTTAAATATAGAAATCATGGCATATGCAGTAATACTTGTTTCAGGTAAGTATACAATTGTAGTAGTTTGGATTATGTATGACAGTGGATATCACCCAGGGGAGCTTAGTGGTAGAGCTCCTGACTAGAATTGCAGGGGTACTGGGTTTGGTTCCCTTTCCAGCCAAATATTTTCATGCTAATTCCCATTCACCTACTACAGATGGTGGCTTGGCCTTCCTTGTTCAGGCAATATAAATATAATTTATTCAGTCCTGATTTTTGTTGTGTCTTGGGGGTCAAAGACAATTAAAGAAGGGAGGAATGTAGTATGGTAATTGGGGCTATATGGACCATAGATATCGGCCTGGGTAAATCAGTGGTAGAGCTTCTGACAAGAGTTGCAGGGGTCTTAGGTTTGATTCAAGGTCCAGATTTATAAATTGTCAACCTTTATATGGTCATTCCTCCTGAAATATTTAAGCTTAGTGTTCAGAAACAAGGATAACTGTTTTTTCACTTCTACTTTGATGCCTAGGAAAGCAACCACATCTATCAGACATGTGAGATTCCTATAATATTTTGCAGATGACTGAAAAAAATTTGCAAGCCCAATTAAGCTTCAAAAGCCTCTTGGCCATTTATGAAGTACATGTAAAATTGTTTAAAGTAATCTTCAATGTTGCAGGCTTTGATCATTGTTGCCATGTCAACTAAGCCTTATCCAGACTTGGGACGGTATGATAGTGAGAAATATTTCTTGAATGAGAAGCAAGAGAAATGTTTATTTCCATCAATCAATGACCCTGCCAGTGTAGAGCTGTCTGTGATAGTACCCGCCTACAATGAGGAAGAAAGATGTAAATATTCATTCATTCATTCATATATTCATTCATTCATTCATTCATTCATTCATTCATTCATTCATTCATTCATTCATTCATTCATTTATAATTTTTATACATTCAAGACTATAACTTTAATTTTTTTGTAGTGCCAATGATGATGGATGAAGCTTTGGAATACTTAGAGGAGAGAAAGGTTTGTATGATAAAGTTTAGTCTAAAAAGTAATATAATTTCAAATCTGTCAAAGGTAAAGTTCAAGAACTAATTTTAGATAAAGTTCCTCTAATACTAGACAATGGTGAAGGATAAAGTAAACAGTTACATTTTGTATTTATATGTATATATTTATACAATGTAACACTTATTTTATCTATTTTGATATTTAGGACTTTTTCCTTGTAGAAAAAATTGAAATCATTTACATACGAGGTCATTGTTGTTGATGATGGTAGTAAAGATAAAACCACACAGGTACTAACATATATTACTCTTTAAAATGGTATTTATGAAAATTTTAAAAAAATACACATTATATTGCTATTTATTCATATTTTTCAATGACCAGATGGTCTGAGATTGTCTTCATTTCTTTCAGACTGCCCAAAGTTATTGTAATAAATATGGATCTGACAAGATTAGAGTTTTAACTCTTACAAAAAATCGAGGGAAAGGAGGGGCCATAAGACTGGTGAGTATTAACTAAGGTTGTCATTCAGAAGGTAGGATAAAATAATTTACCTCTCAACATTACATTTGTTAAAAAGTTTGTATTCACATTATCTTTGAAAAATAAACAAAGCTTTGATAAGGTGTTTTAATAAATCAAAATTTGGCATGTTTGATTCATGAAATTTGTTTTAGTTATGCTTATTCAGATAATAATCTGTATGGTTATGGTTATTAATAAGATTAATTTTGAAGTATTGTTTAAAACCATCCCAAATATGTTGCCAGATCTTCATTTGTTATATACCAGTAAATAAATTGAAATCAAAAGAAATTTTACAATGATGTTTAAGAGTTTTACAAAGTTATAGCATGTTTACCCAGCTGAGTTGTTTGAAAATAATTGAAATCCTCTCTGCTTATCTCCCGTGTAAAGGAGTGGAGTGGATGGTAAATTCAAAACTTTGTAATTTTTCTTTTATACTTGTTTATTATGATTACATCTTTGGTAGCCAAGGGATTTTGATCCTCTATGCCCTTCTAAAATTGAGAGGAGCAGAGCAAATCGTAAACCCTTGGCTAGTGATTAGTAGCGAAGATGTTATGGTTATAGTTCACACATGTTTCTAAAATATTACTTGAAAGGTAATTTTTCTTCAAAATTAAATTTTCATAATTAAAAAAATTTATTTCTAACAGGGGATGTTTTCTGCTCGAGGTCGTTACCTGCTGTTTGCAGATGCTGATGGTGCGAGTAAATTCAGTGATTTTACTAAACTTGAGAATGAAATGAAGAACATGAAGAAGGACAGCAGCAACAGAGCAGTGGTCTGTGGGTCTCGGGCCCACCTTGAGGAAGAGTCCATTGCTCAGGTAATGTAGGTCAATAACTCAGGTAAATACAGGTAGACTGCGCACATGCCGTTGAAATACAGGCAAATTGAAATATGCACATGAAATATTGAAAGGCAAACTCATATCAACAGCTATCTCAAGCTATACAAACAAGATACTGTATGTCATGGGATTATAAAAAAAGGAACATCTGCCATTTTTAACTACTAGGCATCTGTAAAGAAATGTATGAAACAGTCTTAATAACAAAGGCTCTGTCAGAGCTGAAAACAAGCATACCTGTACAGTGTATGTCAGCATTATAACTGTAAAACACACATGTTAATGACCTTGTTTGTTGACCTTTCATTTTACCTATCAAAGAGTATTCTCTTTCTGAAAATAAGTGTTGTCTAGAATGGACAGTGTTTAAGTGTAACTTCCCGTATTTTTGATGAAATATATTTTCTCTTCATACTACATGTATCTATGAAATCCATGCTTGTCTGTATTTTCTCTACATATTTCCTAGAAATTCCATTATGTCTTCATTTTCTTCACTTTATTTTTATCTATCAATATTTTTAGAGGTCTTTCTTCAGGACTATATTGATGAAAGGATTCCACTTTGTGGTGTGGTTTCTCTGTGTTCGAGGAATCAAGGACACACAATGTGGATTCAAACTTCTCACTAGGGAGGCAGCTGTTCTTCTGTTCTCTAATCTGCATGTAGAGAGATGGTAAGCTTGGTTTGAATGATTTGAAGAGGAATCATATATATTTTGTTAACCTTTTAATAGATGTTTCTTAGTTTTAAATAGCTTAACTTTTCGTTGAAAGATTTCTTTACTTCATTTTTTGTTGACATGAATACTTGTCAACTTGTCAGTTAAATATTTATTTTGATAGATAAATTGACAGATCATTATTTTTGTCTTTATTCTTAAAACCTATAAAAATCTCTCTTCAGTGAATTTTGCTATTCATTTCCCCTGCAGTATTTTTATCCTCTATTTACTATGATTTGGGGGTTGCAAAGTCAGTCAATGCTTATAAATGGCAACATTTTACTCAGTGTAAAGAGTAGGGAAAAGAAGAGTGCCAGTTAGTACCAATGTATTTTTGTGCATTCTGGTGATGAATATCTGCATTGGGAGATACCTTGTTGGTTAATGGGCAGAGGTGCTATTATTGGTAAAGAAACCAATCAGTTGACAGAGTATAATGGTGGACCGCTCTATGTTTGTCACTCTCTTTGGTACTCTATTTTGGAAATAAAACAAATAGCTCTTCCTTTGTTTCCAACTCTCATCTAGACTCTAGATTCATTTTCAAGGGAATATATTGTAAAGAAATACTGCATTTAAGAAGATATTTATGGATGTAGAATTCATTTGTATACATTGTACACAATTAAAAGAAGGAACAAGTTTTTCATAACTACTTCATGGTACTTAAGCCCCCTTGATATTTTGATATCAGTTAGAAATGGCATACAATTGCAAGTAGTGGATATAAGTTGAAATTTGATTTGTTGGCTGTGGTAACTTTATGTTATACACCAAAAAAAATTATTTAGAAACTTGAAAGTATGGAACATTTTTGAATCAATTAGCCAATTCTAGTAATATTTTCCTTTAACATGGAATAATGTTAGAGTTGTGTCTCTTTAAATAAAATGTCTAAACAAAATTAACCAGTTGGCTACTTGACAAATTACCTTACCAACTCACAAAAAGTTTTGATGAAATGGCTTGAAGTGTCAGTAGTTGACAAGTTCATTATTTGACAGAGTATTTTAATATATTTTCAGGGCATTTGATGTAGACATGTTATTCCTGGCTCAGTATTTTAACATTCCAGTAGGAGAGGTGGCCATTAATTGGACTGAAATTGAAGGTATGGGAAATTTATCAATATCCAAACCAATGTATTGCTTTTCAATTGGGTCAGTTGCAATTGACATACAGTGAAACCTTGTTATCACAAATTCAGTTGGGCTAAGAAAACAAATCTTTTGAGTTTGTATCCAGAATTGAAAATAATGAGGGTAAAATACATAAAGAAACTGGAACCTCAAACTCACCTCTGTATAACCACCATTCATGGTATTGGAGGGAATCCATGTTTCAGATACTAAAATTTAATGATATAATTATACTTTAAATAGTCACAGTCA
This sequence comes from Magallana hongkongensis, assembly GCA_016163765.1. Classification (NCBI taxonomy): domain Eukaryota; kingdom Metazoa; phylum Mollusca; class Bivalvia; order Ostreida; family Ostreidae; genus Magallana; species Magallana hongkongensis. The sequence continues at coordinate 8,197,745 of WFKH01011581.1, read as the reverse complement.
CTTTGAGATTTAGCTGGTATAATAGTGGTATTTAAATATGAATTAATTTTTTAGCTCACCGAGACGAAGTCGGGGTGAGCTTATGCTATACCCCCGGCGTTGGCGTCGGCGTCGGCGTCCGGACCTGGTTAAAGTTTTTGTTGCAGGTCCTGTATCTAAGTAATTACTAGTCCTATCTTCACCAAACTTGCATGGATGATGCATCTGGACCTATTTATGGACTTGAAAGACTTGGATGCTGAATCTGGGTCATGAGTTTCAGATGCTGGAGGAGGTTAAGGTGTTTGGAGCAGGTTAAAGTTTTTGGTGCAGGTGCCCTTTGATAGCAATTTCTAAGTTATTACTAGTCCTAACTTCACCAAACTTGCATGGATGGTGCGTCTTATGATACTGATGCACATGACAGGCTTTAATGCTGAATCTGAGCCATAGGTTTCGGATGCTGGAGGAGGTTAAGGTTTTTAGAGCTGGTTAAAGTTTTTGGAGCAGGTGCCCTTTGATGATTATATCTTAGTTATTACTAGTCCTAACTACACCAAACTTGCATGGATGGTGCATCTTATGATACTGATGCACCTGACAGGCATGAATGCTGAAACTGAGCCATAGGTTTCGGATGCTGGAGGAGGTTAAGGTTTTTGGAGCAGGTGCCCTCTGATGATTATATCTTAGTTATTACTAGTCCTAACTTCACCAAACTTGCATGGATGGTGCGTCTTATGATACTGATGCACATGACAGGCATGAATGCTGAATCTGAGCCATAGGTTTCGGATGCTGAAGGAGGTTAAGGTTTTTAGAGCTGGTTAAAGTTTTTGGAGCAGGTGCCCTCTGATGATTATATCTTAGTTATTACTGGTCCTAACTTCACTAAACTTGCATGGATGGTGCATCTTATGATACTGATGCACCTAATGCTGAATCTGAGCCATTGGTTTCGGATGCTGAATGAGGTTTAGTTTTTTGGAACAGGTCAAATGTTTTATAGATATTAGTACTATTTCAAACTTGCACAGTTGATTTAACTATAATATAAATGAATCGCAGAGGTAGCTTCAGATGCAGAGCCTGATCTCCATTATCAAGGATGCTAAAAAATATATCTTAGTTATTACTGGTCCTAACTTCACCAAACTTGCATGGATGGTGCGTCTTATGATACTGATGTACCTGACAGGCATTGATGCTGAATCTGAGCCATAGGTTTCGGATGCTGGAGGAGGTTAAGGTTTTTAGAGCTGGTTAAAGTTTTTGGAGCAGGTGCCCTCTGATGATTTTATCTTAGTTATTTTTAGTCCTAACTTCACCAAACTTGCATGGATGATGTATCTTATGATACTGATGCACCTGACAGGCTTGAATGCTGAATCTGAGCTATAGGTTTCGGATGCTGGATGAGGTTTAGTTTTTTGGAACAGGTCAAATGTTTTATAGATATTAGTACTATTTCAAACTTGCACAGTTGATTTAACTATAATATAAATGAATCGCAGAGGTAGCTTCAGATGCAGAGCCTGATCTCCATTATCAAGGATGCTAAAAAAATCTCCTACCTCACTTAAACCTGCTTGATAGATGTGTTTGTTAAATGATATAACATGATTCCTATGATATAGTATTACATGTATATGATATGATACACTATTGTTTTATATGATACAATATTATATCATATTGTTTATATGATACGATATGATATTGTATCAATTTTTTTGTACATTATGATATGATATTGTGCCATGTAATTGTTATGTATAGTGTTGTGTATTATGATACAATATTGTATAATATGATATTGTATTATATATTTGATATTTTATCACATGATATTGTTTCATATGATATTGCAATATGTAATTTTGTATCATATGATACGATATCGTATAATATCATATATTATGATATTGTATAATATGATATTTTGTTTATATAATATATTATTATATCACATGAATTGTATTATATGATATTGTAATATATAATATTGTATTATATGATACGATATTGTATAATATGATATTGTATTATATAATATATTACTATATCACATGATATTTTATCATATGATATGATGCAATGTTGTATCAAATCATATGATACAATATCATATTATGTATCAAATATGATACAATATCATACAATACAATATCATACTATATTATACAATATAATATCATATATTACAATATTGTGATGTTTTATGTGATATGATATTGTAACATGTAATACTATATTGTATCATATATTGCATAATGATATTGTATTATGTGATCATATACAATAATGCATAGCATGATACAATGTCATATTATATGTTACAATATTATATTGCATAATTATTTATTACAGTATTATATTGTAATATATGATACTATATTGTAAGTATCATAGCAATATTATTGTATTGATAAACATTGTATCTTATAATACGGTATGAAATGAGCATATGATTTTCATGCAATTTTTTTAACATATAATATACGATATTGTGTCAAAACAGTTTCCATGAATATCCAAGATCATTAACTATGATTTTCATATCATATGATAAAGGTGGTCTCATAATGGTGATGCCTCATAAAGGTGATGTCTCGTCTCGGTGAGCTTTGTAATCTGTGATTACCTATGTTCTATGTTTTGTTGTCATTTGTCTAATTTATTGTTTAATTATTTTTTTTTTCCTCAGGTTCAAAAATGGTGCCAGTATTTTCATGGATACAGATGGGAAAAGACATTATTTTAATACGACTGCGGTACTTTTTAGGCGCATGGAAGATCACTGAAAAATCCAAATTAGAATGATTGAATTGTAGCATAGATTGAGACCATTTTGTATGAGAGGGGCTTTCATTTAGTCATTATTCACCATTGTAGCAGAGTGAGAGTTGTTTCTACTACATGTACCTTATAGATGCAATAAATATGTATGGAAAATTTTCAATTTCTTTTATTCAGAATTTAAGAGTTTCTCACTTTGTTGCAATGACATATATGAGATTGACGAATGAATATTTATTAGTTTCAGTTTTGTGGCTTAAGAGTAAAAGAGAGCAATATTTACGCAAATTCTAGTTTTATTGATACAAGGAAGCACATCGAGGGTCACTTACTGCGTGTTGGGAAGTATTGTTTGCACAAAGAATAATAAAACATGAACTATAAGTAAGCAACAAAAAACAACATTCACTGCAATTTGTTTTGTTTTAAATACAAGCTACTAGCTTTTCACGAATGACAACCTCGGCCTGCGTTTCCATTGTGCTACCGGTATTCTGAACCCTCCTCGGATCAAATTGCCGCCTGCTACCAGCACGTATCACAAATGTACTGTGTAGTCGTTAAAGCATTCATGCGTGGAAAATGAGACCTAGTAGAAATGAAACAACAGTAAATTTAATAAAAGTCGAATGCAGAATTACTTAAATTCATGAAAAACGAGGACACGCATGAAAACTTGCTACACGCTCGCCATGTTTAGCTTGAACACTAGTTTCATTAAAAAAATGTACATATATCTCGTTTTCATGTACTTAAATTGCATTTCATTCAAATAAATTTTGAACTGATTAAAATCCAACCTAACTCATTATTTGCAAAAAATCAAAATCATTTTTTTTCCACTGAAATTCAAGCGACATGCGTGTTATGTAACATCGATTTGTAATCATACGCTGAAGTGCCGCGACTAAAAAAGGAAGTTATAATCTAGTTCAACAGGAAATTGAATGCAAGAATACCTTGTCATTTTACAGGTAAGCAGGCTGATTTAATTTACGAATATTTGTTAATTTCTTTGATTTCCAGCAATATTTGTAAAAAATATTTAATGCTAAATAAATTAACGTGCGATTAATACCTATGAAAATGCACCATTATTGCATGAATTGTTTAATTACGTTTTAAACTCATATAGAGACGTTACGGGCTGTGGGTGGTTACAATATGGCGGCTTGCTTTGCCGCTCAGCACGTGTGCAGTGGAGCAAACGTGCCTTGGTCAAACAAGAACGAAGGCACGGTAGCACCGACGTTGTACACGCAAGATTATTTTGCACCCAAGATTTACGTTTTTTTCATACATGTATTGACGTTATTTAACAAGTATCATTGATGGACCACCGATGGGTAGTAATCTCAAGTGCCTCCGAAGTTTACTTGATTCTTTATGTAATTACTATTTTTATAACTATTCATTATACAATATCATTCAATGGAAATCCTTTCTCATAAACATCTAGGAACAAAATTAATCTTATCGAATATGGTAACTTGAATAATCAAATAAACTAAAGTACTCTTGTCAAAGCGTCTAAGGGACTCCACATACTAAGAGAATCAATCGAGTATCTCTATATGTACTTTACTTGTTCTGTGTCCAATTGCAAGAACTTCTGGAGCACGCAGTCATCATATGGAATAACATCTCTTTAGATCGATCGAAGAAACGGGAAAAGCGGCTCAAATCGTCAAGGCTGTAACAACCAAAAGCCATCAAATATATAGTTTGATGGGACACACGTGCACGAGGCAAAACAAAAATATCACAAAATTAAAAATTGGACATGGTTTTATTTTAGCTTATCCCGACTAGCTCTTTTCTTCAACCAAAACACGATCAAATACGTTAATGTCCCATTCGTTATAAAGGTCTATGGTCAAACTCCGGAAAACAAAACCCATCCTTATATAATCTCAGTCGCTTCCTTTGATCAAAGTCTTCCGCTGTACACTTAACATTAAAATGGGTTATCGTAAAGGTCAAATCATGCATACTATAGACTTCGACTAGATTAATGCAGTTCTTTACCCCTATAACATCGGTAGTCCTGAAATAGCTCAACAATGTCTAATCCACATCAACCATCTTGATACATTAACTTACAAAATAAATGTTTTAACTTTATTTTAATGGGGAAAAAGACTTAGTCTGTAAAAACAGATAATCTATCTTAATACATATAAAAAGTCAATTAATATTTCACAAAGCTGAGCAGACTACTTTCATTATATTTCATGTCCAATTCACTTAATTTACTACAATATATCAATAATATTGATATTATCGTCTACATTTCAATGTCCACATCTTACATTTAAAAAAAATCAGTATACACGATGTGGATATGATGTCAACTTGATGCGCTCAACATTGCGATGTCGGCTAGTTATAAGTAAACAATATAAATTAGATAAGAGGTACACGATGCACGACGATGTACAATGATGTTAACACGATGGGAGGTACACGATGTGACGATGTCGATTCAATATTGTTTACCACTGCGATGCATACGATGTAAAACGATGGTGTAAAAAAAAAACAACCTTAAAATTAATTACGTAAACAGTGTGGAAGTGCACGATGATAACTCGACGTAATCCAACATTTTCTTGTCGATATTATCGAATATACTATCGTGCATTGTGGAAGATTCATTAGCTAATAGTCTGATCTTGTAAAGAGTCTCCATCTTATATCTATCCTAGGAAAAGACGATTTTGATGATGGATCAATCTACTACGTACCTATGGTTGTTTTTGGCATTAATGGTGGCGAAAACCTCGGCATACAATTTTACGTTTGAGGCCAACGAAACGAAGCGGTTGTAAGTGTTGTCATTTATTCACCAATACTTATGTTTGAATGACAGGAATCAATGGAGTTGTTTTTAAATATACGGATATAAACTAATCCATGCTTAGCAAACTCATATATTCGAACCCGAACCCTAGCTATTCGAGCGAATCCACCGGACCGCTCTAATGGATAATTGAGGGTCGTCGTTGTTAATTTTATATGTCTGCTTTATGAAAGTATTGTTATACTATTTTGATGTATTATCAAGTGTTTATGAACATGGTGGAATGCAGATGTATTGCACTGTTTGTGCAACTGGAATAAAAGATGAAGAAACCAGTCCTGAATGTAAGAACAAAAATCAAGACCTTCAAATGCCAGGCGGTGGACAAAAACCTATGTGCAAGGAGGACGCAATGGGCGGGGTCATTCCAGGTATACACACCTGCTAATTATATGTTAAATTAATAACTGGGACCGTTGTTTTAACACCTGAAATTTCTAATAAAGTGACATCATCCAATCACAGTTTTTTTAATCTACTGACTGATATGAAAGTTAATATAAGAAAACCAGTTTATGTATTGTATTATCTCACTCATGATTATATCAGTTAAAATGCCTACGATACACGAAACAATTGATATATATATGATTATGACTTCTTTGATTTCTAACTCGTATAACTCATGTACGTAAAACTTTCAGGCTGCGGACCTTTGCCTATGTCAGACGGACTTTCCTGGAAGACAAGGTCCGGTAGACCCGTACAGACCAATAGCACTGTGTATGAGGTGTATACCCCGCAGTGCAGCAACAACGGCGAATTAAACAGGGACACAGCTAATGTACGCTGTTGGGAGACATTAAGGTGGGATATCGACCCAACTGACTTCCGGTGCACAGGTACTCTCCGCCGCACATGCGTAGCGAAAAACAAAAAAAAAAAAAAAAATTCTGAAATTTTATAATTACCCCTTGAGAAATTCTTTGTCGTTTCATTTTTCAGATATTCCATTTTGTTCTACTATCTGCATTATTGGTAAGTACATTATGAAACACGAATAAATGTGCATACATACAGATGTGTTCGATTTAATTAGGTAATTGCAGAGTTTATGAAATGACGCTGAGTCTACATGGAAATCTAAGGGATAATCTGAAGCTCTTCAAAGTTAACATATCCTCTGAGGGATTTTTTTTTTGGTGTTGCTTCTTTCAGGGATCGGTGCTGGAGTTGGTGCGCTTGTTTTAGCTGCCGTGGTGATACTTGTTGTGTATGCTGTTTATCGTAGCCGGCGGAAACCACCCGTCCCAACCGAGGAGTCTGATGACGCCCCGTTGAAGGAATCCACATACACCGTCCGCAATACCCCCAGGGGACAGCAACCTGAAACAAAGGGGGACTCAAAGGGGGATTTTGTACAAATGACAGTTGCGAAACAGGAATCGGCTTCTGCGTGAATACAAAAACTTCCGCGAGTCACGTAGTTTAAAATAATGACTCAAATGAAGACTGACAGGGAACATCCTTATTCTCATTTAGATACGGACATAAATGCATTTAATTACACCTGTATTGTATGTGACATACTGTTCTCTGTGACAATTGCCTCTGTAGTAGAATGTTTAGTTCCCGCTCTTCATTTTGTATACAATTTCAGTTGACGCGGAAAATATCAAATTTCTTGCATGTGAATTTTTAATATGAGCAAACACTGTGGCTTATTAATCAAACACTTTTATATTTTAATACTGTGTGTCTTTTTTTAACGTCAAATACGTATTAAAACTGTTTGTGAGATCTTTATTTTTACTGCATACTTATGGCATGTAAAACGTTGCTTTATTCAAAAATCTTGTGACGTATATTCAAAATCGTGTGATGTATATTCAAAATCTTGTGATGTATGTTCGAAATCTTGTGATGTATATTCGAAATCTTGTGATGTATATTATATCATCTTGTGATGTATGTTCGAAATCCTGTGATGTATATTCGATAATCTTGTGATGCATGTTCGAAATTTTGTGATGGATATTCGATAATCTTGTGATGTATATTCTATTTTCTTGTGATGTATATTCAAAATCTTGTGATGTATATTCGAAATTTTGTGATGTATATTCGAAATGTTGTAATGTATGTTCGAAATCATGTTCCCGGTAGAGTTCTTTAGGGAACGGAGGTGCGCGAGACAGAAGCAATTGCCAGTCTACAAAAAATTACCCACAATGCAATTATTGCACATATATCAAGATTTATAAAACATATATCAAGATTTATAAAACATACATCACAAGATTATAGAATATGCATGTACTTTACAAGATATAGAATATACATCACAAGAAATTGAACATATATCACAAGATATAGAATATACATCACAAGATTTTGAACACACATAACAAGATTTTGAATAAATATCACAAGATTTTGAATATACATCACAAGATTTCGAACATACATAACAAGATATCGAATATACATCACAAGATTTTGAATATACATCACAAGATTTCGAATATACACCACAAGATTTCGAACATACATCACAAAATTTTGAATATTCATCACAAGATTATAGAATATATATCACAAGATTTCGAATATACATCACAAGATTTTGAATATACATCACACGATTTCGAACATACATCACACGATTTTGAATATACATCAAAAGATTTCGAATATACATCACAAGATTTCGAATTTCCATCACAAGATTTTGAATATTCATCACAAGATTATAGAATTTACATCACAAGATTTCGAATATACATCACAAGATTTTGAATATACATCACATGATTTCGAACATACATCACAAGATTTTGAATATGCATCACAAGATTTTAAATATACATCACACGATTTTGAATATACATCACAAGATTTTTGAATAAAGCAACGTTTTACACACCATACATACTTGTTTTTGCTTTTTGTTTAACGTAAAAAATTGCAACAGTATCGCTTTTATTTCTATACTTAAATCGATGATCATGAAGGAATTTACATTTTTTTTCAAATGCAATTGGTGACATATAAGTTCAACGATTTCTTTTTTAAAATTTTTCGTTTTATGCTCGATACACGGAATACAGTATCCACTATCCGTGCTAAAGTTGATAAACATGGACACCCTTTATGATCTTAGCTATAGTTGATGCATTCGAAACGGTATCCATTTTAGTCAAGTGCTCAATTTGACATATATGCAATATCATTTGTGCTATAAGTTGAAACGCGTGCAACGGTATCCCTTTTCATCCTATGCTAAACATCAATCAATATAAGTCGAATAGAGTTTCTTTCAATGTATAATTAAGTAGATATATGTGAAGGACACCCAACGATACTCAGTGTACTTTTAATGAAAATGATGTTCAAAATTATTTCATTTAGTTTATGAAGTATTTTATTCATGATATTACATAAATACATAGTTAAAATTACATATATACATTGAACGTGGTTGTAACAGCAGGCCAAATAGACTAATACATTAGTTCTTCCCATAAATTATGATATCAATGTACAGATATTACAATAGTATAAATTTGTAGTCCTAGTTATACAAATACCTTTTGAATTAATCTATAAAAACTGCAAAAGTTGGGAAAAAAAATGAAAAATAAATATCATAATAACAACAAATTGATAAATGGAAAAAAAGGCTCAGTAATTATATGTGTACACATACTTTTAAGTTACGAATTATTACATATTACAATTGTACATTCTAAAAACTTTAAACGTTTTTGTTTTGTTTTGGGTTTTTTTTTTTTTTACATAAAATCATGAACTTGGTCGGAAAATAACACTTTCTTCAAGAGATAAACAATCGTAGCCTAATGATACAATATTAACTATTGGTATGTAATGATCGTTCATATTTATTCAAAGAGTTTCTGGCAGAATTATAATATGGCCATTGAAGGAAGAAACAAACACAATCTTCTAAGTAATAACCACATTTTTAAACCCATTCAGCTGAACCCCCATTTATGATAATCATATGCTTTGTTTGATTCTAGTGTAAAATGCTTTAGTAGGTACAGAACAACATAATCCACTTAAAGCAGTTCCTTAAATTTTTCCTATCAGGAATTTTTTTAAAAATCGGGGTTTTTTTGGTATTCTGAAGTGATCAAATATGGTCGGGGTGATCAGATCCAAAAATGCCCGACTTGCTTTATTAGATTTGATCACCGCGACCGTATTTGATTACCTCATAATATTCAAAGAATGATTCCTTATTACTTATATTTATATAATTTTCAGTAAGTGTACGATTAATACTAAGATAGTCATTGATGAAATATATTGGACTATTCATTACAAAACCAATTTGTAGTGTTATCATACACAGATACACTGAAAAATGTAAATATTTAATCATATGCAGTTTATCTATTCACTTAACAACCGTTTACCTGTACTTTTAACTGCATTGTACATGTACTTATAGTTGGTACTCGTCCGTCAGCCTATTTGATGTGCTATAGTCCAAAGAGTAATGCAAAGTGCAAATGTAAATAAAAGTAAATACATGTATCTTATTTTTCAGAAAATAAAATAAAATACGGGGTCTAATAGTGTGACAGCAAAGCACTAACTAAAATATATTGATTTCAAATCTCTAAAGAATCATTTTATTCCCCTTTTATTTCCTGGTTGGCACGGAAGCTCTTGAGTCTGTTGTTGCATGCATTGCAAATATCGCGACTCTAACCATTTCTTATTAAAATGTTAACAAAGCCGTAATATACCATAATTTATTTTGTTAGGTGGGTGTAACTCATCTTCACAGGCCAAGGGTTAATTGCCAATCTGTATTCTTCTCTACGGAGAACCAGAACCCCTTCATTAGAAATTCAAATTATTTCATGGGTTATTTCTCTTTAAACAGACGACTTACCAGGATGGTTATCTTTTTCACATCCGGGGTTTCTGTTTTAATTGTTGTTTATCTGTGATCTCCCACGCTTCATTATTACGTATCAAGCACACGAACGTATTGTACATGTATATTATAGAAAACATACATGTTCATACGCACATGTTTGGCAAACGTTTCGCATAGAAAGATTTTTTTAGAACATCATGTGCATGTATGTAAGTTCAGTTTAATTTACGCCTTTTATAAACGTGAAAATATGTTTTATTTCTGTCCTATGTGTTTTAGCTCGTGTGCTTGGATGCGCTGGATACCGCTTCCAGGTGAAAGCGAATGAGAATGTGCGATTATGAGTATAATTTTTGCAAATATTTTTGTACCGTTCGTTTATTTACTATTTGTCCTTCACAAGGTACTTCACAAGGGGCAGTTTTTTTTTTTACTATGGAAGGCACTGTAGCTAGTATATAGAATATAGTGATGTCGTTTAGGTGTCTGTTCATAATATTCTAATATACGTTTAAATATGCAACACTATGATTTATGAAAACCTATGAACAAAGTAACATTTTCATTGCCGCACAAAAAATGCAACTGGGTATACGTGTATATCAGCATGTAGAGTTTTGTCGTTTACAAGGAAACAATTTGCCTAAAAATTGTCCTATTTCCTCGCCGACTCTAAGGAGACCTTCTCAACCTAGCAAAAGGTGTTGGACAAAGTATGCTCACGCTAGACTTTTGCAACAAATGCAATATTTCACTCATTATCTGCTCTAATTGCAGAATCCATACGTCTGTACACTGTGTATCCTGATCTGCTCGCTAGAAAGGTGTTTGCAGCTTTTTGACTATGTGCATTGTAAAGAGAATACTAGTACTGGATATATTGTATGGTCACAGACTTACAGCTGTACGATTTGTATTTGAAAGTTGAATGATATTATTTTCATCCAATGCTCAACAACTGTTTCTCTTTATAAAACTAAATGCAACCGGTTAAGCAAAATCACGTACTTTGGCCTTTTGACATTATATTACATGTTTATCGAGACATCCCTAAATTCAACATAATTCTCGTAAGAATAGATATATAGAGGGATTCAACCAATGGTGATACAACGTGCCTACTCATTAATGTTCTATATTTAGTGTCTATACAGACAACAATGGAGAGCATCGATACTGTACGACATGTGAAACGGGGCAAAATGACGCACAAAACATGAGAACTCAACAATCTGAGTGCATAGAACAAAACTTTGAGGTTCCAATGCCTGACGGCAGCAAGGAACCAATATGTAAGGAGGGCATTAGTGACGCCATTATACCAGGTACATGATCTCTACAGCAAGGTCTTTGTATTGATAATAAAAGAAATCGGGAAATTATTCCTCATTGAACGAAGATTTAACAAAAATTTATGCATCTCAAACAACGCGTTCCATATACTGTGAAATCATTAAATTTCATGGGGGCTAGCTGCAGGTCTGTAGCTCCTGGTCTGAAAAAATTCGGATGGACGACCTGGGAGCTACAGTACGTGCCTCCCATTGTAAAAAACTGCAATTTACGGCGCACAAAAAATTGCGCTAGTTTTGGACTGATTATTCTCATTTCCAAACACATTCTGTACAAATATTTGATTCCAAAAAATTCCTCGGACATTTTACTACAGATATCGTTACTTCACTTGCCTCTGATATTCTTTTAAACACCATCACCAGCCCCGTAAAGTGAAGTGGTGCAGTTTGTTTACATGTGAAAATGGCGACTCTCGATCTTGACGTAAATTAATATACTTCATTTTCCGAGGACGGTTAGCATGTTTAAGAGAAAGTCTAAGGCAAGTAAGGTTTCGATATCAGTAGTAAATTGTCTGAAAAATTTAATTGTACTATCTGTTTTCACAGAATTTGTGTGGAAATAAGGTTAATCAGTCCAAAACTAGCGCAATTTTTTGTGCGCCGTAAATTGCAGGTTTTTTAACTAAGGGAGGCACTGTAGCTCCCAGGTCGTCCATCCGAATTTTTTCAGGCCGGGAGCTACAGACCTGCAGCTACATGGGGGCCAATTTTCGTGGAATGTGAGTTGGATGCGTCGATTTTCAATTTCAGAAACTAAATCATTTATAATTTATTTTCGTCGAAGATGTAAATTCGTGAGTGAAGGCTACCCACGAATACCACAAAAATTGAGCCACCACGAACTCTAATGATTCCACAGTATCCTTAAGCGGCACATTTCTTGTGCTACAAATAGCAAATATTCTATTCTAATCTTTACAGGTTGTGGTCCTTTGCCAACATCAGACGGACTTTCTTGGAGGACAGAGTCCGGTAGCCCCCCCCCCCCCTACAGGTCAATAGCACGGTGTATGAGGTGTACTATCCTAGGTGTAGCCAGAATGGCGTCCTGAACAAAGACCTACACAGCGTCCGGTGTGGTGAAGACATGAGATGGAACGCCAGCATCCGGGGTCTGTGATGTCTTTATGGTACAAACTCATCTGCAGTCGAATTCCCTTTCTAACATACCATTGCCTTGTTTCCTTGTGTTTGGTTTAATCTACGATGCGTTCGATTTTTACAGGTTGTGGACCTTTTCCAACGTCAGATGGACATTCTTGGAGAAAAGTAGACCTAAGAGTCCGGTAGACCAGTTCAGACCAATAGCACGGTATATGTGGCGTATACCCCGCATTGTAGCCGAAACGGTGTACTGAATAAGAACATACACAGCGTCTGCTGTGTTGAAGACCTGAGATGGAACGCCAGCGTCCAGGGACTGCGTTGTCTTTTTGGTACAAACTCCTCTGCTGCCTAAGTAACTTTTCAGCACACCATGGCCATGTATCCTTGTATTTGTTTTAAATTAAGTTTACAGGTTATGGACCTTTTCTAAATGATTCGAAATGGAGGCTGCAGAACGGAAGCGAGGCTGGAAATGAAAGTTTGGTGGGAGAGACTTATTTCAGTGAATCCTCGCCTGGTCACAAACGGAGCATGGTGATGCATTGTGAACACGATTCCAAATGGCATACTAATTATTCTACACCATGTGAGACTGAAGAATGTGGTAAGAAGCAAATAAAGAAGATGGAATGAATACAAACTATATCTATTCGGTTAGTTTGAACAATCCTTCTTTAATATTATGTTTTTTATATTGTAGAACAGTGGTATTGTAGTGTAGAAATCCTAATTGGTGAGTTCATTTACGTAACACTCGATTTGAAGAATATTACCGAATTATATCTTGAAGTACCACGTGCTCTCATGTTTTTATCATCTTTTAAACAAAAGGGTGTTCAATAGGAGCATTTCTTGGGATATTTATCTTGGTCTGCTGTGTTTATGTGCGCCATTCTTTTGACGCGCATTCGCCATCATCAAAACGTGACAAAGAATCTCCTATGATAGAAGTAATAGGTACGGCAGGTAAACAATAAGGTAAAACCAATGATGTAGGTATAAAGAGAATAGAATTGTTATTTATAAATGAACCTTATTCATTTGTTATTGTTGTCCCTGTACCGGAAAAGGAAACGAATAGTTTACTATCCGAGAGAAGCTGTGAAGAAAGCAACGACACAGAAGAAACATCTGTTGGAAGTTTGACATCGAGTAAGAAAACAATTTTTTAAACCACCACGAACAAAGAACACAGTATCAACCTGTATTTTCTTAGACATGCTTTTGAATTTAATAATCATGTTTTTCAGATGAAACTGTTCGAGTTTTCCAGGCATTATGCACAGGGATTAATAAAAGGGATACTGCAGTTCACCGTACAGAAAGATACAAATTATCTGTGCATGCAAATCCAATGTTTTTCTTGTTTCCTACCCATAGACTTTGTTTCAAATTTTGTTTAAACTATCAGGTGAAACGGTTTTTATTGCGACCAAAGAGAAACTAAATGAATCTGATTGTCTCCAAGATATGGCGGCAGGACCTTAAACCATATCGAGGCGAGAAAATGCACCCCTTTCTGCACTGCATATCCAGCGTGAAGTCCGGGGACGAAGGAATGTACTTCTGGAGAACCGCCCCATCGTCAAAGGAACATTATATATTCTACCTGAAAGTGGACGGTACGGAGAGTAAATTGCTATTTTCAGTAGATTATGAGTTTTAGACAAGCATTTTTACCAGATTTTTTTTTTTACAATATTGTAGACCGCGGGCAAGCGGATGGCTTGGAGTCGTCCGATTTGAACCTTTCGGTGGGTGCAAGCTCTAATGGAGATGTGCATGAACACCACACTGAATGTTAGCACCGAAAACTCACTACTATGTAATTTATAAGTTGTGTTCACGTTTATTTCTGATTGTCACAAACGTGTTCTGTGTTAGTTGGTTTTTAGCTCACCTGAGCTGAAAGCTCAAGTGAGCTTTTCTGATCACATTTTGTCTGTGGTCCGTCTGTCCGTCCGTCCGTCTGTAAACTTTTCACATTTTGAACTTCTTCTCTAAAACCACTTGGCCAATTTCAACCAAATTTGGCACAAAGTATCCTTATGGTATGGTGAATATTAATTGCAGAAATGAAAGACCGATCTTTATTCAAAGCGGAGAAAACCTCGAAAATGTCAAAAAAGGGAGGTGCATTTTAAAAAATCTTCTTCTCAAAAACTACTGAGTCAATTTCAACCAAATTTGGCACAAAGTATCCTTATGGTATGATGAATATAAATTGCAGAAATGAAAGACCGATCTTTATTCAAAGCGGAGAAAACCTCGAAACTGTAGAAAAAGGGGAGGGGTGCATTTAAAAAAATCTTTTTCTCAAGAACTACTGAGTAAAATTCAACGTAATTTAGCATAAATAATCCTTCTGGAAAGGAAAATATAAATTGCAAAAAATTATGGGTTAATTCTGTTTCAAATGTGAGTACTTACGAAAATAATAATAAAGAGATAATCGCGGACTTCGGGTTCGGTATTCCATATCTCGAAAACGAAAGTTCTTTCTTGGAAGCAGCCATGTTTGACGCATGACAAACGGGTTAAACTGACAAAGATGAATTTGCATGTTGTGCAACAGTTTACGTGCGAAGGGAATATTTGAAACAGCAAAATATATTTGTGCCGATTTTGTGAAGTAAATTGAGGTTAAATATTTCAATGCGTTGACATTTTAACTTGTGACGGTGGTTTTAGCTTGTTTTGATTTTCGTTTCATTTTCGTTAATTATGCTTTTTAACTTGAGGGGAACTATCGCCTGTATGGAATTTTTACGTATCGAATCAAATATAGACATCGGTAAATCAGACAGCTGATTGTTTACCTGCGCTAAATGAGCAAAATCTGATGCACTAACAACATATTATAAAATACTATACATTCTATTGGTAATTCGATACGATCTCTACCTAATGGTTGATCAATGCAACGTGTTTTGTTAAGATGCTCGGCATTTTCAGTCTAAACGGTGATTGTTTTCGCTGCTAGAAATATATAGGTATATATATTATGAAAAATAAATTGTGCTCTTTCTTTGTTTTAGTGCATGTTTCTTTTGTTTTAATTGTTTACAATTTTCTCTTTACTAACCATATTTGAGTGTCAAGCAAGATACAGAGCTTTGCTCACAGAGCTGAGGCCATGCTTTTGTTCATTTACATTTTAAATGCTGAATAGGAAATACCAAGTTTAAAAATCTTAAGTTGAATGTAATAAACTCGTATGAACAAAAAAATTGACTCAAACCTAGCAGAATTGTGAGCTCTGTATCTTCACCCCTGCGAATGTGTTCGGAATGTTTTCTTTATCGTTGCTAAGTATGTAATAAATCCAGAGGTGCTCGAATGAAAGTTCACGAGACTTTCCCAAGATTTAATCAGTTCCTGTAAAATTTCGAGCGGAAGTATAAGTGTTCGGATAATATTCTCAAAATACGTAAGTACTGGTCGTTTTTCATATCATATTCTACTTTGATTTATGTTAAAACATGGAAATCTATTAATACATGTCTTATTTCATCATCTAGAGGTTATTTAAACTAAACGATGATATTCAGAACAGAGCTATCGTTCGTTTTCAACCACTCTACACGTAGTTGAAAATATAAACATTGGGTTCCTTAATAAAATCATAGCCATGTTTGAGGCTTTTGGTGTGCAATACTATGATTTTAAAAAAAAGAATGGGTGTCTGTTTTTTATAAAAACTTAGTATATCGAGCCATTTTCAAGGAACATTCTGCATAAAATAGTATAGTCTGTTTCACTATTGATGCTATAACTAGGTCAGGCGCGGATCGAAAATTAATCCTAAAGGGGGATCGCTACTAAGCATGTTAATTGTTGCAATAGCAGGAAAAAACCTATATTTTCTATTGTCACATTTATTTCTAGAACTCATTTTATCCACCAATTAATGAAGATAAAGTTTAAAATCAATAAACGTCTAGATTTTATAGTTGACTACAGGTACCTATAAATTCTAGAAAATAGACTATAAACACGAGGCACGATTTTTACTGCGAAACTGAAAGGGTCAAATAAAACCACGTGGTCTAAATTTAAATAACAATAACATTCGCAGGGGTGATCTTGCTTATAATTCTATGATTGACGCTGAAATTTTGATTAATCACTAGAAATGTCTCGCTTAACGTTAAATACTTGTACAGAAAAATTAAAAGGACCATATGCTGTTACTACTTTCTGGGGCCCCCTCCTTATACGATGAATTATATGAAATCTACACCAACTTTGATGGTTTTTCAGACACAATTAAATAAAAACGACCTCTTTAAAACAGTTTAAAACATCACTGTTACGGGGATAAATGTATTATCTCGTCGCAAGCTTATTTAAAGGGGGTGATGGGGTGGGGGCTAGACATCAGAAATCTGGACAAGCAAAAAAAAAAAAGGATTTTGAGTACGGCTATGTCTAACTTTGCAAAAAAAAGGGGGGGGGGGCTTAGCCCCAACCCCGGTTCCGACGCGTATGCATTGATTATAATAGCTCTTTAACATATCACATGACAACATTTTTCATTCGAGTGTATTCATCGATCAAGTAAGTAAGGTTATAAAACGTCACACGAGTTCACGCCTGGTAAACAACAATCGTTTATAATGCGGAAGACAAATTAAATTTTTGAATGTTTTTAATTTGAGTGCATTGAGGTACAATTTTCTTCTTTCACATACAGGATTTTTTTTTAAATAAAATACAATAACTGGTTAGTAGTTAAAGAAGAAAATGTACCTATATGCATGTTCTCATATATTTTGATCGCTTTATAAAGTGAGGGGGGTGGGGGAGGGTGCAGAACTAAAATAAAGGGAATTGGAAGTTAACAGTGTACCCCTACCAAAAATTTAGTTTTATATCTTGCATAGGATGTTGTTTTTGGTAAAAATGATAATTCATAAAGGTACAATGTCAAAGATTAAGTGTATGAAAATAAGTGTAAAATTTGGATACTTTTTGGTACTCTTTTTTTGTTATTCTACCGAGGGACCATATGGCACAATATCCTATGAACACCCATATAAAGCCATTGTTGCTCAGGTGAGCGATGTGGCCCCATGGGCCTCTTGTTTTGCAGATCATTCTTCTGTGAGTAATTCTTGTCATATCAATCTTTAAGCAAAGCTTCCTCATTGACCGAAGATAATAAAGGTAATTTTTATGTGGTATCTGTAGTGAATATCTGCCTATTAAATATTTTATTTGAACAATTTGCAGTAATTGGATTGTTTTTCTATAGACGAACCAGTCTGTTGGTTACATATAGATACCATATATCGTGATCAAATCTGGGAAACGTTCCGGAAGAGTTTGTGTTACTTTCTTGACAGTTCATCTTCCCGTCAAACTCGTGCATGTTGGAGAGAAATAGCCAGAAAGTATCTAAACCGGTCGGATGCCTATCTCTCTAGTGTTGAGTAAGTGTTCTATAAACCTTTATACTGATACCTTAGTATCTGTGCCAATAAACTTTATTATAAAATAGTCAAATTCATAAAGAAGAATAATTTTAAAGCTAATTTTCTGTGTGTTTGAAGATAGTACAAAGAGGATTATCCTGTTAACGGCCCAGCCTACCTAATCCTAGACGACGTTCGGAGATCGTACCGAGCCATTACAATAGGCCAGCTCGCGGCGAATCTACCACCAAAGAACTGCATCAACCGTTTTCACCATGACTGCGCTTTTTGTACTCGTCTTTATTTCCGAGTGCATCAAACAAGACAAAAAGATGTCCACGGATAGTAAAGAGGTCACTTTATTCCTCCACTGTTTTTAGGGGACGTTGAATGACAGTTTCTGAGTTGTCTCCAAGCAACCCGGTCGGGCTTTCGAGGTACATGGATAAGGAAGGAGTCGGCCTTTTTTTCTCTGTTCTGAGACAGAAAAGATGGTTATTTATTTCAAATAGTTGACTCTTTTTTAAATATTTTGAAAACAGACTGGATCAAAATTAACTAGAATCAATCACTCATACCTGTAGTCATATGTATGTTTCAATAGAACTATCACTATAAGACACTAAACGCCATCTAGTGGGATGTTTCATGTCTATAAATCATCAAAATATGTAAAGAAAATATTAAAAAAATTAATACCAAAAATATCTGTATGTATAGGTCAAATTCAAGACCAGGTCAAAATTTGGGGCCAAGCCAAATTTGAGGCCAGGCCAGACCAATGTGGGCAGGCCAGGTTTTAGGGTTTGCTGATTACCAAAGCGTTTCATGTGCATTGAACATTAATCAACAAACAATTATTAAATCATCAAATATGTAAAGAAAATATAAAAATAAAATTGAGACCAAACATTTTTGTAGACGCCAAATTTAAAACAAGGCCAAAATTGAGGCCAGGCCAGAAATTAGGGCCAAGCCAAATTTGAAGCCAAAAGTAAGACCAGGCCAATTATGAGGCCAGGCCAGGCCAATGGGGGCAGGCCTGGTTTTAGGGTATGCTGATTTCTAAAGCGTCACCTATGCCAACATTCGCTTAGGTACGATGGCCGATAGCGGCCGCCACTTTACACTAACGTTTTGTGTGTAGCGTGTACAACGTTTCACTGAGACTCACTGACACATTACACCTAAAAGTAAAAATGTACAAAGTGTACAGTGTCATTGCAAAATCTCATGTACACTCTACACCAACGTTATGTGTGTAAAGTGTCAGGAAAAGTTTCATGTACACTCTACATCTAAAGGTGGTATCAAATAACAAAACATAACCACGTGGTTGAGTTGCCGAGCCTCTTTGGGCGTTTTGCAACAGACTGAGATATAGAAAAATGCGACAAGATTATTTGGTAAGTTAATGAATTAAAACAAAGCATTATTATTGTAGTCTGATTTTAAGACATCTAAGAGGCAATTTTCTTCTTTCTTTTCAATTATACATGTATGATGAATTTGGAAATCATATTTATCAATTATATTGCAACATTTAGAAATTAATAACTTAAATTTTCCCATTTCAGAGTTTTCTCCAGAACATGTGCGTGTCTTAAAACTAAGACGATTTACGAACCAATTGAAATGGGAAAGGGGTAGCAATGTGGGGGGAAGAAAGAGGAAAAAAATAGATTACTTCTTTCCATATTGTTACTTGATACCACCTTTAGATGTAGAGTGTACATGAAACTTTTCCTGACACTTTACACACATAACGTTGGTGTAGAGTGTACATGAGATTTTGTAATGACACTGTACACTTTGTACACTTTTACTTTTAGGTGTAATGTGTCAGTGAGTCTCAGTGAAAATGCTGTACACGTTACACACAAAACGTTAGTGTAAAGTGACGGCCGCTATCGGCCATCATACTTAGGGATATCTAGTCATAGCCAGTGATTAACGAGACAAACTCGGGATCTGATAATTTATCACTGAGTGATCGACAAAATTTTCACAATAAAAACGGAAAGCTCACTCACTGAATGGCATCCCTAAGCCAAAGAGCAGACGCGAGCGGATTTGGGAGTTACAGCAGGGCCATGAGGTTCATACAATTTGCCATCTATGAAAAGTTTGTCCCTCACTATTTCTGTCCTCTGATTAGCTTTTCTACACGTTTTTGTATTTAGATACAGTTGTCGACGTCTGTCCTCGATTTCATTCGGAAACTGCTCGTGAATGCTTCCCTTGTAGTTTGTTGGCGTTTGTTAAAACGTGTACTAAATCTGGAAAATGGTACAAGAAGCGGGCGACGATAGGACGATCTTTTCCTCGAGAGAAACGACCAAAACGGTGCTGCACATTATTAAATTCATTGTTTTTCTCACTTTCGAGCTCGTAATATATGAAATCTTGAAGTTTCCCTTCCTTGTCCTCGTTGTTCGTTTCTTCCTTAAGGCCAGAAAAAACAAGATTATTCATTGACCGACACTTTAAATCTAACATTGTGTCTCTGAACTATTTCACTTTTTCGGTCTCGGTGGTCACATTTAATCTTTTCTCCAACTTGTCTATGGATTTTTCCAGCTGTTGCTGTTTTTTAATCTGTGCTGACACTACACTAGATATCTCACTACATTTCTTTTTATCAAACTCATCGACCTTGTTTGATAAATACTCCGACGATGTTTCGAAATCTGCTGATTTATCTTGTACAAGGTCGATCCTCTTCTCAATTTGGGAAACCCGTCCGTGCAGTCGTTTAATAGCTTCTACAATACTATCTAATGCTTCTAACTTTTTCATAATAAGGTCAAGTTTGTTGTCCATGCTCAGGCCCACAGATTTGTTGAAGGGGGGGGGGGGGG
>WFKH01011581.1:8147517-8176106 GCA_016163765.1 Magallana hongkongensis | reverse complement strand
TTCAAAGTCCCGTTCCTTTTAAATATGCCATTGCTCACTGGTCGCTGCATTGCTCCATATTCACTCCATGCGGCTGCTCCTGATTCTAGCTTGGTTGCGCTGGATACCGCTTCCAGCTGAAAGCGAATGAGAATGGGCGATTGTAAGTATAATTCTTGCAAATCTTCTATACTTATAAATTAAGACATTTTAACAATAAACTAAAAAATGCCTGCACTAAAGTCACTGCTTACACCATTGGTATTTCAGCACGTGTGATATGATGTCCGTAAGCTATAATTGAATTTTACTTGATAAGTAATTATCGTAAAATTAATTAAAATCCTACTTTCCTTTTCGATAAACAAGCCCGAAATAGCAAAAATGAGAGTGAGGTGGTGGACACGCTTTGGCGGATTCAAGTCAGTGGGAGTTTGCATCAAAGTATATGCTTGCAATATTGAACGATTGTGTAAAGTGTAAATATATTTACTGGGAACTTACTTAGAGTACACATAGAGGTTAAGATTTGACAAACGTTAAATAATTAAAATAAGGCAATTCGTTTCTTGAATGCGCGATTTAAGTTTTGATGGATAGAACGCTTGCGAAGCACGACCTCTGGTGAGAGAAAGGGATAGAACTTTCCAGAGCGGGGTAATCAAGAACGCGAGTTGACTAATATTATCGTCATTGCAAAAATTGTAGGACGGGTTCAGCATGCATCGCGGGCAGATACCTTGGATCGGACATCTTTGGTTAATACAAGAAAGTTGATAAATAAAATGGAACAATTTGATGCGATTTTAGTTTTGATGGAAAGAATTTCCCAGAACAGGGTGTTTAGGAAAGCGGGTTGACTAAATAACAGCATGGTGGAAAGTGTAGGGTAAGTTAACCTTCGGGCAGATACTTTGGATCTGATAACTTTGGATTAAAATATAAAATATGCAAATAGATATGCACACACAAGTTTTTGTAAAAAATTGTTTTACATTTTTAAACCACGACAAATTGGTAGTAAACCTTATAAATTAATTTGTAGACAATGAACAGATTGTGTTCTACGTCTATATGAATAAGTGATGTATGCATGAAACGGGGAAGTTGAAGGGGCGGGGGAGACCACCTCCTCAATTGTTTTATCAAAATAGTCTCCAATCTGAAATTCTTTTTTTAGGCAGTGATAAAAATTATAGTGAAATTTGACCTGAAGAACAAAATTTAGAGATACGATATATTTTCCATTAAGCTGTAACAAAAAGAATTAAGGACACGTACATATATATATCATCCATTTCAGTTTAGATTTTTCAACTCTGCCCGCTCCTCTAAATGTCCAGTCATGCATTTTTTTTAATTTGAATTTAAAAGAATAGGTTAAGAAAGCAATTTTTAAAAAAATTGGACACAGTGTATACAAATAAACCTACAAATATGGTTTAACTTATTAAGCATTGAATCATACTAATGTGTAAAGTGATAATTCCCGCGCTTGCGCGGGATATCATCTAGTAGTTTTATATTTTTGTACCCTGTCGTTTACTATTTGTCCTTTACAAGGTAGTTTAGAGAATATAGACTTCAAAGTGTGTGGGACTCTAAAGTCCGATGGTCACGCCAAAGTCCGATGGTCTGCGCCAAACCCTAATGGTTTGACACGCCAAAGTCCGACGGTCCGCGTGCAGTCGCCAAAGCCCGATGGTGTGATACGCCAAAGCTCGATGGTTTTAAATAAACTCATAGCACAAATATTGTTCTCTTTTTTCATCATTTGTCACAATAAAATAGTAATAGCACACGCTAAAGTGAATTGAATTGAGAATAAAGAAGAAAAACGTGTTAACTATTTATTGTTGTGAAAACGCATTATATATATTATTGTATGTGTATTGTTATGCATGACCTCTGACCCTGGTCCACCCAAACATTACATGGTCTAACCTACTGGAGCTCCAGTTCCGATTCTGCTGTTTAATGTTGACCATACCATACCTGTATTTCCATACCATACCTGTGTTTCCCTGTTTTCCTTGTATATTGCATATTGTCTGTTGTCTTCATACTTATGTAAGATAAGACACCATATATCTTTACTATGTATGTTTTATAGTTTCTTGGCTACACAACATTATTAACAGTCCAACCTGGTTTGTTTGCTTAGATGTAATCATTGATTTATTAAGTCATTAAATACATATTATCTACAGCATATTTTGGCACATTTTTTCCAGTACTCTACTGTAAACATCTTCCCCTCATTCTTTAAATTTTTACCTCTATTTCCTTTCTTATTAATCCATTTTTGAATAGATAGCAGCGACATTACCAATGACGTCACCATGACGTGACATAACAAACGTTTTCCGATAGCATCGGACTTTGGCGTTGCAGGCCATCGGACTTTAGCACGACCATCGGATTTGGGCGTGACCATCGGACTTTGGAGTCTTAAACAGTGATTCCATTTAGGTGTTTGTTAATAATATTCTTATATACGTTTAAGTATGCAACACATAAACGTGAAAATTTATGATTCATGAAAATCTATAAAAAAGAGTAATATTTCTATTTCCAAGTGTTCTGTTTAAAACTGTAAAACCTGAGATGTATTAATTACAAAGACTTCTTTTACCAGTAATCTTCCTGGACAGAACTTCTGTACCAAAACTGTAAAAGTCTTCACTGCAAGTTTTCTAATGTTGTTTACGGAATGGAATATACCCTTTGCGGGCTTATTTATGTTGGTGAAACAAAAGGTTCTCCTAAAAACGAATATCAGGACATCGATTTTTAAATAAACAACGTTGGCCAACAGCTTCTGTACAAGCACTTCAATTGACCCGATCATTCTATTTTGTCAATGAAAGTCAGAATTCTAGAGAAAACTTACCATCATACTAATAGTCCGTCACTAAGTACACCTTTCCGTACACAACGAGGAATTTTGGATCAGAAAGCTAGGAACAGCATTTCCATAGGGAATCTTTCAAGTGTAACAATGTAAATGTGATGAGACAATACACAGAGACGTTAGCGTAGCCAGGGACATCGTTGTTACAATAAACCTATTATACACGATGTCTCTTTTGATTCACTTCTACCTTATGTAAATAAACAGTTAGGTCTCCATCACATTTGCACCAAACTTTACTCTGTCCCTTTGTAACTTTTAAATAATATGCTTGAAAAGGTAAAGGAAATGCCAATTTTTTATTCTTCAACACCCGCATACAGACTCGGTTCTGTGATGATGGATATTGCTAACCATAGGCTTTTTAAAACGCTACGTATAGAAGAAACTGCACAAAAAACAAGTTTGTTCTTTAAACTTCAATATGCCGACAAAGGAATTGACGCAGTAATTATTGATAATATTCTAAATCACAAAAAGGTCCAGTCTTGTATTCCACCATATTTTAAGTTGAAGTCAACTCCTTGTATTTCTTACAATTATACATGGATCATTGCTTCCAAACAGTTTGAGTACGAAAAAACGTTCCAATGCCTCGACATCGAGCATCTGAAAAGTAGGCCACCAACGTGTTCTTGTTCTACTTCACCATTCCACTATAGTCCTGCTGGACACGTCATTACTGGTGACTTAGATATAGTAAATAATACTGACCTTAAATCACTTAATCCAAAAGGTCCAAAATTTAGGGAATTCCGATCTTTCAACTGGCATTATAATTTTATACATATTATGAATTCTGTAGAAGAATACGCCAAACGATTGGCCAAACATGAAAAAGAAAACCTTGACACGTCAGAAGTGTTCGATGCATGTCAAAATCTCGCATCAATCGATTGAAGCGCATATGAAAACCATTTATCTTTCTATATTTAATAATTTAGAAGTGAAAAAAGAACTAGATAGATTACACGATCAGTTTGTACTGGTTCCTGCTGACAAAGCAGGAAACAACAGTGTCTTTGTTTGTAAGGCTCATTATATTAATTGTATTTTGGAAGAACTTGGATTTCATTCGGCAAGTGGCAATCCAACTTATACTCAGCACGCTTTCGAAGGAGGAAATTCTTAAAAATCATATCTCGGTTTTAAATATTTTCAATATTCCCAATAACTAAAATAAATATGAATTACCCTACTTAAATCGGATACCTAAACTTTATAAAAATCCTTACAAACAGAGATTCATAGCGGGTTTCAGTAAATGTTCTACCAAGCCTCTTTCTTTACGCCTTACTAAAATATTAACAGCGGTAAAGGAGAAACTTCAAGAGTACTGTACAACAGTATCTTGAAGAAGCGGTGTAAATCAGACGTGGATACTTAAAAATTCCAAGGAACTGTTGGAAAATTTGAAATCACAAAACTTTTCTAAAATCAATAGCATCAAAACTTACGACTTTTCTACACTTTATACAACTATCCCCCAGGATAAATTAAAGTCCAGGCTTTTTGACATCATTGACAGCTGCTTTTTCAATAAAAATGGATCTCGTAAATTTACTTACCTTGTCATCGGTCATTTACAAAACTATTTTATTAAACGCCATTCGGATTGCGTACACAAATACTCTGAATGTGGTATAAAAAGATCCTTGCGTTTCTGATTGACAACATCTATGTAGTTTTTGGAAATCAGGTCTTCCAACAATCTGTTGGAATTCCCATGGGTACCGATTGCGCGACATTGTTAGCATACCAATTTCTATATTCATATGAAGCAGAATTCATTCAAAGATTTATACATGATAAAAAGAAATCACTCGCTGTGGCCTTCAACTCGATATTTAGGTATATTGACGACGTTTTATCAATTAACAAATGTTACTTCCATTCTTGCGTCGACTCGATATATCCCAGTGAACTTGAAATAAAAGATACCACAGAGTCTGTGTCATCCGTTTTATATTTAGATATTTACTAGAAAAAGACTTAATGGTAACCTAACAACAAAACTTTATGATAAACATGATGACTTCAATTTTTCTATCGTCAACTTTCCTTTCTTATGTAGCAATTTACCTTTATCACCATATGGAGTTTTTGTCTCTCAGTTCATTCGATACGCAAGGACGTGCTCTACGTATGAACAATTTCTTAAACGAGGCAAGCTACTGACAAACAAGTTGATAAAACAAGATTATCAACAGTCACGATTAAAGTCATCATTTCGTAAGTACTATGGTCGATACAACGCCCTTGTCAGCAAATAAAACCTTCCGTTAGGTCGTATGCTGACTAACGTTTTTCATATCTATTGTTAGGCCATTATCAATCTCCGAATTGCCTACGGATTTTCCCGTTTTCCCAATTACGACAAAGAGCACACGGCGGGTGTGACCGGACAGCAGAGGATGCTTACTCCTCCATAGCACCTGATCCTACCTCAAATTTGTGTAGAGTTTCGTGTCTGTTCTGCTCTTGTTTTGCATTTTTCCTTTGGACTTTTGATTTAGAACACTTTTCGTTATCGCCACATTTCATTTTTCATTGCCGCGCAAAAATTGCATATTTGGTATATATCAGCATGTAGAATTTTGTCACTTACAAGGAAATGATTTGCTGACAATTTGTGTAATTTTCTTGCCGATTTCTCTCCAAATCCTAAGAGGAATTTCCCAACCTAGCAATCTTGGAGAACTTATGCTCACGCTTGAATTTTGCAACAAAGGTAATATTTCACCAGGTCCAGAATCCATACGTCTGTACAATGTGTATCTAGATCTGCTCGTTAGAAAGGTGTTTGCAGCTTTTTGACCACCTGCATTGTAAAGAGAATACTAATACTACATATAATGTAGGGTCACAGACTTACAGCTGTACGATTTGTATTTGAATGTTGAATGATATTATTTTCATCCAACGTTTGCCTTTTGATATTATATTACATGTTTATCGAGACATCGCCAAATTCAACATAATTTGCGTAAGAATAGATGAAGGGGTTTCAATCAGTAGTGAAATAATGTGCCTACTCATGAACGTTTTCTTAATAGTGTCTATACAGACAAAAATGGAGAGCATCGATACTGTACGACATGTGAAACAGGGCAAAATGACGCACAAAACACGAGAACTCAACAATCTGAGTGCATAGATCAAAACTTCAAAGTCTCAATGCCTGACGGCAGCAAGGAACCAATATGTAAAGAGGGCGTTAGTGATTCCATCATACCAGGTACATAATCTCAGCAGCAAGGTTTTTGTATTGACAATAAAAGAAATCGGGAAATTCTAAGGTATTGAATAAAGATTTAACCAAAATTTATGTATCTCAAGCAACGCGTCCCATATACTATTATCCTTTAGCACTAAACGGCACACTTTTTGTGCTCCAAATCGCACATCAGTCTATTCATAACCTTTACAGGTTGTGGACCTTTACCAACATCAGACGGACTTTCTTGGAGGACAAAGTCCGGTAGACCCCTACAAGTTAAGAGCACTGTGTATGAGGTGTACTATCCTAGATGTAGCCAGAATGGCGTCCTGAACAGGGACATACACAGCGTCCGGTGTGGTGAAGACCTGAGATGGAACGCCGGCATCCAGGGATTGCGATGTCTTTATGGTACAAACTCGTTCTTCTACAGTCGAAATCCTTTTTTAACATACCATTGCCTTGTTGCCTTGTATTTGGTTTAATCTATGATACGCTCGATTATTACAGGTTTTGGACTTTTCCCAATTTTTTCGAAATGGAGGCTGCAGAACGAAAGCGAGGCTGGAAATGAAAGTTTGGTGGGGGAGACTTACTTCAGAGCATGCTCGCCTGGTCACAAACGGAGCATGGTGATGTACTGTGGGCAAATTTCCAAATGGCATACTAATTATTCTACACCATGTGAGACTGACAAATATGGTAAGTAGCAAATAAAGAATATGAAATTAATACAAAATACATCTTTTAGCTTATATACAGGTTTATAAAGGTATACATAAGCACATGTTTGGCAATCGTTTTGCATAGAAAGAATTTTTTAGAACATATCATGTATATAGTATATCAGTTCAGTTTTTTAATGTACAACTTTAAGGAATAAAATTTACAAATCATGAAATATTTTTAACTTTTATCTTTTCATAAAAAACACGAAAAAGTACTTCAAATAAATTAAGCAATTTCGACACCTTTAAAAGCAGTCTTCGGCTTTTTGAAGAAATCGATAAATATTCCATTCCGTGCTTGTTGATGAAGGCCAATTGAAAGTATTTTTCTTCCTATTTCAAAAACCAGTTCGGTTTAAATATGTCATTCCTCATCGGTCGCTGCATTGCTCCATTTTTACTCCATGTGGCTGCTCCTGATTTTAGCTTGTGTGCTTGGTCGCTGGATACCGCTTTCAGCTGAAAGCGAATGAGAATGGGCGATTGTAAGTATAATTTTTACAAATAGTTTTATATTTTTGTACCCTGTCGTTAGTTTACTATTTGTCCTTCACGAGGTACTTTAAGTAATAAAGTTATGCCATTTAGATGTTTGTTCTTATTCTAATATATGTTTAAATATGCAACACTTTGAAAAACTATGAAAAAAAGTAATAGTTTATTGCTGTACAAAAATTGCATATTGGGTATACATGTATATCAGCTTGTAAAATTTTGTCACTTACAAGGCAATAATTTGCCGACAATTCGTCGTTATTTCCTTTACGACTTCTCTCCAAAATCTAAGATGACCTTCCCAACATAGCAAAAGGTTTTGGAGAACGTATGTTCACGATAGAAATGTGCAACAAAGGCAATATTTCACCCATTACCTGCTAATTGCAGAATCCAGGCGTCTGTACACTGTGTATCTAGATCTGCTCGTTAGAAAGGTGTTTGCAGCTTTTTGACTACCTGCATTGTAAAGAGAATACTAATACTACATATAATGTAGGGTCACAGACTTACAGCTGTACGATTTGTATTTGAATGTTGAATGATATAATTTTCATCCAATCCTATTGCTCATATTCTGCTCAAGAACTGTTTCTCGCTTAAACACTAAATGCAACCGGTAGGGCAGTATTTTTGTTTAAGCAAAATTACGTACATTGGCCTTTTGACATAATACAATTATCAAGACTTGACATCACCAATCTCAGCAGTTATTTTGTAAAAATAGCTGTAAAAGGGTAAATTAATTGTGAAATAACGTTGATGTTATAACAATGCAACAATATAACTATAAGAAAACATTAATGAGTAAACTCATTAATGTTTTCTTATGGTGTCTATACAGGCCTCGCCGTCACCAAAATTTTTAAATCACTCAACTCAGTCCTCAACTCAAATCATTATATGAAAAGTGCATAAATTTGAGGTCAAAACTTAGACTTGAGGCTGAGTATTGACTTGAGGAAATTTGGTGACGGTGGGGCCAGGTCACATTGGCGAGCATCGATACTGTACAACATGTAAAACCGGGCAAAATAACGCAAAAAAAACATGAGAACTCAACAATTAAATGTCTCAATGCCTGAAGGCAGCAAGGATCCAATATGTAAGGAGGGTATTAGTGACGACATTATACCAGGTACATGATCTCAACAGCAAGGTCTTTACGAGGGTTGTTCGGAAATTATTGAGACATTTACTCTTACTCCCTTGGGAAAAAAGATGAATCATTGAAATTTCAGCAGAAAGTAAACCAGGATACCTTTTATTAACGTGAAAATTATAAAGTTAATGTCATCATTCGTTCATTCCTGGTAAGCTAACAAACTTGCCTACATCCATTGACCCGGAGCAACCCCAAACTCATCGCAACGTCATTTTAACGTTTCTCCTTGCTCCTGTTTTAAGCACCTTACATACGAACGGAAAACATGATCTATTCTTCATTTTTAATCTTTTCTTTTTATTTCAAAATTGCAACAGTAACATATTCTCTCCAATTCTTGATTTTAAGTGAAAAAAAATCGAGTTATTTCTTCCCAAAAGTGAACTTACTGTAAAACGTCTCTTACGTTCATTCTGTATATATATTAGACCTGTTGAAATCAGTTTGTGTGTAAAAAATACTTGATAATTAGCACCTTTGTTTTAATTCTAGTTAAGCAATCAGTAAATAAACCCCAATTAACTGAAGCTTTTGATCCCAGAAAAGGTCTTCTTCTGAGATTCCCACCAATTTGATGTATTTTCGCTGCGCCGCCTTGACGTCAAAATTCAATAAACCGTCGCAGTCAGATTTCTATTGCTCAGTACATATTTTTGAACTCCGTATTTCAAATCGAACACTAGTGAAACTTGCACAAAAGTTAGTCACAATAAATAACAAAATGAACATATATAATTTGATTTCTTTTATCATTAATTGTAGGTCTACCGACACTTGAAATGTAGATGTTTAAATTTTTTAAACTCCAAGTTTGGGCCTGCGCCGGGTACCCCGACCACCGACTTGTTTGTGTGCCGTCGTAAACAAATTATTAATTGTTTTGGAATATTACTTTGCTCAATGATTTGTTAAGGTTTTTCAATGTTTATTGCCAATTTTCACTAAAATTCGTCACTTAGAAAGGGAAATATTTGCGTTGTCTCAATTATTTCCGAGCAACCCTCGTATGTTGATAATAAAAGAAATAAGTAAATTATTCCTCATTGAACAAAGAGTTGTCCAAAATTTATGCATCTCAAACAACGCGTTCCATACATTATTTAGCGGCCCACTTCTTGTGCTACAAATGGCACATCAATCTATTCTATTCTAATCTTTACAGGTTGTGGTTCTTTACCAACCTCAGACGGACTTTCCTGAAGCACAAAATCCGGTAGACCCTGACAGGTCAATAGCACTGTGTAAGAGGTGTACTATCCTAGATGTAGCCAGAATGGCATCCTGAACAAGGACCTACACAGCGTCCGGCGTGGTGAAGACATGAGATGGAATGCCAACATCCGGGGACAGCGATGTTCTATGGTACAAACTCCTCTGCAGTCAAAATACGTTTTTAACATACCATTTCCATGTATCCTTGTATTTGGTAATTTCTATAATACGTTCGGTTTTTACAGGTTTTGGAC
This sequence comes from Magallana hongkongensis, assembly GCA_016163765.1. Classification (NCBI taxonomy): domain Eukaryota; kingdom Metazoa; phylum Mollusca; class Bivalvia; order Ostreida; family Ostreidae; genus Magallana; species Magallana hongkongensis. The sequence continues at coordinate 8,166,139 of WFKH01011581.1, read as the reverse complement.
TTTTCCCAATTGGTTCGAAATTGAGGCTGCAGAACGGAAGCGAGGCTGGGAATGAAAGTTTGATGGGGGAGACTTATTTCAGTGAATGCTCACCTTGTCACAAACGGAGCATGGTGATGTACTGTGGACACGATTCCAAATGGCATACTTATTATTCTGCACCATGTGAGACTGACGATTGTGGTAAGATTCAAATAAAGAAGATGAAATAAATATAACTATTAGGTTTGTTTCAACAATTCCTTTTTAACATTATGTCTTTGACATTGTAGAACAGTGGTATTGCAGTGTAGAAATCCTAATTTGTGAGTTCATTTACGTAACACTCGATGCACAATGAACACAGTATCAACCTATATTTTCTTACACATGCTTAACCTTTTGAGTTTAACAATCATCTTTTTCAGTGTTTGTTTAACTATCAGGTGAAACGGTTTTTATTGCCACCAAAGAGAAACTGAATGATTGTGATTGTCTTCAAATATTCTGGCGGCAGGATCTAAGACCATATCGAAACTTAGAAATGCACCCTTTCTGCACTGCATATACCCAGCGTGGGGTTCGGGGAATCAGGAATGTACTTCTGGAGAATCGTCTCATCGTCAAAGGAACATTATATATTCTACCTGAAAGTGGACGGTACGGAGAGTAAATTGCTATTTTCAGTAGATTACGAGTTTTAGACAAAGTTTTTTTTCAGATTTTTTTTTTACCAATTGTTTTACAATTTTGTAGACCGCTGGCAACCGGATGGCTGGGAGTCGTATTCTTTGAATCGTTTGGCGAGTGCAAGCTCTAGTGGATATGTGCATGAAGATCACACTTAATGTAAGTACCGAAATTTCAATACTATTGGATTTATAAGTTGTATTCACCTTTATTTCCGACTATCACAAACGTGTTCAGAGTTGGTTGGGTTTTTTATCAGGTCATTTTTCTACAAGTACCGGTAATCCTTGTTTGGTTGGGTTATGTCCATCTTTGAGCGAAACTTCCTCATTGACCGAGGATAATAAAGGTAATTTTTAATTGGTATATATGGTAAATATCTGCCTAAAATATTTCGTCAAAACAATATGTAGTAATTTGAGGGTTTTTCTATAGATGAACCAGTCTGTTGTTTGCAGATAGATGCCATATATCGTGATCAAATTTGGGAAACGTTCCGGAAGAGTTTGTGTTACTGTCTTGATAGTTCAGCTTCCGGTCGAGCATGTTGGAGAGAAAGAGCCAGAATGTATCTAGATCGGAAGGAGGCCTATCTTTTCAGTGTTTAGTAAGTGTTCTATAAACCTGTATACTGATTCCTTAGTATCTGTGCCAATAAACTTTATTATAAAGTAGTCAAATTCATAAAGTAGAATAATTTTAAAGCTAATTTTCTGTGTGTTTGAAGATGGCACAAAGAGGATGATCCTGTTAACGGCCCAGCCTACCTAATCCTATACGACGTACGGAGATCGTACCGAGCCATTACAATAGACCAGCTCGCGGCGAATCTACTACCGCCATATCTAGACCTAATGAACTGGATCAACCGTTTTCGCCACGACTGCACTTTTTGTACACGTCTTTATTTCCGAATGCATCAAACAAGACTAACAGATGTCCACGGATAGTAAGAGAGGTCACTTTATCCCTATACTGTTTTAAGAGATGTTGAATGACAGTCTCTGATTTGTCTCCAAGCTTTGATGTACATGGATAAGGAAGGAGTCAGCTTTTATTTTCTGTTCTGAGATAGAAAGGGAGGTGTTTTATTTCACATAATTTTTTTTTTTTAAATATTTTGACATTTACAGGGAAGTTTATTTGATTTACAACTACAATCAGCTGATATCTCTCTGATCTATGGAACTTCCCATAGAAAAACAGACAAAATCTAATCAGATCGCTTGACTCAAATGTTTTGAACACTGATTTGCACCATATATAATTGTTGTGATGTTGATACGCTTGCAAGCTAATGTAATTGCATGTTCTACCGTTCACATGTTTAATAACATTAATTAAATGTGAGACAATTATATTCTGTCCAAAGTATCTGCTTCCACCACTTTTTGCATAATATTTCGATAATCATAATCTTTTGCCTATGTCAGACGAACTTTCTTGAAGGACAATGTCCGGTAGACCAATACCGGCCAATAGCACGGTGTATGAGGTGTATACCCCGCAATGTAGCCAAAACAGTAAATTTAACAGGGACACAACTGGTGTATGCTGTAGGGAGACATTAAGGCGGGAAGTCGACCAAGCTGACTTACTGTACACAAGTACTCTCCGCCGCACAAGCGAAGCAAAAACACAATTTCTCAAATTATGTAATTACTCCTTTAAAAATTCTTTGTCATTTCATTTTTTTAGAAACTCCGTTTTGTTCTACTATCTGCATTATTGGTAAGTATATTATGAAACGTGAATACATGCTCATATATACAGATTTGTTCGATTTGATTTGGTAATTGCAGAGTTTATGAGATGACGTTGAATCTACATGGAAATCTAATGGATACTCTGAATCTCTTCAAAGTTAACATTTCTTCTGAGGGATTTTTTTGTGTCGCTTCTTTCAGGGATATGTGCTGGGGTTGGTGCGCTTTTTTTAGTTGCCGTGGTGATACTCATTGTGTATGCTGTTTATCGTAGCCGGCGGAATCCGCCCGTCCCCTCCGAGGAGCCTGAGGGCGCCCCATTGAAGGAGTCCACATACACCGCCAGTAATACCCCTGGGGGGCAGCAACCTGAAACAAAGGGGGACTCAAAGAGGGGGGGGGGGGGGTCCAAATGACAGTTGCGAAACAAGAATCGGCTTCTGCGTAAATACAAAAACTTCCACGAGTCACGTGATTTAAAATAATAACACAAATGAAGACAGACAGGGAAAATCCTAATTCTAATTTAGATACGGACATAAATGCATTTAATTATACCTGTATTGTATGTGGCGTAACGTTCTGTGTGAAAAATGCCTCTGTAGTAGAATGTTTAGTTTCCGCTCTTTCATATACAATTTTAGTTGACGCGGAAAATATCAAATTTCATGCATGTGAATTTTTGGTATAAACAAACACTGTGGCTTTTTAATCAAACACTTTCATATCTTAATGTTGTGTGTCTTTTTTTAACGTCAAATACGTATTAGAACTGTTTGTGAGATCTTTGTTTTTATTTATTTGTTTTTGCTTTTTCGAAAATTTTAAATAAAACTTACAAATTAAAGAAAAAGAAAATGCTATAAAGTAGGTATATATTTGATTAGTTGTAAAGAACTTATTTCACACACAAAAACCAAATAAACAAACAAAACACGAAAATTTAACAAGAAACATTTACATATTTAAAAGCTCGGGCATAATAACTCCGTATAGCCTTCGTATTATAGTCAAAACAAATCCGTTTAACGTAAACATGTGCAACAGTATCGCTTTTATTTCTATACTTATCAAATCGACGATCATGAAGCAACACGACATACAAGTTCAACAACACTCTTTTAGAAATGTCCGTTCTATGATTGCCACACGAAATACCGTATCCACTATCTGTGCTAAAGTTGATAAACATGAATATCCTTTGTGATCTTAGCTATCATTGATACATTCGAAACGCTAACCATTTTAGTCAAGTGCTCAATTTGACATACATGCAATTTCATCTGTGCTATACGTTCAAACGCGCGCAACGGTATCCCTTTCCATTCTATGCTAAGCAATATTTAAGAAATAAGGAATCATTCTTTAAGTATTATGGGATGATAATTTTGGTCCAGCCGTGGTCAAATCCATAGATTTGATCACGCCCCGAACGGAATTATCACCTCATGATATTCAAAGAATGATTCCTTATTACATGTACTTATATTTACGTGTATAATATTTTCAGCAATTGTACGATTAAATATGAGAATATTGACATACATGTATTTATGTGATTTTCATTTCTTTTAATTATGCAAACCCCGCTTGCGCTCTAACAACACATCATTTGAATTTATTGGACTAAACATTACAAATTCGATTCGTAGTGTTATCACAGACAAAGACACTGAAAAATGTAAATAAATCAATCCAATTTGAATAGAGTTTCTTTTAATGTATACTTAAGTAGATATATGTGAAGGAAACCCAACGATACTTAGTCTACTTTTGAAAAACATCTACGATGTTCAAAATTATTTCATTTAGTTCAAGAAGTATTTTATTCATGTTATAACATTGATACATATTACAAATTACATATATACAATGAACGAGGATGGAACAGCGGGCCAAAAAGCCTAATATATTAGTTCTTCGCATAAATTATGAGATCAAGGTACAGAACTACAGATATAACAATATTTTTTATTTGTAGGCCTAGTTATACAAATACCTTTTAAACTAATCCATAAAAACTGAAGAAGTGGGGAGAAAATAAATATTTTTAAAAACAACAAATTGCCAAATGGAATAAAAGCTCAATAATTATATGTGTACACATACTTTTAAGTTACGAATTATTACATATTACAATTGTAGATTCTTAAAACTTTAAGCGGTTTTTTTTTTGTTTAAATTATGAACTTGGTCGAAAATAGCTACATACAGTCCAAAACTAGCGAATTTTTTGTGCACCGTAAATTGCAGGTTTTTTTAACTATGGGAGGCACTGTAGCTCCCAGGTCGTCCATCCGAATTTTTTCAGGCCGAGAGCTACAGACCTGCAGGTTGGTCGCAAAATAACAAATTTTCTTCAAGAGATAAACAATCATAGCCTAATAATACAATATTACCCATTGGTATGTCATGGTCGTTCATATTTATTCAATCAAAGAGTTTATGGCAGGATTATAATATGGATATTGAAGAAAGAAACGAACACAATCTTCATAGTAATAAATACATTTTAAAAATTATTTAGCTGAACCCCATGTAATCATATGCTTTGTTTGATACTAGTGTAAAATAATCCTTTTCAACCAATTACACATACAGCACTAATCTGATACGGCGTCGCATCGTCACTTTATCCCATGGTTTATTAAGTATACAGAGCAACATTATCCACTTTAAGAAGTTCCTAAAATTTTCCCTATTAGGAATAGGAAATCATTTTTTTTTGTATTATCAGGTGATTTATAGTTGGGATGATCAAATCCAATAAACCGGAGGAGTTAATGATAGAATTGTTCACCACTGACTGTATTTGATCACTTCATAATGTTCAAAGACTTATATTTATATGATTTTCAGCAAATGTACGATAAATATTAAAATAGTCATTGATGAAATGCATTAGACTATACATTGCAAAACAAGCTGATTGCATTACAAAATCGATTTGTAGTTTATCATAGACAGAGACACAGGAGAATGTATATATACATGCATTTAATCATATGCCGTTTATTTTATTCACATAACAACCGTTTACCTGTATTCTTAAAGGGACCTAGACACGATTTGATCAAAATTATTTTTTTAAGTTTAAAATTGTTTACTTATGCATTTTGAATGATTGACAAAATTTGAATGTTAGAAATGAAGTTACAAGCAAGATACAGACGTAGGAAATCATTGTTAGGTAGTTTTATATTTATTTACAAATAACGCAAAGTACAGAAATTGCCATTTCTTTGACAAAATGACCCGTGCCAAACAAGATAAACTGATTTAATGTGTTCATAATTAATATTATCAACAAAAAAGCAACATTAGATTGAAACTCATACCAATACTACACAACAAAAAAACAAAGTAAACAAGTAAACAAAAACAAGACTCGAGCTTTGTTTGCATAACAAAGAATTTCGAACTCTGTATCTTGCTTGTAACTCAATATTTGACTTTCAAATTTTGACGAATCATTAAGAATACCCATATTGACCATTCTAGATACTAAGAATAAAAAAAATAAAATTTGAAAATGTTCAGCTTAAATCGTGTTAAAGTCCCTTTAATTGTGTTATACATGAGTTATATTAAAGTTTTGTAATTCAAAGAATTCAAAACTATTTATAGATAATTTTGAATTCTTTGAATTACAAAACTTTAAATATAACACATGTACTAGTAGTTGGTATTCGTCCGTCAGCCTATTTTATTTTTTTTAAGAACTGCGTTATAGTCCAAGGAGTAATGCATTGTGCTTTGCTCGAACACGTGAATAAATAATTATTTCTAAATTATATGTATTGTACTTTTGACAATCTAGTAAATAAACGTAGATATCTTATTTTTCAGATAATAAAATAAAATACGGGGTCTATTATTTTATCACAGCGTGACAGCAAAGCACTCGCTTACTATTGCCCACAATGTTTACTCCATAGTGCGCTAAATTACACTAACTGAAATATATGAATTTTCTTTGTGACAAATCTCTATAGATTCATTTTATTCCTTTTTATTTCCTGGTTAGCACGGAAGCTCTTGAGTCTGTTGTTGCATGCAATGCAAACATCGCAACTCTCGCCATTTTTTTATTAAAACGTAAATAAAGCCGTAAGATTTATTTTGTTAGCTAGGTGTAACGCATTTTCGCAGGCCAAGGGTTAATTGCCGATATGTATTCTACTCTACGGAGAACCGTTCAGTACGGATCAGAAACCACGCACTAGAAATTCAAATTAGTTCATGGGTTATTTCTCTTTAAACAGACGACATACCAGGATGGTTATCTTTTTCACATCCGGGGTTTCTGTTTTAATTGTTGTTTATCTGTGATATCCCACGATTCATTATTACGTATCAAGCACACGGACTTATTGTATATTATAATAGACATACATATGCTCATGTTTGGCAAACATTTCGCATAGAAAGAATTTTTTTAGAACATATCATGTGCATGTATATAAGTTCAGTTTAATTTACGCCTTTTATAATCGTGAAAATATTTTTTATTTCTTAACTTTTCATAAAACACACACTTCAAATAAATTACACAATTTCGATACTTTTAAAAAAGTCTTCGGCTTTACATGTATGAAGAAATCTATATAAATATAAATTCGCTTCCGTGTTTTTTGTTTGTTTTTTTTTTTATGAAGGCCAAGCTTTTTTCTTCCTGTTTTAAACCAGTTCCTTTTAAATATGCCATTGCTTGCTCAATATTCACTCCATGCGGCTGCTCCTGATTTTAGCTTGTGTGCTTGGTTGCGCTGGATACCGCTTCCAGCTGAAAGCGAATGAAAATGGGCGATTGTAAGTATAATTTTTGCAAACATTTTTTATATTTTTGTACCCTTCGTTTATTTACTATTTGTCCTTCACAAGGTACTTTAGGGAATATAGTAATGCCATTTAGGTGTTTGTTCATAATATTCTAATATACGTTTAAATATGAAACACTATGATTTATGAAAACCTTTGAACAAAGTAACATTTTCATTGCCGCACAAAAATTGCAACTGGGTATACATGTATATCAGCATGTAGAGTTTTATCACTTACAAGGAAACAATTTGCCGAAATTTTGTCCTATTTCCTTGACGACTCTAAGGAAACCTTCCCAACCTAGTAAAATATCTTGGACAAAGTATGCTCACGCTAGAATTTTGCAGCAAATGCAATATTTCACTCATTTTCTGCTCTAATTGAAGAATCCATAGGTCTGGACACTGTGTATCTAGATCTGCTCGTTAGAAAGGTTTCTGAAGCTTTCTGACTACTGCATTGTATAGAGAATAGTATATATTTCACAGACTTACAACTGTACGATTTGTATTTGAATGTTGAATGATATTATTTTCATCCAATCCCTTTGCCCATATTCTGCTTAACAACTGTTCCTCACTTTAACGGTAGGACAGTCTTTTTGTTTAAGCAAAATTACGTACGTTGGCCATTTGACATTATATTACATGTTTATCGAGACATCGCCAAATTCAACATAATTTGCGTAATAATAGGTATATAGGGATATTCAATCAGTGGTGGTATAACGTGCCTACTCATTAATGTTCTCTATTTAGTGTCTATACAGGCAACAACGGAGAGCATCGATACTGTACGACATGTGAAACGGGGCAAAATGACGCACAAAACATGAGAACTCAACAATCTGAGTGCATAGATCAAAACTTTGAGGTTCCAATGCCTGACGGCAGCAAGGAACCAATATGTAAGGAGGGCATTAGTGACGCCATTATACCAGGTACATGATCTCTACGGCAAGGTCTTTGTATTGATAATAAAAGATATCGGGAAATTCTTCCGTAAAAGATTTGACAAAAATTTACATATCTCAAGCAACGCGTCCTATATATCCTTTAGCACTAAGCGGCACACTTCTTGTGCTACAAATCGCACATCAGTCTATTCTAATTTTTACAGGTTGTGGTCCTTTGCCAATATCAGACGGACTTTCATGGAGCACAAAATCCGGTAGACCCTTACATGTCAATAGCACTGTGTATGAGGTGTACTATCCTAGATGTAGTAAGAATGGCGTCCTGAACAGGGACCTACACAGCGTTCGGTGTGGTGAAGACCTGAACTGGACCGCTAGCATCCAGGAATTGCGATGTCTTTATGGTGCAAACTTAATCCTCTGCAGTGAAAGTCCCTTTTTAAAATTCCATAGCCTTTTATCCTTGTACTTGGTTTAATCTATGATACGTTCGATTTTTACAGGTTGTGGACCTTTGCCAACGTCAGACGGACTTTCTTGGAGGACAGAGTCCGGTAGACCTATACAGGTCAATAGTTCGGTGTATGAGGTGTACTATCCTAGATGTAGCCGAAACAGCGTACTGAACAAGGACATACACAGGGTACGGTGTGGTGAAGACCTGAGATGGAACGCCAGCATCCAGGGACTGCGTTGTCTTTTTGGTACTTAACCCCTCTGCTGCCTAAGTAACTTTTCAACATACCATTGCCATGTATCCTTGTATTGGGTTAAATCTATGATACGTTCGATTTTTACAGGTTGTGGACCTTTCCCAATTTTTTCGAAATGGAGGCTGCAGAACGGAAGCGAGGCTGGAAATGAAAGTTTGGTGGGGGAGACTTATTTCAGTGAATGCTCGCCTGGTCACAAACGGAGCATAGTGGTGTACTGTGGACAAAATTCTACATGGCATACTAATTACTCTACACCATGTGAAACTGACAAATGTGGTAAGATGCAAATAAAGAAGATAAAATAAATACAAAATACATCTTTTAGGTTTTTTTGAACAATCCCTCTTTAACATTATGTCTTTGACATTGTAGAACAGTGGTATTGTAGTGTAGAAATCCTAATTGGTGAGTTCATTTATTTACGTAACACTCGATTTGAAGAATATCAACGAATTATATCATGAAGTACCACGTGCTCTCATGGTTTTTTTTTTTATCATCTTTTAAACAATAGGGTGTTCGCTAGGAGCATTTATTGGGATACTCATATTGGTCACCTGTGTTTACATGCGCTATTATTTCGACGCGCATTCGCCATCATCAGAAATCCCAAATGACGACGAATCTCCCAAGACAGAAATGTCATGTACGGCAGGTAAAGAATTAGTAAGGAAAACTAATGATGTGAGTTTTAAGAGAATAGAATTGTTATTTATGAATGAACATCATTCATTTTTTATTATAGTCCCTGTACCGGAAAAGGCGACACATACTAGTAGATTGCCATCTGACTGTAGCTCTGAAGAAAGCACTGACACAGAGGAAACATCTGCTGGAAGTTTGACGCCGATTGAACACAATGAACTTATTCCATTGACAAATACCACGTCTATAGGCAATTTATCCTTAAATCCTTCGAGTAAGTAAAAAAACCACACCACGAACAAAGAGCACAGTATCAACCCGTATTTTCTTAACCATGCTTAACCTTTTGAATTTAACAATCATTCTTTTTCAGATGAAAATATTCGAGTTTTTCAGGCATTATGTACAGAGCCTAATAACGAAGGCATTATACAGTTTACCGTACAGAAAGGTAAAAATCTGTGCAAAATCAGATTCATCTTCGTGATTGATACCCAAAGAATTTATTTCAGATTTTGTTTAATTATCAGGTGAAACGGTTTTTATTGCCACCAAAGAGAAACTGAATGACTCTGATTGGCTCAAAATATGGCGACAGTACCCCGAGTCGTATCGAGGCGTGGAAATGCACCCCTTTCTGCACTGCATCTCCTGCGTGGAAATCGGAGACTCCGGGGTGTACTATTGGAGAACCGCCTCTTCGTCAAAGGAACGTTACTGTAAATTCGATCTGAAAGTGGTCGGTAAGGAAATTGCTACCGTCTGCATTACTTAACTAGATATGGTTGTTTTTTGTTTCTGTTTTTTAACAATTGTTTAATATTGTAATAGTGTGTATATAAAGGCTCAGTACTGCCACGCTCCTAATAGCACTAGCTAGTGGGTTAACCCTCAGTCGGTAGACCGTTGGTTTTTAAAATGAAGGATCCCGAGTTCGAGCCTGGTATAGCTCATTCCTCCTCTTCTATTACATGTATAATTTTGTAGACCGCGGACAACCGGATGGCTTGGAGTCGTCTGATTTGAACCTTTCGGTGGGTGCAAGCTCTAGTGGAGATGTGCATGAAGATCATACTGAATGTAAGCACCGAAAGCTCACTACTATATGATTTTTAAGTTGTATCTACGTTTATTTTTGACTGTCACAAACGTTTTATGTGTTGGTTGTTTTTCAGATCATTCTTCTGTAAGTAATCCTTGTTTGGCTGGGTTATGCCCATCTTTGAGCGAAGCTTCCTCAATCACCAAAGATAACAAAGGTAATTTCCAATTGGTATCAATGGTATATATCTGCTTAAAACATCTCATCAAAACAATTTGTAGTAATTTGAGGTTTTTCTATAGATGAACCAGTCTGCGGGTTACAGATAGATACAATATATCGAGATCAAACCTGGGAAACGTTCCTGAAGTGTCTGTGTTACTGTCTCAATAGTTCATCTTTCGGTCGAGAATGTGCATGTTGGAGGGAAATAGCCAAAATGTATCTAAAACGGACGGATGCCTATCTCTCTAGTGTTGAGTAAGTGTTCTATAAACTTGTATACTGATTCCTTAGTATCTGTGCCAATAAACTTTATTATAAAATAGTCAAATTCATAACGTAAAATAATTTTAAAGCTAATTTTCTGTGTGTTTGAAGATGGTACAAAGAGGGTGATCCTGTTAACGGCCCAGCCTACCTAATCCTAGACGACGTACGGAGAGCCTACCGAGCCATTACAATAGGCCAGCTCGCGGCGAATCTACAACCACCAAACCTAGACCTAATAGACTGCATCAACAGTTTTCACCGCAACTGCGCTTTTTGTACTCGTCTTCATTACCGAATGCATCAAACAAGACCAAAAGATGTCCACGGATAGTAAGAGAGGTCATTTTATCCCTCGCTGTTTTTAAGGGATGTTGAATGACAGTTTCTAAGTTGTCTCCAAGCACACTGGTCGGGCTCTTCGAGGTACACGGATAGGGTTCACGTATAAGGAAGGAGTCGGCTTTTATTTTCTGTTCTGAGACAGAAAGAGTTGTGATTTATTTCACATAATTGACTCTTGTTTAAATATTTTGACATGTACGGGGAAGTTTACCTGGTTTACTAACTACAATCAGTTGATATCTCTCTGATCTTTGGAACTTCCGATAGGAAAACAAAATATTATCCAATCAGAACGCATGATTCAAATGTTTTGAAACACTGATTTGCATAATATATAACTTTTGTGCTGTTGTTGATACGCTTGCCAGCTAATGAATAAGAATCTACATTTCAGTAAAACGCTGTAAATGAGATGTGTAACGTTTATTGACATTAATTAAATATGAGTTAATGCTTTAGACATAAATAAAATCTAGCAGACATGTTTTCTTTGTGTTATTTTAGAGTGTTACTTTGTTTACCGGATAGTTTTGTTTCGGTGAACCAACCACATTCGACTACAAATACTTGTGAACAACCTTTAACAATTATACACAATGACACAAAGGCATTTTCTGTTAGATATTGCGTGGTATACGGTACCTTGAATTTTGAGGGAAAAACCCGTTTGAAATATCTCTTTTCCTATTATGTCCGATTACTTCCTTGATAAAACCAGTCTTTTCTTAATACCTGCAGAGCAAGTTCTTTGTTTGCTCACGAGTAACTGCAAATTAGGTTCATTTAGACGGCTGAGTCATTTCAGTGTGCAGTAGAAAATTAGGTCATTGGTATAATTTGCATTCATTGAAGTTCAAATTGTTTGACTTTAATTCAGTAAATACACGTGTACTGTTTATTAGTTACACAATCCATTTTATTTATATACCGAAACTGACAAAATAAAACAGTGACAACAGATAATACATCGTTACATATTTTAGCCTATCTTTTCTCGTAACATACCTATTCATGTTGGAGTTCCACGAAAGCGTCTCATTATCAATTTTGGGTAAAAAAAAAAAAACAACAAAAATTTGATTCGATACAGGTACGCATATTCACCGAATTTCTTAACATAAGTATTGCAGACACTGTAAATTGTACACATTGATCTATAAAGAAGCAATTTTGTTGCTCTGGATATCCGTATCTAGTATGGAAACAGAGATAAATGCTTTTAAAAACGGCATATAAAAGTAAAGTTCTTGGAATCGTCTTTTTAATAAAAAAAAACAAAACTCGCCGGGTAAATCAATCTTTAAAGAATGACGTCATTTACTATAAAAACCGCTGTATATTTTCAAGATTTGATTTTCAAAAATAAGATGAATACTTTGAACAATTTCATAGCCTTTCCAATATTTTATCAATATGAAATTTTATACCCTTTGTTATGTTAACAGGATTGAAAACTGCATTAATATACACAAGTTATTTTAAATCATTATGGGCAACGCAAAAGAGATATGGATGAAATTCATTTAGTAATTCTTACTTTTTAGCTCACCTAGCTGAGCCGAAGGCTCAAGTGAGCTTTTCTAATCAAAATTGTCCGTTGTCTGTCGTCGTCGTTGTTGGCAATGTCGTTGCCGTTGTTGTCGTAAACTTTTCACATTTTCCTCTTCTTCTCCAGAACCATTGGACCAATTTCAACTAAAATTAACATAAAGCATTCTTGGGGAAAGGGCTTTCAAGTTTGTTCAAATAAAGGGCAAGGTCTTTTTTAAAGGGGGGATAATTTAGAAAAATTGTAAATTTGCTGGGTTTTTTCAAAAATCTTCTTCTCAAGCACTAATTGGCCAAAAAAGCTGTAACTTGTATGGAAGCATCCTCAGGTAGTGTACATTCAAGTTTGTTCAAATCATGATCCCCGGAGGGTAGGGTGGGGCAACAATGGGGGGTCAAATTTTTACATAGTAATATATAAGGGCAAATTTTCAAAAATCTTCTTCTTGAAAACCAATGGCTAGAAAAGCTGTAACTTGTGTGGAAGCGTCCTTAGGTAGTGTTGATTCAGATTTTTTAAAATCCTGATTCCCGGGGTCACAAGGGGGGGGGTCAAATTTTTATATAGTAATATATAGAGAAAATCTTTAAAAATTTTCTCGAAAACCTATTGGCTGGACAAGCTGTAACGTGTGTGGGAGCATCCTCAGGTAGTGTAGATGCAAGTTTTTTTTCTTCAAATTATGATCCCCGGGGGTAGGGTGGGGCCACAATGGGGGGTCGAATTTTTACATAGGAATATACAGAGAAAAATCTTTAAAAATCTTCTTCTCAATAACCAAATGGCCGGACAAACTGTATCTTGTGTAGAAGCATCATCGGGTAGTATAGATTCAAGCTTGTTCAAATTATGATCCTCGGAGATAGGGTGGGGCAACAATGGGGGGGGGGGGGGAATTTTTACATAAGAATACATGTACATGTATATAGAGAAAAATCTTTAAAAATGTTCCTCTCAAAAACCATTTGGCCAGAAAAGCTGTAACTTGTGTGGAAGCATCCTTAGATAGAGTAGATTCAAGTTTGTTCAAATTATTCCACCCGGGGGTAGAATGAGGTAGAGTGGGGTGGGGGGGGGGGGGATTTTTACATAAATTTGATTGATAAATTTGATCAAAAACTCAAATGTTATAATATATGGTATTATATGCAAGCATCTTGACATTTGTTGATTCTCAATTGTTAGACTGTGGATCCTGAACAATTTTGGAGTCACATAAGGGGTTCAAAGTTTGATGTAGGTTTATATTTATATGAATAGTTGATCTTCTTGAGAACTGCAATGTTCAATGTGTAATATGACTATGAAATCATCCAGGTACAAAAGGGGCTCAATGTTAAGCATAAGAATATTTGGAGTAAATTTTGAAAATCTTGAAAAATTTTTATACAGGATCTTTTTTACTACATTGTTCAGATATTTTGTGTATGACTCCATAAAGCCGGTTTTATCGTGGCTGTCGTTGCTCAGGTGAGCGATCTGGCCCATGGGCCTCTTGCTTTAACTCCACAACAACGGTCATTCTTTTTTGTCGAAAATCAGTTTAATTGAAATTGTATGAAAGTTTTAGACAAAGCTGGTCTTCTACATCAAAAGTTTTAGTTAAATTATAATGTTTCTTGTTTACTTTCTAGATATTTATATTTTGACTATTATGAATTGCATCAATTTAAGTTTGGACTAGATACATACTTACATACCTCACACCCTCCGCCCTAACCCATTGCCTCAGCCTGTAGGTCGCTAAATCAAAATGTGTTCCCTAACTGATTGTTCGTGAATTATACTGCATATATTTTATAAAAATAAGCTTGGGTGACATATTAATCTATAGTTTAAAAAGCTGCATAAATCAGTGGCGGATCCAGGATTTGTTGAAAGGGGCCCAAAAGGCTGGGGGTCTGGGTGCCGCCTTGGGGTCCCAAAAAGGGGCCGGGGGAAAGGCCGGGGGGGGGGGGGGGGCATGGGGCGAAGCCCCCGGAAGCTTCCAGGTTTTGGAGGTTTTTATTTAGCACTTTTTGAGCTATTCTAGGTATACTTGACATGTTATGAAATCCATGAATAACAACCAAAAGTGATTTTTCTATAGTTCTACTATTTTTTTTTTAAATTTTGATTACAAAAAGGGGCCGGGCCCCCGCCCCCCTCTTAATCCGCCAGTGTAAATGGATCAGAAACGAGACTCTCCCGACGTTCGCGCCCACACATTAAAAAGTATGCAAAAACGTCAGGGGAACATCAAATTAGACTGAGACACTGGAGGATTTAGAGGGGGGCGGGGGGCCCGGCCCCACCCCTTTTGTGATCAAAATTTTTAAAAAATATATAAGACCTGTAGAAAAAGAATGTCAAATCAATTTTTGTTGTTATTTATCGTTCTTATAATATGTCAAGTCTAACTAGAATAGCTCATAAAAGTGTCTTAAAACACCTCAAAACCCGGGAGCTTTGCCCTGGACCCACTGGGGGCCTCAAGGCGGCCCCCAGACCCCCGGCCGCCCCGCCCCCTTTCAACAAATCCTGGATCCACCACTGAATGTGACGTTTGATCTGTCCGTTTAGACGGGTATTTTGTCTGAGAATTTACGTCATCCAGTTGTGGTCACTCTCAAAACGCTGTAACGAAATGACGATTTCAATCTTTAAGAAGCGCAGCGGTATAAGACATAATACAAGATTTGTGGGCTCACATATAGATGAGAACCATGCTCAATTTTTTTAATTTAATGAAAAAAAGTTGATATTTGAAGCCCGTTATATCGTCTCATTAATTTGGAATAACTCTCAAACCACAATATATTAAATGTTGTGTAGATGTTTAAATCTTACCACTTAACTTTCTATTCAAGAACAATCGTATTCACAGAGTGATATTATTTTCCCCAAATTAAATAATTCATTGATATTACTGACGGTACAATGAAAGACAACTCGTCATTACTTACAGAAAGTATGAATACGTGGTTATACCAGTCCGTCATGTTCTAAATCTCTTTTTCATTTCTCAATTGTTAAATTGATTACTTCAAGAGTATGGTGGCATATTTCAGAAATATGCCACAATACTAAAGGTAATTTTATTTAAAAAGATATTTATTGACCCCCCCCCCCCCCCAACAAAACTTTCTACAAAACTACACTTACACTTACAAGGAATATTATATGTACATATATAACAAAATCATATGGTAAGAACCTCGTAAGTTGTTAGAACTTGTGTTCGAACCATTTGTATATGTTTATGCAATAAAATATGTTCAAACCAACAAAATCATATTTTAGGATACGTTTTCATATGTGCAGTAGAGTTTCAACATTTTCATTTTTCTAATGACTAACTAGCCAATTAGAGACATAACCGGATGTTTTCACCACGAAATCTGATAAAACTAGTACCTGAAGCACAAATCATCGTTTATTTTTTAGAGAATAGCAGTAAGGTTGTATTAATTCATCATCACCAAGAAATCCTATTAAGAGTAAAAAAAAAAAACCCACCCCAAAAAACCAGTTTAATTAACAACGTCTTAGAACTGTCTTTCTTTTTGGAATACACATACCCACATGAACCACAAAAAAAGCATTTTATTTTTTTTCATTTTAATTTTTATTTTGACATTTATGACGCTGAAAAGAAATTTTAAATGAAAGTATTTTAGACGTTAATTCCATAGGCATCCATTTCATATGAATTTGTTGCTAAAAGTATCCGTTACCTAAGTAACAGAGACTGAAAATGAACAAATGCAATTTTAGCAACTTTATTGAAAAGATGTCAAAATGTTATATAAATTCATTAATTTTCAAACAGTAGTTTTAGGATAACATTTGTGGAAAATTCAAAGTTGAAATGTTGAAATGAAACCGTTGCCTATTTTCAAAAATATTAACTCGTAACGAGTCACGCACAATTTATCAAGATCCAAAATACTACTAGTATTCTGCTCTCTAGACTTGGATGAAATTATAAGAATATGGCCGACCTCAGTAAGATGTCAGGGTTCCCTCATGTAAAACCAATGCTCTTATACAGTTATAGCTATTTTTGAGGTCAATACGATGATTTAGCTACCCGAGAAGTACAGTACTTTATGTCGTTTCAACCTCATTTGGAAGTTTAACAAGACAATGTATTTACCCTTCTTTCTTACGCTTCTTACTCGTCGAAAATTGAACCTTTAGAAAATAGTTCTCATCAAACATCAAACATTAACCATTTACAGTACTGTCCGTTCTGATATAAATTACATGTATTTTAACAAATAAAATATACAACATGACATTAATTACATGTATTTTAACAAATAAAATATACAACATGACATTTTTTATGTATATATATACAGTGAGTATTTTTTATATTGTTTGATCACTCTGTTGGTCACCAGTGTTAGGTAAGCTGGGGCACACACCTTTGTAATGCTATATAATTTTTATTGTGCCTGGTGACTTATTGTATTGTACATTCTGATCGGAGACCCTTATAAAGCAACACCGTTTATTGATTCTGCGCTTTCCTGTATTTATTTTAGTAAAATCGTCCAAAACCTTTCTGGACTGGACATTGAGAAAGGGTCCTCCACTGCAAGCGAGTTAACAATTCCCAATCTAGTATCGACGTCCGAAGTGCGATAACTATAATAAGTTTATTTAAGAAATAAACAGCAATTTAAAAAGTTCACTGGGATATGAAGTTGGTTGGTCACGTGATCAAATCCTGTGAAGCCCGAAGGGCTTCTCAGTAGATTTGATCACGTACCAACCAACTTCATATCCCGGTGAACTTTTTAACATTGCTGTTTATTACTTATATTTACGTTTGAAAAAGACAAATCGTTCAGAACTGTTAAAATAACCGAGATTTTGTGCAAGCGACAAGCGATAAGGGCGTGCTATGATCATTGTGACGTCACGAAAACGTTCACACAGAATTGAACGTTTTCGCTTTTCTATTGGTTCATATAAGGAAAAATATTTGCAAATGTAAATATGAGAAGTTAACTACACGTTTAAAACGTCGTACAGACCTCGTGTGCCAGCTGTGAGTTTGATTTTATCAATTTCACTATAGGAATCAACAAGGGCCCTGAATATGTTGGGGGATAAAACAAAAACTTCGTTTTTCCAGAACAGCACTTACTTTCTTCTCTCTATTTTACTCCTTTTTCAAAGGGGTTGCATTTTTTGGAATAAGATTGGCAGGTGTCATGTAGATTGTCAATTACACAAATTTTGAAACAAATTCTCGTCTCATACATATTGAGATCTAAAGAGAGAAGTATATAAAGTGATATATATATATATATATATATATATTCACACACACCAAAACGTATTTGTGATGTTCATAGCAAGTGTCAAAAGACAGAGAGATGCCTGTACAGTTATCTGTATTAACATTACGATGTATTTTGACAGTTTTCATGATTAAAATAATTAGTATTTTTTATCGTTTTTATGCAATTCCATATAGGCCTCTATGTTCTCTTCTTGCTTTCGCTTGATTGCTGGAAAAAAAATGTGTTTTGATTTATCCGGTATATATGTTGTTATTTTAAAAGTTGATGTTGTTTTTCGTCAGGATTCTACAGCAACAATTAATAGTAAATTAAAAGTCTCAATGGCCCCTTAAAGTGCAATTTCTATTAACATTTTAAGCCGCGAAAATCCAATCTAATAATATTTAATCTAGGTGTACTACATGTACTTGTACCATTCATG
>WFKH01011581.1:8120674-8137645 GCA_016163765.1 Magallana hongkongensis | reverse complement strand
CCTTGCTGAAGGGGCTGGGATCCTTGCTGAAGGGGCTGGGATCCTTGCTGAACACTTGGATTACACAGTGGCTGGTGTCCTGTGCTGTTTGGTATCATCTGGCCATTTGTCAGTTCTTGATGAAATCCATGAAAGAATGGGGTCGTGTTTGTCATGTTATGAGGTGCTGACTTCATTCTTTCTTGAGCCACATTGGTGGATGGGTGCATTGTTGTTTTGATGACCTGAAATGGTGGACTGTTGTTGGAGCGGCCAAGTTCAATCATTTTTGAATGTCCTGTTTTAGGCTGTAAACTACTGTCTGAGACCTGGTATGGTCTATGAATGAGAGTTGGATTCTGAGGGAATGGCATGTTTTGTTGGATTTGTGGACCTCCTGTTGGAGCATTTATGATATGGGCAGCCACTGGGAAATTTGAAACTGGGAACCCATTACTAGTTGATAGTGCTATCAAGTTGTTATTAGTATTCATATTTTGTGAAAATGATGATGGTTTAGAAACTGGGTTTTTTGTTTCCAAAGGATTATCTGTAATTTCGCACAGAATGTTTGGCAGATTTCCGTTACTGCCTTCTTGAAAAGGACTTTTGGTCAACGATGCTTGCACTTCTCTTGGCTTTGGATGGAACTGTGATGGTTGATCTGAGATCTTGGTGGGTTGGGCTGCCATTACTCTTGTAAAATTTTGATTTCCTTGGGTGTTAAACTCACCTAGGCAATGGTTTGATGAAGGGTGACTCCTTGGGACTAATAAACTAGATGCTGTGTAAGATGGATTTGGAGGGTTTCGTCTTGTCTGCTGATGTAGAGCAGGCACACTTTCTGGATTTGCCATTTTCAGTCTCTGGTCAGGGTTGTGCTGGTTTGCTTTGCGCAAGTCTTTGTCAATAATATCACTAGCATATTCAAACAGGTCCTCAATGGTCTCGTTGTGGGTAGATGGATAGGAATTTGGGCGTGGTTCACATTGAGCTGATGCAAATTCTGTTTTTTTTATAGCATCTGCACTGGTGGATCTTTGTTGGGGGTTGGTGCATGGAGTAAGCATGAAATTCCCAGGCAGGCTAAACATACTACCAGTATTCTGTGTCCTGGGTAATGGCATCTCATGAGTGGGATGTAAATAGAACTGATTGTTAACACCACTTGGACAAGCAGGTGGCAATGGCAAAATCTCTGTGAAATTCTCGTTGGGTAGAGGCTCTGTAGTGTAATGTTCTGGGCTAGACTCAGGGACTATCCCTTCAAGGGCCTTTAGTAAACTGTCTTCATCATAGAACTTTTCAACTGATACCTCCTCCTCTCCTATTTCTCCACAATCAGGTACTTGCTGTGGTGGCGGTTGATGGATTCGATCCTGTCTGCTGAATGGATGATAGAGATTTGTGTGTTTTTGAGACCCAATCATTGGACCTTTTCTCAGGAAGCTTGAATCTTCATTGGAGTCTGTAGGAGCAGAGGCTGTAGTTTTTCCTTCAGTATGATCTACTGTGAGTTTTTCCAGCTTGCCACCAAGTTCATCTGCTTCTAAACTGAAAGAAACCTGCTGTTGATTGTAGCCATTCTTCACATCATCGCTCTCTTGAGTTTTCTCCTCTTCATTGTTATTGTCATCGTTGTCCATGGAATACAGCAAGGCATTGATACTTTTACCACTTGCCCGCGCAGAGTCAATCTTGTTCTTTAAGTCTTGAATTGATTTCATGTCAGTTTCGGAGCAAGGTTTGCACATTTTATGTCCATTAGCCTTCGTTGAGTCACTTTTACTTTTTTGATCCTGGGCAGATTTAATATTTGGATCTGACCTTGGTTTGCACATCTTTGGACAGGCATTTTTTGTGCCTTTTCCATTGATGGTGTTTACAACACAAACACTTTTACTTGGTAACTTGTGCTCTTGTGCTGGTCTTTCCTTTGAAGAATTGATGTTCTTTTCTCTTGTTGCATGTGAAAGATTTGCTGCTTTGTTTTCATCAAATTCTGTAGCTTTCTCTTCCTTTTTTGGTGGACACTTTTGATCAGCCTCCAAGGACTGGGATATCTTTGCCAGGCCTTCTTCTTGCATCAGAGGGCCATGGTTCTGTTTAACGGCACTCTCAGCCTTAGTTCCAGCACTGGAGGGCTGTTGTTTCTTTTCAGTAATTGTCAGCAGTACAGCTTCTTGATCACTCTTGTTTGTATCATTCTTACATTTCTCTGTATGGCTCTTCTCCTCTCTGTTTTCAACCTCTGCTTCCATTTCGCCCACAGAAGTGAACTCAAACTGTTAAATGTAAAGCAAGCAGAATTATGAATGGAACAAATCTACAACCAGGAAAATACATGCAGTACTACATGAAATGTATTTATTTTTACCATTTTGTTAAAATGTGACTCAGTCATTGAGATTGGAGTCTCATCTAGAACATCTGCACAATCCTAATCTACACACCAAATGGTACAATAGATTCTGACAGCGATTCTTATTCATGAAGTTGTATTTTGATCTCACCACAAATTTCTTTGTCATTCATGCAAAAGAGTTTTTTTCTAATGTTAATTTGATTTCATGCCAGCGGGCAGATGTAATTAGCACAGAGCTTTATCAACATGTCCCTTAAGTCACCTACATCAGACATGCAGGGGAATTCCCTACCTTAAATCTCACATTACACTTAACAATACTGAAACCATAGTACATGTGTGTTGTACCGTATTCCGGTGTATAGTTGACTACAATGACTGATAAGGAGTGGTGTAATGTAAGGAGCTAATTGTCACGTTTTTAATGACAGTTTTTACTTTAGCTGTTCTTACTGATTCACCCCCTCAGACCCCAGTGAACACTTCACATAAAAAAAGTATGTCATGGCTGAAATAGGTGTTGACAGCTCATAAATAGGTAATATAAGTAATAATTGACTTACATCTATGTTAATCCTCACTGGAATATGGCAGTTGATGATTTTAATCCAACAGAAAAGAACAAATGATGCACACTTTCTGGCCTATCAAGCTGGGATTTTCCGGAAGTTTATTTTGAGAACAGGAAATAATTCCTATGCTAATCAGGGATAGGCTGCGCTAGATTGCACATGGTTTAGAAATATTAGAAAAACCTTATATCTCTACTACATTTAACACAATGATTATTTACAAAAGCCCATATCAAGGTGCTCAGTTTTGTGAAGAGATTGAAGGAAGTGACCTATTTTTGGGATACACAAAAACATGATTTTTATTGACGCCGACACAGCATTCAGTGGTCACAAACATATCAGAGTCGTCAGATCAGCTCCTAGGCTGACAGGCTCAGACTTGCAAATGACTCTCTTAAACATGTCACATGCTAAAAGAAGTGAGGTTGTTTACTTTTAAATCGTTCCCGTACATGAAAATAAATGCTCAATTATTGTTAAAAAGACTTTTGTACAGCAGCTTGTTTTGCTGAAAATTTTATTTTACATTGTTGTTACAGTTAGCCTCAAAACAAATATAAACATTTCCCATTAAAACAATAAATATGAACATTTTCAAAAATCCTCATTTCTGGGGGCTTTTTGCTAAGTGGAATTATATGTGTATTTCTTAATCAAAAAAATGAAAATTTCAGGATGTAAACAGTTAATTGGCTTGGCTTCACTTGAATTTATTGCAGCCCATTATATTGAGTTTTAATTTTATCACACGTAATAAACAGTGTTTAATTTTCAATAAGGCCGTACTTAAATCATTGATAGGTGTAAATTCTGAAGATCGAGAGGTTAGGATTGAGAGTACTTGATAACAGTTCCCTATTGATCTCAAAGAAATAAACCAGACTGTTGCTGATTTCTTTAACACTGCAGTCGGTTGCTGGATACAGTGTATGCACAGATTATGAGGGTTTTTTTTAATTCAGTAGAATTTAGGAGAAAGTTTAGCTTGGTAGATCACCAGTGCTTAAGGTTAAAGTGAGGTTTTACAATAATAAAAATCAATGTTTAAGATTCAAATTTGTTCAAACCATGTCCTTGAGGGGTCAGGAATGGCTAACAGTGGTTTATCTTTGAAATATGTAGAAACAAATTTGGAGAAAAGTCCTTCAGAAGAACATGGTGCTACAATTTGTAAAAAAAATATTCAAGCAGGATTAAATTATTGCAGGTTTCTAGTTTGTTCAATTTTTAAAATGCTGGTACAAATAGCTATATGAATGCATGTTGCTGGGGTTTTTTTTTTTTTACTTCAAGTTTCTCCTGTTTCTATAAAGTTACTAGTATGAACATGTTTGCATGTAAACCTACCACCAACAAGAACTGGTATACTAAGGTATAACAATTCTAAATTGTTTATTTTTCTCTCCATAAAGAAAGCTTTGTGAGTATTGTTTCACCTAAAATGTGATTTGACTGATTTCAATAAATGCTCAAGTGTCGGTTATTTCTTTACAGGTGTTTCCTCTTTCAATGGCCTCGAGACATCATCGGATCCCGGGCAGGTAAATATCTGTAAAACCGCACACCAGGAAAATGGCCAGGGCCAATCTCTGCTGTAGAAATGGGTATCTGAATGTAAACAATCCTAACAAGGAAATTGTCACAATTACATAGCTAATCATTTACACAAGATATATCAGCTGAATAAAATTATCGCACAGGCTTCAATAATTTGTGTTAATTGGTTAAATAACAAAAGCATGAGTAATTGTTTGTCTGCAGAGTGGAACAGCCAACCTTTCAAAGTACATATTATGTAAGGTGCAGGTAGCCGTGATGCTTAACATTTATTGCAATTTCTTTCCATTTATAGCAGTTGTACCTGACAGTTGTTGTTGTATTCTGTATTTTATGGAGCTGTGCGGAATTTAATTTGGCAGTTTCTAATTTAGAATAACTGTTTAGCATACAAACAAATAGTACACACAAATTTGATATCCTGTAGACAAATTTCATGACTGGTATAAGAAATGAAATGACAACAGGCATTAATCAACACAATGAATCATTTATACAGTACAATATCACTGATATGACCTTAAATGGCCTTCATTTACAGTACACGCCGGTTTCCCGACCTGTCATCACCCCCACCTCCCCGGCCACTCTGTCTGCCCTCATGGACATCTCCAACGAACAGAAGACCATTGCAGACCTCAGGTACTCATTGTAAATAATACCTGCACAAAGCAGATTTCCATTAGTGTTGCATTCTGGGTTTTATATGTGATTCAATAAAGTTTGGTTTGGTTTTTACATAATTATTTTATTGCATTTTATGACAATGGGATTGGACACAAGTTTCAGAACTTATATTGCCCTATTCCTACAAAGTTGACGATATAGATGGTTGATTAAAACTTTCGTAGGACTCAGCTAGATGCCCAGAGGAAGGAGACAGAGCGTTTACAGCAGCAGTTGGTCGGAGATTTCTCCAGCGCACAGCGTAGCTCGGGCAGCATGCACAGTGGCCTTCCCAGCAGCCCCTCCAAAACGGGCTTCTCTACACTCCCCTCCACTGAGCTCTTCTCAGCCCGGAGGGCACACTATGATTACAGTGGACCGCCGTAAGTCAATTAAGAAAAGTCATTGCTGATGCTTACATTCAATGAAATGTTCCGGATGAATGGAAATACGTTATTAAAATGATAAACTAGTCTAGCAAATTTTGGTTGTCAATTAATGTTTATCTTTGATAGATCTCATTTGGAAAAATCCCTCAAAGACTCTCAGGAACAAGTGGCTGATCTCAGAAGGAGGCTACAAGAGGTGAGTGCCCTTATTGGCTCGTCACCTTTATGTATAATGCCCAGCCATGTATATGACCGGGGCACAAAGTGCTTGTCATGTCAGTTCTACGTCCTTTTGTTTGTCAATCACATTGTGCATTTTGATTAGTTTCAAAGAAACTGCGAAGGGATTCTTATCAAACTGCATACAAAGATTTGTTTCAGTGAGAGCAATTAAACTCTATCGTTTTCTCTAACCTTGACCTTCCAAATGACCTTGACTTCACTACCCTTTGATTCTGCATTTAGCTTGATTTTTAAGATATTATCAAACTTCAAACAATGTATGGGGGATAGTAATTAAATTGTATCACATTTTTCGGACCTTGCATCATCTTCTCAATGACCTAGACTGAATTACTACCTATTTAGTGTTGAGCTCAGTAGTAGATATTGTCATGAAACTTCATACAAAAATATCTATTGATGAGAGCAATCCTCTGCATCATTATCTTCTGATTTTGACCTCCCTATGACCTTGATTTCCCTATTCTTTATTTCGTGTTTATCTTTCTTATTATCTGTTCAAAGCATTTTCTGATACATATTTCTAAGAAAAAATATTTTAAAAAGACTTTCTTCTGTAATCATATTTCACTATAAACTCAAACATATGAATACAAGACACATATCTTTTATTGGTGTAATAAAAAATGTACCATTAGGTGGAGCATCCATGTCCTGTTGGTATATGTGTTGGTAGCTATAGAAATGAGATGTCTTTTATTTCATGAGTTTATATTTCTGTAGGCCAATGAGTTGAGTGAGCAGCAGAAGAGACAGTTCCGGTCAAACATAGAGGAGCTCAAATCCAAGCTACAGGAGACAGAGATCAACAGGGACGCAGTTCTGGATCTCAGGTACTGACTCTTCACACATCTATAGTTACCCTGACGAACACACAGACAAAACATGCAAAGCTCCTTATCTGACCCTGTTTAATTTAAATTAAGAAAACCCATCCTGTTCATTTATCTGTGATATCTCTTAGCATTCAGAATGGAAACTGAGATACCTCTTCTTTAAAAGTTGTAAAGACTTCTCTCTTCCCATTTCCCAATTAAATGTGTGATTTTAATCAAATGCTGAGGTTTTTTTTATATACCTCGATACATGTTTTATAATTTTGTATCTGCTGGAATTGAATCCTCTCAGCTATGTCATGTACATATAGATTTATCTCCCCTGTACAGACAGCGGTCACTCACAGACTTTGTTAAGCACACAGTGTAAGTACTCACTGAATCAGTCGAACACCACAGAATGGTTTTCTGCACAGTTACAGTGATGTGGAAAAGTACATAATTTTCAACTTCATTTTAAACTCTCTCTACTTCAGCATAGTAATATACAATAATTTTGTATTTAAGAAACCTAAAACAGATGAGCTCAGGAAGTGTTACTGATATTAAGATCCGATTTTTTTTGTCAATGAATTTGATATGATTGCCTATAGATAGTATCAAGTTATTAATGATTTGCTCCCATAGAAAAAAAAATACTATGTAACATTTCCTATCTTCACATTCAGACATAATCTTACAATTTTATTCAGACATGGGCGCCCATATTACATTTCTGGGTACAGTATATTTAGTTTGTTCATTAGATTTGTCTGACATATACGTATATAATCCAGATGTTTCTTCTGTTCTCCTTGGAAACAATATGATAGCCATAGTTACTGTCAGTTACTCTTAACATATTCGTCTTATGAGAGAGAGAAGAGTGAGAGAAAGAAAGAAGCAAGCCTCAACAATGATTGGAATTTAATGTTTGTGTCACTAATTAATGTCACTGTCAGCCATAACCTAATTGCTTTGTCCTAATGACTACGAGGGATGTACTTTAATTACCTCCCACACAGGAGAGGCTACAGACTGATTCACTGACCCAACTGAATCCTAACATTAACCACTCACAGTTAATGTTTGACTGCAAAACAATTCAACTTTACATAACCACTAGATCTCCAAAAGTTTTGAATTTTTTGTTCACCACAGTAAATGATTTCTTCTGCATAAGAACTTTTTGAATTTGATATTTCATAAGTTATGTTGAAATCCATCCATTAAATAAAAAGTAAAATTTCTGATTGTTTTAACTCTACATGAAATATGTCAACTGCTGTTGCCTTGTAGACAAAAAGAATCTTCTAACCAGGAAATGATGTTGAACAAATTCCAAATGTCCATACAGCAGCTGCAGGAAAAGGTCAGAGGTCAGGAAGAGGTAGGCCACTGAATTAAAGCATGTACATTTTCCCAGTTGGAAATGTTCATACCTTTTGATAGGGATTGAAATGTATTAGTAATGAATTTAAAAATGTTTAACAAAATTCTTTTATTTTGATTTAGACAGTATTTCATTTTGAAATAAATAAATGGATGGGAACAGTAGGCCCATATAAGCTCTCTCGATATTGACTTTATATTGCACATTTGCAGGCCTTGCAGGAAGCCAATAGACGGTTGGAGAGTACAAACAGAGAGAAGTACCTGATAGACACGGCCCTGAACCAGATCCGGCTCTTACTGGTTGATGTCGAGCGCAAGCGCGGGAAGCCATACTTTGAGTCGGACCCTGTCTCTAAACAGGTTCCAGGAATGCTAGTCCATACTTTTGAGAGATTCGTACAGGAAATGAACTCGGACAACGATCAGAAAAAGTCCAGAATCTCTGAGGTATTCTTGAAGGGATAGGTTTTATTTTTGCACAAAATAAATAATGGCTGAAGGACACTAAAATAGATTTCTCTTTAAAAGTTGTGACTTGAGATTCCATGCTCTTCTTGTTAACACCACAAGTCTTTCTCAAAAATCTAAGACAACAAATAAGAGGCAAAAAATGTTTTGAAATAACTTTAGTGCATTCTAATATTTTATCAGTTCCTAATTAATAAACAATGCAATTTTTTCAGTTGGAGAATGAGGTTAAATCCTTGAAACAAAATATCAGCCAGGATAAAGAGTCTTTGATTAAAGAACAACAGGAAAAGTAAGATGGAGTTGTAGACTGGCACTTATTTGATCTGTATTTTAAATCTTTTTAATCTTTTCCCACTTTAGTGTGAAGAATTGTAGTCCACCTCTTCCCTTTTCTGGTTTATTGTATGAACCAAATCAATACCCCTGGTATTCTCCCAATCCTTAAAATAACTTTACCTTATTCCCAACAATAGCAATATAACATCCAGCTATCACTTTTTGAATTGTTTGTCTTGCTGTTTTACTTTTCTGTAGAGAAATGGGAATATTTGGTGTGTTCAGAAAGTAAGAAAAATCAATTTAATCTGTGTCCATTCTAACAGAATCAAATAGATTAAAACTTGAGAGCTATCACTTATCTTTTTATTGTGTATGTGTTTTTATCTAATGTTGTAATCCAGACATTATAATATAAAGTGGTCCTAATTTGTGTGCATGTAATTTAAATTGTTGGAATTAGAATAATACTGTAAACTTGTAATAACATATTTGAGTCATAAAAGTTTATGTTAACATAGATGAAATTTATTTTATTTATAACAGATCAATGAATTACTGTGAAATGATTATTAATATGCTGATGGCTGATTTTTAACCTCTTAATGGCGTGAGTGGTTGCATTTCTTACAGAATAACAAATATGTCTGCTGAGCATGAAAAACAGATGCTAGCTCTTCAAGAGCGCGCTAACAACTCGCGTAAACAGGCCACTCATCTCCAGCAGCAGCTAGCCATGATTGAGTAAGTCAGGTCCAAGGTCTTAAAGTGGTCCTATAGGATTGAGTAAGTCAGGTCCCAGGTGGTTTTTGGTTGTTCTTTGTTTGGTCCTAGTGGTCCTTTGGGAATACATGTATATGAGCCACTCCTTGGCTTTGAAGTGGTCCTTCATTAACTCAGATCTTAGGTCCTAAAGTGGTCCTTTGGGTGTAATAAGTTTGGGCCCTGGCCCTGGGGCCATTGAACTTGGACAAGCTTACTTTTGGTCTGTGTCTCACTTTTCCACCAGGAAATGCCTTTTGTATTGATGAGACTTCGATCAAATGTGAGCTCATCCAAGTTTTATGGCACTGGGTCTGAAAGTGAACCTTTCAGATTCTGTAAGTTAGGTCTTGGGTCTTAAAGTAGGCACTAACGTTAGATTTTATAATCTTGAAGTATGTAATGGTCATTTGGGATTCAGGAAGTTCTCGGTACAGTGATCCTTTGGGATTCCATGAAGTCCTAAATGCTATAGTCATTAGATTCTGTAAGTCTTATATGCTATGATCCTTTGGAATTTTAAAAATCAAGTCATAAGAACCATGACATTTTTTTAAATTGGGCTTTGTTTTTTTCATAATAGTACATGTATTCTAAAAAGAATCGTGAATTTAACATGTAGTCTGTTTTTGATTTAATCTATTCTAAGATAAATTGTGAATTTGACATGTAGTGTGTTTTTAAATATGATAATTAATTGTCAATTAATACAAATTTTTGTTCTCAAACTAAACAAGTCAAAATTGTATGAATTTATGATATTCACATTGTAAATTGTGAGTATCATAAATTTCTACATGGATAGATACTGTATGTTGTGTTTTAGGGGTCAGCAGGAACAGCAGCTGAAACTGAGGGACGCCACGATCGTGGAGCTGGAGAGTAAGATCCGCCACCTGAAGGAGGAGCACCAGGAGGACCGCATCAAGTGGCAGGAGAAGGTCAGTCATAACTTATCGCAGAGAATGTAGAGTGTTTTATGGGGGGGGGGTTAACTTTTTGTGTTATACACAATGATTTGCAATAGTTTTATGAGAATTAGGAATAAATTATTAATATACACTTATAAACAAGCAGAAGTCATTAACAATGCATATGAACAATTACTATTCCATTGATTTTAATAGTATGTACATTGCTTGTGAAGTTTCCTGAAATTTTAAGGCAAACTCGTTTTGAAGTTCATGTACTTGTAATTCTGAACAGAGAGAGGTATATGAGCGGTCCCAGGAGAGCTACCAGACAGAGACACTGAAGCTGCGATCTGACCGTGACGACGCACTGAGAGAGACGGCCACGTTGCAGAGTAAACTCGAGGAGTCTCAGGTAGGTGTACATTGTCAGTAGAGAATACAGGTACATAGTAGTAGAACATCCAGTCAGGAAGGAATAGACAAAACCATCAAACAAAACTAGACCTCAACAAGTCAGAGATAGTGTATTAGAGAAAAAACAACTAGCTTGATATGGTGTAGCAGCTTCAGTTGATTAATGGGTTTTAGTAAGAAATCTGTCATTAAAACATTGATAAATACTTAACAGTGGCTCTGTCCTTTCATAGAATGCTCTGGTGCGTTGTAAGACTGAACTCGACCTGGAGAAGCAGAAGACCGTCCATGTATGGGAGAAGGAGACAGCTATGCAGAGCAGACAGAAGGAGCTAGAAACAAAACTGGAGGAGAAACAGAAAGACACAGAGAGACTGGAGAAAATGCTCGAACTGATAAAGAATGAATGTAATGCTCAAGTCAGTGAAAAGGTAACGTCTTGCTCCCACAACACAGACATTACAGATTTCTTCATGAATGTACATGCACCCTTTGTTTCTGTGATAGATTTTAGAACTTTTGCTTGATTTTCTAAAATGCATGTTAAAACTTTGCACGTTATTAAAGGCATGGTACTGTTTTAATTGTTCTGCTCTCTTTGTTTTGTGATAAAACGATGAGTTAAAAAGATTTGAGATAACAATATTTTTTGTGTTTTTATGAATTTACACAGTTGATGCAAAGGGTAAGTGGGCACCAAATAGATGTCTCTTCCTCTAATTAGTCTTAACAGAGTTGTCTTCTCTTTGATTTAACTATTGAAATCATCATTGACTATCATATTAAGTCACTGAATAAAGGGATTTAATAAAAAAAGGCTGGTGCAAGAATACGTCACTCACATGATTTAATTAAAGTGGAAAAGAATGTTTTCACAGAAATAAATTACTTCACCCACTACACATAAAAATTGCAGATCTCAGCACCTCTATTCTTTCATGGTTTTGTGTTTCATTCTATCAGGAGTTTGTGAATCATTGGAGAGTGTTTAGCTGAATTGATGTGTTTTGTACAAAGAATATAGATTATGAGGAGCTTGTACATGTAGATTTATACTCTAGATTTCTTCAGTTCTTGTAGATTTGTAAAACTTTTTATAGTCAATGCTCTATAATAGAAAATGCATTGTAGTGTATTTGATACTTTTGTTCAACTTTGTACTTACTGTCATTAAAATATATGCAGATATCAACAGCAGAAAGAATGGAAAGAGAGCGGCACCTGGATCAGATTAGCAGCTTAACATCTCAACTCAGCTCGCTCACCGAGAAATCCAACAGAGTATCACTTGAACTTGATCTCGTGAGATCAGAGGCAAACAATCTCAGACAACAACTCAGGGACACCGCTGACAAGCTGGACTCGACTCGCATTCAGTTTGAGGCGGTGGAGGCAGAGAAGAAACATGTGGCGAACATGTTGAGTGACAAGAAGGCAGACATGGAGAGAGTGACACAGGAGAGGGACTACTACAATGGTCTCCTAGAGCAGAGAAACCAGGAGATTGCAAACCTGAAGGGACAGAAAGAGAAACTGACCATACAGCTGGAAGAGAAGGAGAAAAACCTCAAGGTTCTCGGGGACCAATCCTCTAAGATAGTGGACCTTGTAGACAATAACACGCGGAGCAATGAGATTCTACGAGAGGAAAAGGACCGTCTGATGACCATGCTCAATGAGAGGACGGTGGCTCTAGAGGAACTGAAGACATCCCGGGAAACAATGTCAAAGAAAATGAAGATTCGGGAGAAAAGAATCAAAGAGCTGGAGGCTGAGAAGCAGAAGTACGAGGAGGAGGCAGCACTTCGCCAGGAAGAGATGATGATTCTACATCAGGAGAAAGAGAGCTTGTTCTCAGAGCTGAAGGAGAGTCGTTACGAAGTGTCCTCACTTACTGAGCAAAAGGATGCAGTCAAAAGAGAGCTGGAGAAAGAAATAGACAGTCAGGCTAAGGAAATCAGCAAGCTTCAGGCCAAGGTCAAAGGTAAGCCAGAGGTCAAGGTCACTTTTAAGAGATGGTATTGCAAACTATGTGGTAACCTATTGGGTCATGTTTTGTTACCAACATTTATTTACAGCTGCGGATCAGGAAGTCCGTTTGGCTCAGCGAACACTTCGTACCAGAGACTCTGCAGATCACCAAGGTATGTACAGTCAGTAAAAAGAATCAATGACTTGTAGCTATTGTATCTTTTATCTGTATGTCTGTTTTTGTGATGAATTATCTGTATCTGTCCACAGCTGTAAAGGTAGCTGATAAAATGCAGAAGGAGGTGACGTTGAAGAGGAACGAGATTGATTCCCTGAAAACAAAGATGAGGTGGTATGAGGACAAGCTGGATTCTCTCTCAAGGGTAGGTCACTGCTCAAGCAGGAGGTTTCTGTAAAGAAGGAGTTGAGAAGCCAGTAGCAGAAACAATCAAGTTCTGTGTGTTTAATTTTTTTTTCTCTTTTATTTTAAAGTTTCTTTTTCCTTTCACTTGTATTTGAACTCTTCTTTCTTTTATGAACCTGTAAATGATAGGAGAGGAACAGCCTGGAACATGATAAAGACAGACTCAAGACATCCCTCAACAAGTCACTGACTCACAGTCAACAGCTCTCGGCTGAGCTCGAGCTATCTCAGAACAAGGTCATGGATCTCAAAAGTCAAATCAGTCGGCTTGAGACAGCTCTAGAGAAGGTAAGTCAACTTCATTTGATTTTGCATTTTAGATATATAAAAAAATTAAGTATATTTTATGTCTTTTATGTATTGTATATTGCTTCAAAAAATTAAAACTCTAAATGCATGTGTGTCAATTTATCACTAGTCCCTAAAGAGAAACAAATTAAGAAAAGCTGAGAAGTTGGGGAAGCCCCAGGTTTGTAGGGTTACCTCCCTTGTGGTGTACTGCCTGATGTGGTCCCCTTTAACTGTCCAGTAGTGGTTGGTGGTGCATGGTACTAGGTGGCACTCCAATAACTGATGCATTAATACAGCCCTTTGTTATACTCCCAAAATGTCAAAAGTCTCTAACATTTTCAGATTGGAGTACTGGTAGAAAGTGTACTATTTCTATTCAACATGGTGATTGCTGCACTGGGAAATAGTTAAAGAGTTGTAGTTTGTTATTTGCAGTAACGTTTACAGAACTGCTAATCATAGAAAATAGATAAGAGGAAGAACTTCATAATTTCTTCCATAGCCATCCAGGTATGCCGTAATTTTAGATGTTGATCTATTTCAGTCGACGACAAAGAATGCCATGTGTCAGGCAGAGCTGGAGCAGTATCAGCAGGACGTGGCACGACTCAAACTACGGCACCAACTCGACCTACAGGTCAGAGGCTTAGTCTGTCAGAATTAGTCTATTAAATGTATTACTGTCTCCTGCCTTGAATCTGTAAAATCCCTGAAGGGTAACTTATTTTATTCTTCTGCAATAGAAGTTTTAGACATTTCTTGCTAACTTTGGAGATTTTTGGTCGTGCCTTCATTGCTGGTTTCTTAAAGTTCTTACATGTAGTTTTGCATAAGTTGACATTATTTCAGGGGAAGAATGACCATTGGACTTCAAAATATTTTTATTTTGTTTTTCAGATTATGATATACAAATGCAAACAATGTTAGCTTTTGTGTGCTGCCCACTGATAACTTTAAAGACAACTTTGTATCATTTAAATTTCATGTAGTTCTACCTTTTATTAATTTTTTTTAGCTTAAAGATGACACATTGGACATTTTTACCAGTTTTATCTTTGACTACATTGGTATTGTAATATTATAGGAAGCAATACAGAGGTCCCTGCCCAACAAAGTACAGGAATATGAGAACCCAGCTCTTTTCTCTGCTGCTCTTTCTGGACAGCATCACATGACCTCAGCCCTGGGCAGTCGTCCAGCAAGTGGAAGCTCAGAGAGGAGGTTCCCATCAAAGGATTTTTCTACAGAGTCATTGCCTACAAGGGTAGGTCATTTATGTCAAGGTCAAAGTTAATTTAATTCTCTGAATTTTTCTAGTCCTTTAATTTCTTGCTAATAACTGTTTCTGATTTTTTTTTTTCGACAGGACACAGATGAGTACAAATATGTGGGGAGTGAGTTGAAACATTTAGTAGACCAAATGAAAACCCTGATGTCAGAGAGGAAACAGAAACAAGCAGAAAAAGCCTCTCACCATCGAAGGTCAAGGTCGGCCCAGAATGGATATAACAGGTATGATGACCTTGTATTTTCTGAAATACAAGGTGAAAGATGTTTATCATTCAAACCTTTTAAAGATAGATTGGAAAATACAAATACAGTCAACTAGTATTTCAAACTAGATGGGACTGGTTATAAACTTCAAGATATCCGACTATTCGAGATATCAAGGGTAAAATACTTAAAGTATAAGTGGTTGGGACTTACAAATCACTTCAACATATCCATTGTATTCGAGATATCAGTGTTCGAGATACCGAAGTTCAACTGTAGATGCATAAAGTAATGAGATCTTGTGATATTAATGATGTACATATTCTTATTATTTACTCAATTTAGTTGTGAAAGTTCATCAGACACTGAGTATCACTCAGATGTTGAATTAGAGAGAAGTTATTTGAGGTCAAGGTCAAGAGAAAAATCTGACAGCAAAGAATACTCAGGATATTCTTCCCTCAGGGGTAAATGTGTAACATTTTTTATTAATATTCTGAGGATAAATACATGTTTTGGTTTTTTTTTATTTGCAGTTTTGCTGTAATAGTTTATATTATGTAGAATCTAGAAAAAAAATATATTATGAAAATATTTTAAACATGAATTATGATTAGACATTGCTAAATAATAAACAATACTAAACAGATATGTATGGTATTCCAAAAATGGTAAATAAATAAATGTTTTTTCTCTTTCACAATCAGTTTTTTACATGCCTGTGATTTTTCTTGTAGAAAATCGATCCCGCTCCCTCTCTCCGCACCATGCACATCGGCGTTCTTTCAGTAACGACACCTCAAATTTGTTACGATCTGGCAACGACTGTTATTCAACACGTAACGGTCGCAGTGAGGAGACCCACCCCTCAGGAACCAGAGATTCCTACAGTACAGGTATACCATAGTAGATATTTTCCATCCATTTCAGGGTACAATTTGGATAATGTAGGTGTGTGTTTTGGTTAATGATATCATTTATATAGTTGAGATTTTATAGAAGTAGACATTGTTATATTATGACTGGTTTGCCTATGAATAGGTCCGCATCGTTATCGCCTAAGATGTCGTAAGTTACTTGTGTATATGTATAACCAAGAAAGTCTCTGTAGTAGATCTTTTAGTGTTAGTTTCTTTCACACCTTAATATCATCCTGACCAAATGATTGTGTCATATGTATAGAGTTCTTAGAAAGATGTGTATGGCTATTTTTGATAATCTATGTAATGTTCCCATGCAAATGTCAAAAATATGAAATGAAACTGACACTGAATATAATAATTGTGTATCAGTAGTTTTAATCAAACAATCCATATCTATGCACCAAAAAAATTGTGCACATTAAAACTTACAGGGCACATATAACTGTACATGTAGGAGTATTAGAAACAGTGTAGTTTGACAGTTAACTTCAGTTTGTCACTGATGGTGCCTCTAGATTCAGGTTTAGCACTGTAAAAGGAGTATGGGTTGTTTTGAAGTGTGTGAGCCATTCAATCACAT
This sequence comes from Magallana hongkongensis, assembly GCA_016163765.1. Classification (NCBI taxonomy): domain Eukaryota; kingdom Metazoa; phylum Mollusca; class Bivalvia; order Ostreida; family Ostreidae; genus Magallana; species Magallana hongkongensis. The sequence goes on along the minus strand of WFKH01011581.1, from coordinate 8,121,141 downwards.
TTCATTTTGATGGAGCTATTTTAGATCTGTGTGTGCTTTGGGGGTCCTGTGAGATCTGTCCTCAGGTTTTTTCTGATGGAATGTTTGTACATGTAGTCACACATCCTTTACCGGCTTATTAACAGAGCCAACCGACGTAAGTAAAGAGGACACACAAAATAGCCTGTCACTCCAGGACAGCACTGATCCGTCCCTAGGGGCGGGGCATAATCAGGAGGAGGGGACAGGTAGGTGTGGCTTAGAGCTGTTCGTCACGCTTAGAGCTGTCCATCACGCTTTATCAACATGTCATGTCTTGCTGTCCATGTTGTTACACTTCTGACAGTGTCTTGCTTTTCAGCTTAAATCTTTGTGTTTTAATGAAGCTAATGTAAAATAAGATTGATTTTATGATCTGACAAACTTGTAGTTAAAGTTTATGTAGAGGATTTACATGTAATTGCACTAAACACTTGTAATCTCTAGTT
>WFKH01011581.1:8108647-8120274 GCA_016163765.1 Magallana hongkongensis | reverse complement strand
AGATGTACATGTTTGGTTTAAGGACTCTGATTATAAAGAAAACAATAATGTATCCAAAGCCCCTCGAAAGAGATATTCCTATTTTAATTGAATTTATCGTACATACATGTAAATAAATGTTCGTATAATTATGCAAACAAGGAAAATGTTATACAAGTACATGTATACATGTACAATGTATAAGAATGATATAATGCATTTTTTGTTCAAAACATTAAAAACAGCAGGATTAATCACTCAAAACTACATACACTCTGAGCTGTATCATCAGAAAAAAATGGACCCTCATCCTCTGCTTCTTCTTCCTCTTCAGATTCTTCCTCCTCTTCATCATCATCATCATCTTCATCATCATCCTCTTCTTCATCACTAATGTTAAAATAAAAATAACTCATGCTCATTGCAAAAGAGCTTTATACTTAATGTTTTACATAGATAACATAAAATCACTCTCAATACAACAACACTTAAAGCAAGTAAACAATTTTGAAAAAAAGAGTGTCACAGAATCATATCTTTAGTATGCCAGGTGCCAGGTATCATGAGTTATGACCCACACAAAGTGTAAAGGTCTTCAATATGGATAATTCTTGGCTTCTCTTACGTCTGTGTTTACACTTCTATTCCCTTTTGGCTCTTCATCCTTCATACAAAGGTATTTTGCAATAACTTTCCTTTTAAAATTAGGATTGCAACCCTGTTTGTCAATGACTTTTTAATGGTACAGTGTATCACATTCTACCTAATTAGCACTTCCTGGTATATTATAATTGTGTACATGCAAGTCTCGAATATCATAATGACAAAGCCTGGGACCTTTTATGCAATGCTCATTCAAGTAGACGTACAGTACCGTCAACGCGGATCCCGTATTTAACCGCGCTCCCCCCCGCGGTTTTTTAATCCTTTCCGCGTTACACCATCGGGGTTAATTCATCGCGGTCCTCGCTGCAGCCATGTTTAAACCGCGGCGGTGTGACCTACCGTTGGACAAGTGATCGGAAATTTTTACCTGTACGCTATTAGACGATAAGACGGCCACCTAACACTGAGAGTCATTCTATACTGGCCAGGTCTGATGTATTGTAAAATGATTACGTATTTAATGCACGTTTTCAAAACTACTTAACAATTATTTTAGAGAAATTTTAATTAAAGAATTATCTGTATCGTAATAATTTTCATGTAACTGTGAATATAGCTATTATTTCAAAAATATTTAACCATTTTTATAATATAACCTACATGAAGGAGAGGGTAAGAACTATAAAATATTAAATTTTCGATTTTTTAATAATTTTAAACATTTCCGACTCTGAACATTTTTAATCCATTTTAGTTTGTAGCTCGTTTTACGTCAGTCTCTCGATGCTCAAGACAATTAACCTAGTCTGTGACAGGCACATGCTACACGGAGAACGTTTACCTAAGGTCAACGGCATGATATGAAAATTTTACTCAACCTACTACTAGTGAATTATATTGATATAATTTTATATGTGTTCAATATGAAGCTACAACACAAATGTTGCAAATAACGTTTTTCGTAACCTCTCCACCTCTTCAACGTTTGATGACTGTCCAAGTAAATTGTATTTAACTTTAGCCGCAATTGTTTTACACAAAGGTGTGAAACCATCCCATTGACAGGAAATCACTCTACGCTTGAACGCACAGAATACACCGATAAATAATGAGACAGGTGGATAATCCGTGTAACGAGTGACCATCAGGAACCCCACCTGTTTTTCAAACAATTTTACTAACAGTAATAACAATTAATAGTTATTCATTTTACTGCGATCTGTAAAACTGTTAAACGTGTTTAAGATGCACTCCCCTCCGCAAAGAAACCTTCAACTTTCATTATAACTAAATGAGATAGAGAGAGAAAGAGAGAGAGAGACTGTCGATACTCAAGACCTAGTCCGTGACAAGCACACGCTACACGGTGTAAGTATACCGTATGATCAACGGCAAAATATGAAAATTTTACTTTACCCTTAAAATATAAAAAGATATTGATATCATTTTATGTGTGTTGAATAAGTAGCTACTGCACATGTATGTGGTATCAGTTGCGAATTATAACGCTTTTCGTAACCCTCCCCCCCTTTCCAACCTATTCATGACTGTCAAAGGTAACTCTTTTTGACTTTAGTCCCAATTGTTTTACACAAAGGTTTGAAACCATCGCACTGACAGGAAATCACTCTACGCTTGAACGCACAGAATACACGGGTACGAGGCAAGTGGATAATCCTTGTTCCTCTTCCACCGCAAAGAGAGAGAGAGGGGGGGGGGGAGAGAGAGAGTTTTCTCTTAAAATAACGTACTTAACGAACTTAACTTCACAAACACAGTGTCGGGCATTAAATTGAACATCATAAACAATGTTAAATACTTTATTGTTAGACATGGCATCATGCGTTTTTTTTTCTTTTATTGAAAACTAATAGAACGAAACTGCTTTCCTTTATCTTGGAAGGAGCACGTGGTACAGCGCGCGGGCTGATTTGATCGACAGGTGAAGCACGTGGACTCAGACTGACACTGCATGTTGTATTCAATCACAATGTATACTGTCCCTATTCTTTTACGAATACTAAACTTAGGGATATTTAATATTAGTATATTTCAAATGAATAAATGAATGCAGTGGGGTCGGAAGCAAATTGAAAGTTGGGGGGGGGGGGCAAAAGCCATTGCCCCCCCCCCCCTCCCTCTCTCCTTCTCACGTAAAGATCGTAGATAAAATCATGATCGGCGATACTCATAATAATCAAGAAGCCTCCTCTGTAAGATAGGTAATTGGCGGTGTTGTACGGTTAGACGAAACCGTACGCAATTTGGAGATTTTCTTTTGTCTTGAATAGGTGTGAAAACCCCTGGGGCATATCGTTTTCTACCCTGGGTTTGTTAATCACTATACACAGGAAATGATCGCGACATATAATTAATATACACAATAAAGGAAATGTGTACAAAAATAGTTTGTATTTGAATTTTTAAAAGTAATTCGAGATGTATGCATTTGATAACATGTACAATTTCCCATGTTGTTTTGTGATGCAAATTAACTACCTCATTCCATTTGTTGTAAAGAATAACACCTTAAATAATCAAGTTAAAGACAGCAGTGATATAAAAAGCATATCAGGTTAGAATAAGGGAACAACACTAATTATTTTAACATTATCAATCTAACTCTGATGTCAACCTGAAAAATATCTTCGCGACCTAAAATTGTCATAAACCGCTTTGCGAATATTCTTGTATAAGTAACTGTTTTCCAGATCGTGTATTATATCACTTGTACAGAAAACCTTGCCCATGAAGAAGTTGATTAAGAACATAAAATACACACAAAATACAAATATAATCAATACATGTAAATGTGTACTTATTGTTTTCTATAATACGATTGCAAACTGATTGAAAGTTCATTGAAACTTGATCGCACGGACATAGATCGGCAAAAGCATTTCATCAATTTAATTTACCCGGTATGCAGTTTACGTAGATCAAATAGAAAAGTTTCAATACTTCTTCACAATTAATAAGACTAAGTCAAAAAAAAGAAATTATAATCCAACTGCCAAGCATACTTATTAATTTTTGAATAGACTATATCAATTTGAATGGATTGTAAAAAAAAAAAACATCGTCAAGTATCTAAATGAAGAAGCATTGATGAATGATTTTAAACGCACTCTATAAATTTAACATTTTAAAAATACATATAGTATGTTATTCTAGATAGTTCCATTAAATAAAATGATGTATACGTGTAGTGTCGTGTAGCTGTCAATTATTTTTTTAGTCGAGGGAGATAACTCGCGTTTCAGTCCGATACTTTTGTTCACCTGTAATTTATCGTCAAAACCGCGGCGGTGTTGATTTGCTGGACAACTCTACCGCGGGGGTACGCGGTTTTACCTGAGACACCTGTTTTAAACCGCGTTGCAATTTGGACCGCAGGGGTGCGCGGAAAATACAGGATCCGCGTTGACGGTTCTGTATGTGCAGTCAATAAAAAGAATCGATGACTTGTAGCTATTGTATCTCTTTATCTGTATGTCTGTTTTTGTGATGAATAATCTGTATCTGTCCACAGCTGTAAAGGTAGCTGATAAAATGCAGAAGGAGGTGACGTTGAAGAGGAACGAGATTGATTCCCTGAAGACAAAGATGAGGTGGTACGAGGACAAATTGGATTCTCTCTCAAGGGTAGGTCACTGGTCTCAGCTGGATGTTTATTATCAATGTTTGTAAAGGTGTTAAAGATCTGATAGCCAAAATTATCAAGTTCTCTGCGTTAAATTTAAAAGTTCCATTTTCTTTTCCAATTTAAAAAAAAAAATTTTCTTGTGTTTGAAATTTTCTTTCTTTTATGAACCTGTAAATGATAGGAGAGGAACAGCCTGGAGCATGATAAAGACAGACTGAAGACATCCCTCAACAAGTCACTGACTCACAGTCAACAGCTCTCGGCCGAGCTTGAGTTATCTCAGAACAAGGTCATGGATCTCAAAAGTCAAATCAGTCGACTCGAGACAGCTCTAGAGAAAGTAAGTCATCTTCATTTGGTTTTACATTTTAGAAAAATTAAAAACTTCAGTATATTTTATGTCTGTTCATGTATTGTTTATTGCTTCAAAAAATTAAAACTCTCTAAATGCATGTGTGTCAATTTATCACTAGTCCCTAAAGAGAAACAAATTAAGAAAAGCTGCTGAGAAGTTGGGGAAGCCCCAGGTTTGTAGGGTTACCTCCCTTGTGGTGTACTGCCTGATGTGGTCTCCTTTAACTGTACGGTAGTGGTTGGTGGTGCATGGCACTAGGTGGCACTCCAATAACTGATGCATTAATACAGCCCTTTGTTATACTCCCATAATGTCAAAAGTCTCTAACATTTTCAGAGTGGAGTACTGTAAGAAAGTGTACTATTTCTAGATCGTTATTCAACATGGTGATTGCTGCACTGGGAAATAGTTAAAGAGCTGTAGTTTGTTGTTTGCAGTAATGTTTACAGAACTGCTAAACTCATAGATAATAGATAGGAGGAAGAACTTCATAATTTCTTCCATAGCCATCCAGGTATGCCGTAATTTTAGATGTTGATCTATTTCAGTCGACAACAAAGAATGCCATGTGTCAGGCAGAGCTGGAGCAGTATCAGCAGGACGTGGCACGACTCAAACTACGGCACCAACTCGACCTACAGGTCAGAGGCTTAGTCTGTCAGAATTAGTCTATTAAATGTATTACTGTCTCCTGCCTTGAATCTGTGAAATCCTTAAAGGGTAACCCATTTTATTCTTCTGCAATAGAAGTTTTAGACATTTCTTGCTAACTTTGGAGTTCTTTGGTCGTGCCTTCAATGCTGATTTCTTTAAAGTTCTTACATGTAGTTTTGCATAAGTTGACATTATTTTAGGGAGAGAATGACCCTTGGACTTCAAAATATTTTTATTTTGTTTTTCAGATTATGATATACAAATGCAAACAATGTTAGCTTTTGTGTGCAGCTCACTGATAACTTTAAAGACAACTTTGTATCATTTAAATTTCATGTAGTTCTACCTTTAATTAATTTTTCTTTAGCTTAAAGATGACACATTGGACATTTTTACCAGTTTTATTTTTGTCTACATTAGTCTTGTAATATTATAGGAAGCAATACAGAGGTCCCTGCCCAACAAAGTACAGGAATATGAGAACCCAGCTCTTTTCTCTGCTGCTCTTCCTGGACAGCATCACATGACCTCAGCCCTGGGCAGTCGTCCAGCAAGTGGAAGCTCGGAGAGGAGGTTCCCATCAAAGGATTTCTCTACAGAGTCATTGCCTACAAGGGTAGGTCATTTATGTCAAGGTCTAAATTAATTTAAATCTTTGAATTTTTCTAGTCCTTTAATTTCTTATCTTGTTATTAACTGTTTCTGATTTTTTTTTGACAGGACACAGATGAGTACAAGTATGTGGGGAGTGAGTTGAAACATTTAGTAGACCAAATGAAAACCCTGATGTCAGAGAGGAAACAGAAACAAGCAGAAAAAGCCTCTCACCATCGAAGGTCAAGGTCGGCCCAGAATGGATATAATAGGTATGATGACCTTGCATTTTCTGAAATACAAGGTGAATAAAAATGTTTGTCATTCTAATCTTTTAAAGATAGGTAGAAAAATACAAATAGATGAATAAAATAATGAGATCTTGTGATATTTAATGATGTACATGTACATATTATTTACTCATTCTAGTTGTGAAAGTTCGTCAGACACCGAGTATCACTCAGATGTTGAATTAGAGAGAAGTTATTTAAGGTCAAGGTCAAGAGAAAAATCTGACAGCAAAGAATACTCAGGATATTCTTCCCTCAGGGGTAAGTGTTTAACAATTATTTTGTAAATTAAGTGTGTAAAAAACTTTCTGTAAATGAATAAAATTGACTTTAATACATGGTACTGAGGACAAATATACTTTTATTTGCAATTTTGAAGTGATTGTTTATATTATTTAAGATCTAGAAAATAAATATAAGATGAAAATATTAAAACATGAATGAACATAAATGAACTTTGATTACACAGTGCTCAGTTATGTGCAATATATGAACAGATATTATTTCCAAATACTGTAAACAAAAAATGGATATTAAAGAAAAAGAGTTCCTACTACCCAGTGTTTATATTTTTGATTTAAACAACTTTTACATGTGACAATATGTGATTTTATAGGAATATTGAATTTTCTTGTAGAAAATCGATCCCGTTCCCTCTCTCCGCACCATGCACATAGGCGTTCATTTAGTAACGACACCTCCAATTTGTTACGATCTGGCAATGACTGTTACTCAACACGTAACAATCGCAGTGAGGAGACTCACCCCTCAGGGACCAGAGACTCGTACAGTACAGGTATGCCATAGTAGATAAATTTCCATCCATTTCAGGGTACAATATGGATAATGTAGTTGTGTGTTTTGGTTAATGATATCATTTATATAGTTGAGATTTTATAGAAGTAGACATTGTTATATTATGACTGGTTTGCCTATGAATAGGTCCGCATCGTTATCGCCTAAGATGTCGTAAGTTACTTGTGTATATATAACCAAGAAAATCTCTGTAGTAGATCTTCTAGTGTTAGTTTCTATCACACCTTAATATCATCCTGACCAAATGATTGTGTCATATGTATAGAATTCTTAGAAACATGTCAATGGCTATTTTTGATAATCAAATGTCAAAAATACGAAATGAAACTGACACTGAATATAATGATTGTGTATCAGTAGTTTTAATCAAACAATCCTTATCTATGCACCAAAAAAATTGTGCACATTAAAACTTACAGGGCACATATAACTGTACATGTAGGAGTATTAGAAAGAGTGTAGTTTGTCAATCAACTTCAGTTTGTCACTGATGGTGCCTCTAGATTCAGGTTTAGCACTGTAAAAGGAGTATGTGTTGTGTTTTGAAGTGTGTGAGCCATTCAATCACATTTCATTTTGATGGAGCTATTTTAGATCTGTGTGTGCTTTGGGGGTCCTGTGAGATCTGTCCTCAGGTTTTTTCGGATGGAATGTTTGTACATGTAGTCACACATCCTTTACCGGCTTATTAACAGAGCCAACCGACGTAAGTAAAGAGGACACACAAAATAGCCTGTCACTCCAGGACAGCACTGATCCGTCCCTAGGGGCGGGGCATAATCAGGAGGAGGGGACAGGTAGGTGTGGCTTAGAGCTGTTCGTCACGCTTAGAGCTGTCCATCACGCTTTTATCAACACGTCATGTCTTGCTGTCCATGTTGTTACACTTCTGACAGTGTCTTGCTTTTCAGCTTAAATCTTTGTGTTTTAATGAAGCTAATGTAAAATAAGATTGATTTTATGATCTGACAAACTTGTAGTTAAAGTTTATGTAGTAGAGGATTTACATGTAATTGCACTAAACACTTGTAATCTCTAGTTTTTATTAGATTGATAGACAAGGTGTTTAATTTTAAACAGTGCTGTCTAGAAACTCTTTGTTTTGTTATTGACACAGTCACTCACATGTCATAACACATGTTTACAGTAAATCTCAATACATATTATACATGTAATATGTTAGGAATGCTTTAAATGCTCTGCAATATACTTTTTAAAAATAGCAACCCTTTCCTTGAAATTATTATTTTAGAAATATGCTTTGTTTTATAGTTTATATATTGTTTTCCCACTGAAAATCCTTAAGAACATTTGTAAAAGAAACCCCAGAACCATATTGTCTATTGATAATATATACCTCCATGCAATTATTTTTATCTCTGTTTATTTCAGGGCGTGGCATTCCCCTTCCCCCACCAACGGAAGCCAATAACACTGAGGACTTGTGCAGGAGGCTGGAACAGAAAATAGAATCCCTCACAAAAATGGGAGGCTCACTCCAGAAAGAGAACAAAGGTAACCAAAGATGGTGAAGGGTAGAATTCTATGTACATTATCATATTTCTTGTGGAACATTTTCTTTCAAAAAAAAGTGAGGTGTAAATATTAATGCATATCTAAATAGCTCTATGGCCTAAAAAATCTAGATGAAGCATCTACATCTGTAGGTATGAGTCTTTTTTATCTTGTTTTTTTTTCTGAAGGTAGATTAATAAGTATTGTATATATTCTCCATCATCTGCTCCAATATTATTAATAGCTAATCATGGCAAAACATTTTATCTTTTTATACTTTCCATTCAAAATATCAACCTATTGAATATTATACATGTACCTACATTTTGTGAGTGTCTAGTTTGACATGCAAAGGGATGAACATGTGTATATTTTTGCTTGAAATTATGTGTAATTTCTTGTTACCATTATGATGATTGAGAAGTTATTGAATCATGACAGGTATTTATGATGGGGTTATATATAAAAACCATTATTTTTCTTTTATTCCTTAGAAATGGCAGATCTGATGAAAGTTCAAGGTAAAAAGATAAAGAAGGTCAAGGAGAGTTCAAAGAAAGTGAAGAAGGTCACGCGATGATGACCTCAAGGACAAGATCAGATCAAACATTCCATTATGGATCCCTGGTCCGAGGGAGGCGATCATATAAGACTGTGACAGGGAATGTCACCTGTGCCAAATTTCCAGATAGCTTCATTGAGAGGACTCTGTACAATGCTGTATTGATTTATTATAATATACCTGTATACCTGCGCATACCTCTGTTTCTGACATGATTTGCTTTCATGGTCTTGTTTGTATGAAAAACTTGAATAGATAATCAAGAGATTAATTAATTTAGTAAACAAAGATGCAATTCCTAGACTAGGATTAACATTTGTTCTATCAATTTAGAGCATTATGGTAAATATTTTCTGAAAACGTAGACAAATATTGTACTGTGAAAATTTTTAAAATGAATAACCAGTGCACGCTTAGGATTTTAACTAAAGTTGTTAGGCATTTGAGTGGTAGCTCTAGTACTGTCAGTGTTGACTTTCTGTGAATCCCAGAATTCCATGTAAATGTCTATAGAAAAATTGTTTATTTACACCTACAGCAGTTTTATGTAATCAAACCTCATACCCAAGCACAGAAATCCATTCCTTTTACTTCCTCTATTTAGTAACTGAGACATATATATATTCAATGATTATATTGTGTTGTGTTCGGCCATCTTCAATGTTCTGACAGATTTGTTGTTATTGGTATTTATTTACATGTATTTATGAATGTAATTTACATTATAAGCCAATATAAACAGAGTTTCCTGTGTTTACTAACCCATGATGACAATCACAACTGATAAAACTCTTCTCAAGCCTAACACTGTCAGAGTTGTGTCTCTTGTATTCCATTGGTGTCTGTGATATATTTCTTTGTAAATCCTCAATATATACTGAATTTTACTAGATGTATTTTTATTTAAATGAACAAAGATTTAAACATGTTACACTGGTTGTGTTTTTACTTTGATGAGTAGTCGAGTACACAAACTTCAGACTTTATTTGTGACCAAGACAACAATAGGAATTCATGTTGTGGTGTCGCAGTGGACAAAAATGTGTTGGCTTTTGGAGTCCACAAATGCTTATAGAAATTTTGAACTTTCTTGACACAACAGAGAAAAATAGTCAGATGAGGAATACCGGTGTGTAATATTTTTGATTTTAAAAGCCTAATAATTTTGATGAACTTGTATAAATATTACAGTGTAATAGTAACAGCATTTTACCTAATTCTGACATAGTAACTTTTGGGATTAATACACCTGACACAGTGTATTGTAACAGGACCAATATACCTTGCAGTGTAATATGTTATCTGACAACCAATTGTAACAAAAGCTTCATGTCTTACAATGTAATAGGATCTTTACACCTGCCAGTGTAATGTAATGAATTTTATACATTATTTAAATGGCATTGAAAGTGTAATGTTAAAAAATCTGTATATTTACAAAGTAAGAGGATTGATACACTATAAGCGTACAATGTAACAGGATCTCAGAATGTACATGTATACATCTGACATTGTAATGTAAGAGGATGTACACACACTAATTGACCAAAATAATACACCAGAACAATCAACTTTAATACATACATCTGATAACCAATTTAATTAAGTTAAAAAGAATTATACAATTAACGCTACCAATGTAATGTAACAGTATATTTTTCTTGACAAAAGTGTAATGATATATATACCTGACAGGGCAATGTAACAGGTTCATTACATCTGAAAGTGTATATAATGGTAATGTAATAGGACTATACTGTAATTGAAAGTGTAATGTAACAGGATTATTACATATCTAGATGTTGGTGTAGCGTAACCTCTTACTGACGTTGGAACAGTGCCTTCACTTAGCTGACTGTTTAATGTTACGGATCTTTATATCTCTTTCTAACAGTGACAGTGTGTTGTATCAGGAGTGCATGAACCCCAGCTTACTATTACGACACCAAGTATTATCTACTGATAGAAAATGTGAAAACTGTAATCACTAATCTGATTGAAATAACAATAATAAGTCAGATTGTTTGGTTGTAGATGTGTTTAGTTGGAGTACAAAATTTCAGGCCAACGTTGGAGCAAAATATACATCCAACATATGCAGTGGGTTTTATTTTATTTTATTTTCTATACCCCTGCAAACGAAGTTTAGGGGGTATATTGGTTTCACCCTGTCCGTCCGTCCGTCCGTCCGTCTGTCTGTAGACGTAATTTTGCCTCCCCCCCCTAGAATTTTTACTACTGCATGGAACAGTCTGAAAATTTGTACATATGTTGAACACCATCTGAAGATGTGCACCTGAATTTTTTTTTAAGATCAGGCAAGATTTAATGATTTTATGACAGTTTTCATTTTCCTTATCCTATATATTGTACACTGATGTTGAAAGGTAAGGGAGGTAATCCTTACAGATTTTATTAATTTATTAATAGTAAACACTCTAAAATATATTTATATAAATACATCCAGATGGAGGGTTTTTTTGTCTTTATTTCTTAACTAAATTTATGTTATATAAGTATTCCATCAACTGACAATGCAAACTTTTTGTTTGTCAATGATAAATTCTTAGGAGCTAATAAGAACATCAAAGGCAAGTGTGGCTGAATTCA